>JABTXL010004201.1:1295885-1447716 GCA_025134845.1 Neodon shergylaensis
GAGAGAGAGAGAGAGAGAGAGAGAGAGAGAGAGAGAGAGAGAGAGAGAGAGAAGCCTTCATGCACATATATGCGCACACAGTGAGGCCCTCTATGCCCAAAGTTAGGGCAGTGAACAGGCCCTGAGTAGCGCCCCCACCCTGTCTCCTGGGGATAGTGTCCACTTCTCAGCACCTAGAAAGAGAGGTGCTAGGAGAGTCCAGAGCTCCAAGTACCAGGGAACCTAGAGGTGGAACTTCTTGGAAACCCAACCCCTCTCTATCTAGTGCCCACCCCAACTCTCTTCCTACAGTGAGGCAGAGAGAGGCAGTGCCTGGTCTGGCCTCTCCAGCCTGCCTCACCATGCTTCCTCCACCCCAGGCTTCTGGCCACACTCAGATACCTCTGCTGAGGATGTTTGAGTGAGACCTTGAATCCTACTTCTGTTTCCACAGGATCCTTTGCAGGTGCTAGACTTTCACCTTCTAGAATAATCTCCAGCTCCTTTGGTTTGCTAACGCCCACTTCCCTGGGCTCTCCCTGATCAAGTCAAGTCCCGCCTCACACACCTCATGCTTTTTGTTCTGTGAAGTATTTCTTAAAGTTTGAGTTTGTTTACGGCTTCCCAGCTAACATCTGCTTCCTGAGTGAACTGCAGAATTTCATGATCTACCAAGATGTCATTTACAGTAAAGCTCACCGATGTTTGCATGGCCTCTTACAGGCAAAAATCTCAGCTCCTTTGCAGGCAGTCACGGAAGGATCAGAAGTTCAAGGCCTGCCTGAGCTACAGAGAGAGCTCAAGGCATCCTGGGAAACTTAGTGAGACCTTGTCTCAAAATGAAAAATAAAAAGAGGGCTGGGGATGTCCGTCAGTATTGTACCTGGCGTGCAGGAGGCACTGGGTTCAATTCCCCAGGACTGAAAATTAAATACACTAAGGTTGCACATTTTTTTGAGACAGGGTCTCACTTGGCTCAGACTGACTTTGGAATCAGTATATAGCCTAGAATAACCTTGAACTTTGAATCCTCCTGCCTCTGCTTTCACAGTGCTGGCATTATAGGTGTGCACCTCCACATCCAGTTTTACGTGGGCCTGGGAATCAAACACGGGCCTTTGTGTCATGCTAAGCAAGCATTCCGCCTACTGAGCTACATACTTAGCTGAAGACTTGTCATTTTTTAAAAACTGTACATTTCAGCCTGGACACACACTGACAGTCATGTAATGGCCTTCACAGTCAAGATACAGATCATCTCCACCACGTCCAGAAGTTCCTGACGTTCTTCACAGGGTGGGCTTCTCACCTCCTTGGGCCACTCTGCCAGGCTTCATTGCTGTCCCCAGTGCTTCCCACCACCATGGAGGAGGGATTGCTGGCTCCAGGTACCCAGAGTTCCAGCGACTAGTCCTTGCTGAATTACTGGAGTGTCCCCAGGGAGTAGGATGCTCATTTCAATGGAGGATGTAGGCAACCCTTCTCCAACTCTGCAGTCCTAAACTATGCCAGCGGACATCTGCCAGAGTTCCACTTCCTGCCATCCCTCTCCCTGTTCCTTCTTTGTCTCACAGTCTCCTTCCTTCTCTCGACCCTGTCCTTTTTAGGGCAGCATGGTAGTTAGTGTGAGGTGCTAAGGACATTCCCAGTCACATAGCAGGGCCTGGAGAGGTGAGGTGCAGGGAACTGTAGACACGTTGGGCCCTTTGTCTATGAGTGACAAGCCTCTGGTGTGCCAGGATCAGGGGAAAGATGGGCAGGAGTCATCCTTGCTCATTGTTGGTCAAGAGAGGCTGATTGGCAACCGCACCCCCGAAAGGGCACTGGGGCGTGAGAACTGACTGCTGAGAACGAAGCTTAGAAAATGGGCAGAGGAAGAGGGGCAAGCCTAGGATGGGCCAAAGGCATCCGATGGATACCTGGTCCAAGAGCAGCAAGGGGCTTGGAGTTACAGTGTGGAAGGTGAGCTACCTAGCTGCTTGGCAGCCTGTTCCCTCGCATCCTCTCTGACATACTTGGCTGAGCCCCTGGTGAAGCTGGCGCCCGTGGTGATATTTTGTTTGTGTTTTAGCAAATGAAGCTTGCCTGAAGATCAGAGTGCAGAGCTAAATCACTAGAGGTCAGGCAGTGGTGGCACACACCTTTAATCCCAGGACTCGGGAGACAGAGGCAGACAGATCTCTGTTAATTCAAGGTCACCCTGGGCTACGCGATATTGAAACAGTCTAAAAGAAACAGAGCTCACACAAAGGTGTTCCCAGCAGTTGGGATCACGTGCCTTTAAACTCAGCACTAGGGAGGTGGAGACAGGAGTGATATGGCAAAGAGAGGAATATAAGGTTGGAGGAAGCAGGAGCTCAGTGCAGTCTGAGGCAGGCCGGAAGCAGTCTGTAGAGCTGTCTGAGCATCAGTCAGTGTGAGGATGCAGTCTGAGGATGCAGTCTGAGGATAGCATCGCCCCTTTGGTCTGAGCACTGGTAGAGATAAGAACTCTAGTGGCTGCTGCTCTGCTTCTCTGATCCTTCAACTTTCACCCCCTGGTAGCCGACTCTGAGTTTTTACGATTAAGAACAATTAGAATTTGTGTTACAGGAGCCCGTGTGTAGGGGAGGGGACGTAACTCCAAACAACAGGAGAATGGTGTGCTTTCGGTTGTTCCTCCAAATCCTGCTGATGGCTTGTCAGGTGGGATAAGCCTAATGCTTTACTGAAATTCTTCAAATTTATTTGGAGCTTTGTCACACGGTCATGCTGTGATTTGAAACAAGGACTAGCTCTGTCTCCATCCCACCTCCATGACAGAGCTGTGGGCAGAACTAGGGCATTGTGCTCTTGTCTTCCTTATTTCAGAGATGGCAAGCAGGTTGTGAGGGAGTCACAGGCTGTGGATAAAGCCAAGGAATTGTCAAGGGTGAAGCGACTAGGAGCTATGTCCCTAACCACTGCGCAGCATGGCCACTGTCCCCAGGGTGCTGAGCTAGGCCTACAGTTCTGCAGCTCCCAAACCTTTTCCTCACTCAATGCACCCTGCACTGTGGCAGTTTGGTGATGGCCAGTTGAACTGGGCCTCGGCTGCAGGCAGATTAGGAAAATGCGCTGTTGTTCTGGGCTGGCTCCATTTTGCCCTCCCTGCTGCGCTGAGCAGAGGCCAGGGATCCTGGAGGTTGGGTCTTCCCTCCTGGGACTGGGAGGCACCGGACCTGACTCACTGAGGATATCCTTGAGATTAAGGAACTGAGACCCAGGTTACCTGGTTGTGGTTGAGGCTATTGGCTCTCTTGGCCAGTCACTAATCCTAGTGAAATACTTGGTATTTCCAGTCATTCCGGCTGGAATTAAACTTAAATCAGTCCAGAAGAGCACAGCCAGGAGAATGTGAGCAAGCCCACTCATGGGACCAGGCATCCGGCCTGCCCTAGCTTCTGAGATGCTGGCCTGCCTCTCAGGAGTTGTGGGCAGAGCCACAGGAGACGGGAGTTTCCTCTGTGCGTCTTAGCTATCTGGACCTTTCCTGCCTATGACTAGGCCAGATCACATGTGGTTCAGCCAGCAGACAGCCGGGTCCAGAGGTCTGGAATGGAGCTCTCTTTCTGTTGCTAACTTCCTCTGCCTGGGTCACACAAGCACACTTGAGGACAGGGAAGTAGGGCAAGCTAATGAGGAAGACCACCACACTCAACCCAGTGTGCCTGAATCTGACTCTAAAACCCACTGAGTGGTTACTAGACAGACCCCCCTCTGTACCTAAGTTTCCTCTTTTGGAATACAAGGACCTTGTATACAAGCACCTTGCTGGGTGTTGTATCAAATGGGGTTGTATACACAGAGATCTTAAAATCCACGTGCGGTGGTGTGTTGTAAGCACTATGTGTCAGCTGTTGGCACTCCTCATTTGCAAGAGGGTGTTGGGGTCACTCTTTCTGCTGGTGCTCCACAGCTGAGAGGCTGGGGCCAGGCTCCTAAATGAACAAGACCCTGCTTTTGCGGGACACCTAGCTCCCAGGGGAGGAATTAGCTAAATGGACAGCAATACACAGCCCACAAGCTACATCCCAGTCCAACAGCTGCACATAAGGGCTATGTGAATATGCATTTGCATATATGCACATGTACATATATACACAGGTTTATGTTCATACATATGCTTGCATATATATACATGTGTACATTTTACATGTTTCTTTATATGCATTTGTATAAGTACATATGTGCAGTTTATGTATATGCATGGATATATGTTCATATGTGCATGAACGTGTGTTCATGAACATTTCTACATACACATATATGTTCACAGGTATGTGTATACATGTAGGACTGTGCATATACACATGTGTTTATGTGAATGGGGATGTGTGCAAGTAAATGTGTGTGTGTCTGTGGGAGAGCACACAGAACCATCAAATTTGGGTTCCGGGTGGGATCCATCTGCATGGACAGTGGGAGAGATCCAGATCAAGAAAGGGGGACTGAAGGGGGGGGGACATGCTTGATCACGAGCTGCAGCAGGATTCAGATGGGAGGATTTAATACGTGAAAAGAAAGTCGATGACCGCATGGTGGACACAGGGCGGTAAGTTCTGGGGCTTGCACTACAGTCGAGGAAAGCAAAATCCAGAGAGACTGAAGAATTTGCATCAAGGCGCAGGGGCCGATTGAACCAGGACTGAAGTGTGGGTCTCTTTGACCTCAGTCTGGCCTCCAATATCTGAGCTGCCTCTGGGGAGAAAGAGATGTGTTGCAGAGTTCAGTCTGTGGTCCTCACTCTATCAAACTCCACGTACAGGAGGGGCTCCAGTCCTCATGGCAGGGAAGCTACCTGCGTTAGTGTCGGACACTAAGGAGGGTTGCCCTAAGTTCTGGATGACAAAATCCTAGTTCTGAGGTAGAGAAGTCACTGAGCAGAGCCTCTGCTGAGGGTCCAAGGTATTTACATTCTGTTCTACATCCTACGTGAATACATTGTCACCTTTCTGATCATCGATTTCACATCTGCCAATCACCTGTCCAGGCCGGGATTCCACCTCTTAGGAAAAGGCAGGGTAGCGCTGGGGCTAAGAGTTAGAGTTCTGATGCCAGCCCTGCCCCTGAGTGTGGTACTGGGTGAGCCACTCAGCCTCTTGGTCTCAGTTTTCTCATTTGTGAACATAGAGTTGCTATGAAGAAATACCCCGAGAAAGGATGAGGTGGATACTTGGTCTCAGCAGAAGGTGTAACACGGGCATGCTTGCATCTCTCCCTCCGCGAGAATGGCTGCTCCAGGCTGTGGTGGCTCCTGCAGCCTGGGTCACAGGCAGAGAAGGCCTCACGGGGTAGAGCCACTAGAATCATCACTGTCAGCCTCCAGCATGGGTGTCCATGGGAATGTGCTTATTGTTATGAGCCACTGAGGTTTGGCGTTGCTGGCTGCCACCGTGAGACCGACATGCGTGGAGAATATGATGAAGAAGGGTCTCACAAAGGGAACGTCTCTTGTCCTTCTGGAGAGAAGTACAAATTTATGGCTGTTATAGTCAAGGAGTAGATAACACACATATGTATACGCATGAGCACACACAGACCCACACACTACACATACACACTTGCTTGTGCATACACACACATACACAGACAAGCATACACACACACAGAGACAGGCACACACACATAGACAGGCATACATACACACACAGAGACAGGCATACACACACACACATAGACAGGCATACATACACACACACACATAGACAGGCATACACACACATACAGAGAGAGAGAGAGAGAGAGAGAGAGAGAGAGAGAGAGAGGACAAGATAGCCCATCATGTTGCCTGTGCTTTATGTCAATAAACTGTTGCGTTTCTTTAATACTTAGTAAGACCCTGGAGAGAGCTGGTTGCCCTACAGGGTCTCTTTACCAGCTCCCCAGCCCAAGGGTTCCTCCTTTGCTCCTGGCCTGGATTCCCGGGTTGTCACATTGAGCAACACCGAGCAACTGGCCTTTGCATTGGTCCTGTCCTGTGTGCTTTTCCTGTACCACCGCGTTGTGAATGAGGAAGCAGGTCAACACCAGCACCCACAGTAAATCAAGGGAAACAGTCCAGCCTCCGCTTTGGCTGCACTTCCCTTCCCATGGGGCTGCTCTTCAGAGCCAGCTCCATAAACTTAGGAAGCAAATGGCTTGTCGCTATAACCTGCCCAACTTAAGATAAGTTTGCCTAGGAGGGGGCCCAATAAACAAGGGCCGAGGGTGATGTTATCCCTGGGGCCAAGCAGTCCTTAAAAGTGTTTCAAGAGGGCCTGGCAAACACCAGCATCCTGCTCTCTGAAAGGGAGTCGGTGGATGGATCCCGCCCTCGCTGGGCAGAGCAAGTTTCCACCGGGAGTGATTTCTCGCCAGCAAGCAAAGCAAACATCTGGTTGTGCGGCTCCCTTCCCTTCGCCAGGCAGCCTCCTCAGGGATTCCAGGCATTTCTTCCACCTCGTCTCCACTTTCTTTCCATACCATCTTGGCTTTGGCATCCTTTAGCTCTCCTCCCGTCCAAGGAGCCATTCACAACCTCACTCCTGGCCTAAAAAGAAGTTTTCCTGTGGTGTTCTCTGGTCACAATCCTGTAATTTACCACCCTGTGCTTGCAGGCTTTCCTTGTGCGCTGAAGACTTCTGAGCACATCTTGGTCCGGTGTGGTTGCTGTGAGCGTCTCTCACAGTCCTTGGAGGAGGGACCTCCAGAGCCAGCAATTCCTAGCCATCACCAGGTCCCTGCAGTGCGAGTTCTGTCTCTGTGTCCCCCATGGACCTGAGGTGTGTTCAGCAGCTACGGGGGCTGCAGGCTGTCTCAGGAGCATGGGGAAGCTCAGGCTGCCTCAAATGGACTAAGATGAATGATGTCTTCGTTCTCCGTCAATCAGCCTCCAGGGACTCTCCCTCCCTCCCCCCCCCCGCCCCAGATGTCAGAACCCGCCATTGCTGCTTTCGAATTTGTCCCATCAATCCCTCCGTGCTCTTCCCTGTTTCATTTCTCCTTGCTTGTGACATCCAGAGCTCTGTGGTATCATTTCCCATGATCTCTCATGGGGTTGCTCAGCTCTAGCCTACTTTTAACTATTGCTCAACCGTGACTCCTCGTCAGTCACCTCCAGGCACAACCCTATTTCCTCCACCTGCCACTCAAGCACCCATGTGACCATTCCGAAATTCCTCCTTAGTGTCCACTAGTCAGCCTCTCCTTAGGGGTTCCCAAGGTCCCTGCCAAATGGCATCCTTGCGCATGGTTTGACCCGCTCTGTTTTCCAGCTGTCATTTCTGCACAATTCTTCCATAGACTGTGAGTCATCCACAAGAGGGACCAATGAACAGTGTTCTCTTGCTGTGATCCAGCCTCTACAGACACAGAAAACAAGGAGGCGGGAGTGCCATGTCTGGAGAGGAACGCAGTCCGGAAGCCAGGGCCAGCTCAGGGCTGCAGCACCATTTGTGACTTAAGACCATGACACGCCTTTGTTCACACCCCACCAGCCTTTCTGTCTGTATCAGGATCCTAGCAGGCTCTCTGCGGCTTGCAAATGCCTGCATCCTTCAGGTCGCCGGCTTCTCTAACCTCTCGTTAGATTTCTTCCGGTCCATCCAACTCCATCACTTTAACGTTTAGTTTCTCAAAGACGCCAGTCTCTGTCTCTTCATTCAGTCAGCGAGACTCATACAGTAGGAACTGGGCTCTTCCTTTCCAAAGCGCTGAAACGGTGCTTCATTGGTGGAGGCATTTGGTTAAGGTCACGTGGCTGAGTGAGCAGTGCAGATGCTGATATAAATAGGAGTGGGCTCTGCTGTGAATCCTCCGGAGGTTTATGTGTCTGGTTCTGGTGTGGTGGTGTTAAGGATGGCAGGTCCTTTAAGGGATGGGTGGAGTTTCAAGGGAAGTCACAAGACGACATTTCTCCTTCCTCTCTCCAGTCACGTCATGAGGTTGTTTGATTGCTAACACTCGTCCTGCCATTCTTGTGCCACCTGCCATGACGTCATGTAGCCAAAGGAGTCCTTGCCAGAGCCTGAGCTAGGTTCTTAGACTTTCTGCCTCCAAAACCATACATTAAGCAAAACTCTTAAGTATCCAGTTTGGGAGTATTTTATTATGATAAAAAAATGGGCTAATCAAAAGTGAGTAATTGTTAGTTATACGAGAGTCACCAAAACAATGCTGATGTGGCTAGACTGAGGGATAGAAGGAGGTAGCAGAAGCCCAGGCCACCAAAGGATGTGAGTCAGAGAAGGAGGCTTTAACTGAACCTGAAAACCCTTTGTGTGTGTGTATGTCTGTCTCTCTGTGTGTGTATGCATATGTGTGCATATGTGTGTGTATGTATGTGTATGCATGTGTGTTTATGCATGTGTGTATGCATGTTTCTGTGTGTGTGTGTGTGAGAGAGAGAGAGAGAGAGAGAGAGAGCAGGTGCACACATTCCCCATGCCATCCTTGGGTGTCATTCTTTGCGTGTCACCTTAGTTAAGATGGCTCTTTGTTGCTCACTGCTGTGGAGGCTAAACTAGCTGGCCTGCTTCAGAGGAGTCTCCTGCCGCAGCCTCCCACATCGCTCCAGAAGCACTAGCATTGTAGGCGTGCTACCACCCCTGGCTTCACAAGGGTTCTGGGGATTCAAACTCAGGACCTCACCGTGCTTCCTAGGGAGGCAGGAGGATGGCAAGAGGCTGGGGCTGAGCTGAATCTGGAACATGAGCAGTGCCATATGGTAGCCATGCTGGCATGGAAAGGGGACTTCCTCTCCAATAGCCCCGGATCCCTGGCTAGTTCTGTCATTCCCTAGCTTGCTGACTGTCATGGTGTGAGTGAGAATGGTCCCCACAGGCTCATTTATTTGAATGCTTGGCCATTAGGGAATGGCACTGCTTGAGAGGGATTAGAAGGTGCGTTCTTGCTGCAGGATGTGTGTCCCTGGGGGTGGGTGTTGGGGTTTCTTCTGCCGCCCGTCGATCAGATATAGAACTCTCAGCTATTTCTCTAGCAGCAAGTCTGCCTGCATGCCACCCTGCTTCCTGCTGCCATGATGAGAATGCACGGAACCTCTGAAACTGTAAGGCAGCCCCAATTAAATATTTTCTTTTATAAGAGTTCCCTTGGCATACCACTGAATGCCTCTTTATTTCAGTTTCCTTGCTACCATATGGGAGTAACGATTGTTCTTGTCCTGATGGTTCCCGAAAACAAGGCAGGTAGAAGGCACAACTTAGTGCTCAGAAGACAGTCTTCAGGTGGCTATTAACAGCTCCTTTGCAACCAGTATTATTAGTAAAACACTAACGTTAAACAAATTGGAAACTAGAACTCAATTAAGGAACAATGGTTCTGGGACTAGGAGCTTGATCTTTGAATACCTGGCCTATGTCTGGGCCTCTATGATATGTGCTAACTTTCTGGCAGGGTCTGAGGCAGTTGAAGCCCACCTTTCCTGCCAGTGTGGCTGGAGGACTGGGACGGACCAAGCCTTGGCAAGCTGAGGTGAGAGAATTGGTGTGAGGTATTGGTTCCTGTTGCTGGAAGCCCTGGAACATGGGGAAAGGCAGCCGCCGATGCCGCTGGTCAGCACGGCCTCATGTTTGGCTGGAGATTCTAGCCATCGTGGTGCGACACCCACAGGCAAGCAGGACATTGAATCCCCTGGTGGTGGCAGCCATTGCCGGAGACAGTCTTCAGTCTCACACAGAGACAGCATGTCTCATGCCTCTGCCAGGAATCTCTGTGTTGTGGTGAGCTTTAGAATGTGGGCTCATCTCTCTGTGGGTACCAGGTCATCATTACACTGGACTTGTATGACGCCAGAACTTGGAAAGGGAGTCGTCAGTTCTGACTCATGGGGAGCCAGGAATGAGCCCAGACTCTGCTGCTTCAGAACAGCAGGATCCTAAGCTCTGGGCATTTGAAACACTTGGAAAACAGTGAGACTTCTCACGAAGTTCTCAGTTTGGAAGTTGAGTAGATGCTAACTCGTTCTTTAAACTCATGACAAGTTGTCCCCTATCTTCCTTGTGTTTCACTCTCCCCGGAAAGCTGGGAGACTGGTAAGATAGTGAGGGAGCCAGGCACAGGAGGTGAAAGGGAGACAAGGCTGCCTTCAGCTGACCACCATTGTTGAGTAATAGGGTTTGACCCAAGGTAGTCTCCCTACCCAGTAGGCTGTACTCTAGCCTGCTGGGTAACCAAATTGTAATCTTAGCCCCCAGTCTATCTCTGTAACCAAGCAACAGACTCTCAGCCAATCACAGGCTGCCAACAGATCAAACAGTGTCCATACAAGGCCAATTCTAATCACCCAATCGGGTTATTTCCAGAAGCCACTCCCTCTTCTCTGATTATAAATGAAACCTACCGGGTCTTGTGGTGGGGCAGTCAGTGCCTGGCTGGAAAGCTGTCTTCTTCTGGAATCCCTTTCTTACTCAAGTAGGCTTCATAAAGTCTGCTTATGATCTTTCTTTTATCAGTATTGTGGCCGCTAAATGGTTCATACCCCTGCCAGGAGCTCCAGCAATCTCTAGCGGCTGGGGATTCTAATTTGGGATGTCTGAGGTGAGACACAAGTTAGCAGATCTGGGGAAGCCTCCAGAGCCAATTCTAGACTGACAGGAGCGCTGGCCCCGGCCGGGCCTTCAGGACTGAGAGGATTAGAACAGGTTACATGGCCCACAGTTGATATTCTCACAGGAGAGACCTGTGCACCTCAGCACTAAGCTTGCCTGACAGAAATGGAAGGGGCTGTGCCCCAGAGGCCCGGGCGTGTCTAGAGGGGCCTCTGCCCATGTAGAAGTGTGCTTCTCCCATTGAGGCAAGCACTGGAACCCACACGGCCTGGCCTTGAATCCTGACTTCTGCGTTTCCTCTTCCTGGGACTCTGGGTTATTCCTTCTTTACATATGAAACCATTGATCTGCTTCCCGGGAAATAGGCCTTGGTATTTTTTCCAGCACGCAGTGAGTGCTTGGTGATTACCAGTTATCATGGAGAAGACCACGCACAACTCCTTACATCCCCCCAGTTTATGGCCAGATTTATTCTGAAAGAAATAGGGGCAAGCATGAGTGTGCAGGCAAGGAAAACCCAATCCTAGATTCAGGTTATCACATCCGTGGGATGTGTCAAGGAACCCCCGGAAGCAGGCCAGATGAAGGGACATTCCATCTTCTTGGGCCAACTCATACCCTCTGGCTGGTATTGCCACGAGCCTCCTCTGACACAGTGGCCACTAAGAAGCCAGCACTGACCTCCTAGAAGTGAATGTACCCAAGAGCAGGACCAGCGTGGAGGAATGGGCTCAGGCTGCTGCTCTGACCCTCACAGTAATGCTTCTTCTCTATGATGCCAGGTAATTCTGGAATCTGTCAACACAGTGGCAAGAGATGCAGGCCAGGCCAGGCTGGGCGATCTGCAACCATACGAGTGGGTGTGCACGGAGCTGTCCACTCTGCTGTTCACTGTCCCGGCGTCAGGAAAATGCAGCTAATGTTCTTGATTCTGGAAACTACGTCCTCATCTTGGATTTTCTCCATTACCACCAACCCCACTGGGCTTGGCTGACCGCCCTGGGGAATTTGCTTGGTGCAGAACAAATAAAACTGTATTTTATTTTGGATCACTGGGCAGCAGGAGAGGCCCTAACTGCCCCCTAGGCTGCTCAGCTGGAAGTGGAACCAAATGTCACTTCAGGGAACCACAGAGTTTAATCCTCCGCTTGGACATACAGACCGTAGAAGAGTCAGATCCAGAGGGTAAAGGCTCTCCTGTAGGAATGGAAAGACAGAAGCCCAAGCTCAGGACAGAAGCAGCTTGCTCAGGCTCACACAACGAATCAGACAGAGAACCAAGACAGCACTCAGATCCATCCTCCAAGGGTTTCCAGGGGCTGCAGTTCTTGGACATTTTCTTTTCTTCTGTCTTCGTCCTCTTTTCTTTTTCTTTTTCTTTTCTGAGACAGGGTTTCTCCGTGTAGCCCTGGCTGTCCTGGAACTTGCTCTGCAAACTACACCGGCCTGGAAATCAGAGATCCACCTGCCTCTGCCTCCCCAGTGCTGGGATTAAAGATGTGTATCACCACACCCAGCCTCTTGGCTGTTTTCAAAAGCTTTAGTGTCAGGGAGGAAGAAGCTGGGTGGTTTCTAATAACTGGAAGGAATGTCAGATAACATGATCATCTTTACTGTTAGCAAAGACGGCTGCTTTAGCAGATCTGAAGGTAACCCTAATCTTTGAAGATTAATTCTGTTTAGTGGGGTCTGGGAGTTGCTCAGCATGAAGCAGCCATCTTCCAACATTCACCTGCAGGAAACTGGTCAGATAGTCGACTTGCACTGTCTCTCAGAAGCCTGGGTATGTGACTGCATAGGAGATCCTGTTTCTCCAGCAGCTGGGTGCTGCTTCATAGACCCCAAAGTCTAGAAGCCGTTGGGTTGAGAGCTTGTACGGTTTTCTCATGCGCAAGCTGTACAGCCGGCAACATCAATGTGGGGGACAGACTTCCTGCTGACACCTGAAAGGTGGATGCAACCGCCAGGCTTACCGGGCACAGGAACTCAACCGTTTGAAGGAAGTGGAGTCTGAGCATGCCTGAGATGAGCGCATGAGCGCTGACTTGTTATCAGTAAAGACTCTGAACGGGACAGGACAAGCTAGCATTTCTCTGGGACATTACAATTAATGTTGCCTAATCTGGTGGCACCAACCTGTAGTCCCAGTTTTCTGGGAGGCTGAGGCAAGAGGACTGCAAGTTGTCAGGATTAGGGAGAAGGGTCAGCATTCGTTCCTACAGAAGTGTCTTTTGATGAGAACAGATGTCACCGCCAGTCACCTCTTTATAGCAGCAATCAGTAACCGCAGTCACACAGCAAGTCGCTGCCATTCGTGGACAGAAGCGCCTTGGCTCCATTACTTTTCACAATAGTCCCAAGAGGCACAGAATAAGGCGCTGGCTAAAGGCAGTGCAGAAAACAAACAAGGGAGCCAGACTATGGACCAGCCCTTGCTGGTTCTCATGTAGCCCTGGCTGGACTCGAGCATAGCCAAAGATGAGCTTGAACTTCTGACCTTTTTACTGCTACCTTTCCAGTGTTAGAACCGTAGGCCTGCATCTCCATATCTGCTTTAAAGCATTCCTGGGGATCCAACCCAAGTCTTCACCCACACCAGACAGAACTCTATCAGCTTAGGCCCAAGACCAGGTCCTGTGGGTCGAAATAGGAGACCAGGAGTACCTAGGTATAATTTCTCCAGGTTCTATGTACCACAGGATAAGAACCTCTGGGATCAGGACACGGAAAGGGGTACTTTCTAAACATATACCCCAGGTCTTCCAATGGTCTCAAAGGTTTTAGAACCACGTCCTAAATGAAGGCAACAATTTAGTGTTTACGCAGGAGAGCTCAGCTCTGTTTCTAAACCCTAAGGCCTGACACCAGGACCAGCTAGACCCCTCTATCAAGCTTCTACTGCTCCCTCCAGGAGTCATCGTCTTCTTGATACAGTTCTGCTATCGAGACTCAGAACAACAAGGTGTCTCCTGTCACTACACAGTACAAGTCGTTCCCAGACTGTGACTGGCGGTTATCCGCACCTTGTCGGCCTCTACCTTCCAGTGACACGGGGAAGGGAGGTGTTGGGGGAGAGGAGTGGCGTGATAAAAACACATTCTGTGGAATTCTCAAAGAACTATTAAAAATGAGCGAAAAATGAAAGCGGGAGAGGTATCATTTCACCTGTTTGGGTGACTGTGTGCTAGAAGGTTGGGAGCGATTTCAAAACCCTGTATCAGGAAGTCTGCCCTCCCTACCGTGGGGTGGGGGGCAGGCTACAAGAAGCATTACCTCTCCTGAGCTAATTTAGCCAAGAAAGTTACAAAATTTTCTCTATACAGTCTAAAAGCACCAGGCCTGTGATTAGACTCGTTCAGACAAAACAAAGCCTTCTGGAGACAGGCCATGATGGCTCATTGGCACGAGAAACACAGTAATTCCTTTCGCTGTAAGGACCTCAGGCTGAATGTGAGAGAATCTTTGGATCGTTCTGCTCAAAATAAAACAAACAGAAGGAGGGAGAAATATTCCCCAGGATAGAAGCCCCGGCTGATGAGAACCACAAACATGGCTCTTCTATCTGCTGTCCCTTGGAAACTAGTGGCCCAGTCCAGCTGTGAGGCCAGGTGCTCTTGGCTTACCTTTGTGGAGGAACATGTCCCCAGGATGCTCCCTGGATGCCTGCGGCTATTCTGTAGTCTTTCATTGGCCTCTGATCTCATATGGCAGAGGGACAGTCAACTAGAATGTCCAGACATAGGTACTGCTAACGTCCTCCCCCCTGAATTCTGGGGGTTTGAGTTTTAGATAGCAAAGGAGTTAGGGGTGTGGTGTGAGGGATGGGGGAGACTCTAGGAAACAGTGGAGCCATGGATACACTGCAGAGAGGGTCGGGGGGAAAACGGGTCCTGAGTGGTCAACATATTTCAGTGCCCCAATTGTATCCTAGAGCCTGAAAGGTCACCTTTCCCTTGTCTTTGTCTAGCTAGCATCACCTTGGGACACTGGTCTCATTATCCCAGTAACTTTAAAAAATGTCTTCATTATCTTAGTCAACTGCAAGGGCTTATTTTGTCGCAACCTAAGGTAGAGGCTTTCCAGCCGTGTTTCTCACTGCAGTGGTGGCTGCTGGCTTAAGGTCCCAGAAAGATAAATGACTCCCAATCATACTAACGCTATGACCCTTTAATAGTTTCACATGTTGTGCTGACCCCACCAAAACATTATTTTCTTTGTTACTTCATAGCTACTTCATAACTGCATTTTAGTGACTGTTATGAACCATAAACATCTATGTTTTTTGATGGTCTTTGGGGACCCCATAAAAGGGTTGTTTGACCCCATAATGGGTCACAACCCACAGGTTGAGAACCACTGAGATAGCTGGCCGGAAGGACAGACAGACAAGGAACAGACAAGACCCTGAGATGTGACTAACAGTTTCATACAGGACATGGGTTACTTGAAGAAATTCTCACAATCTCCTCAAGAGACATGAAGGAGGTCCCCATTTTTATCTGTGAATCCGAGGCTCCACAGCACAACGTAGCAGTGTGGACACTTGAACCCATTCTTTCTTTACCCCTAGCCAGGCTCTCAGTGTTCAGTGTGTGTGATGACTGGTATGGGCTCTTTACTAGTGGGTCTCTGCCCTGTAAGGTCCTGAGGCCACCTGGAAGAAAACACTGCCACATGCCTCAGGGCAGGGTAGCCTTATGCAAAGGGCGGGACTTCTTACTCTGAAGAGCCTCCTGCTACCAAGAGTAGCATGTCAGGCTGAGAGGGTGCATGAAGAACTTCTGGAACATTCTCTCTTCTCAAGGGGAAAAACCTAATTCCCATGCAGAGAGTTATTTTGGACTTTATTTTCTTGAAAACGTCAGTTACCACATCCCTATGGCTGCTGGATTTGTCTTTTCATCGTTGAGCCTGAAGGGAGAGGCATCCTCTGCTGTGCAGTCGCCTTTTCCGGGGAGAGGTGAATGGATTTTTATTTGTTCATGTAGGGCACCAATGAGAGCCAAACAAAAGAGTACAAAGAAGTTGAGCGCGATAAGTCAGCGAGTATATGGGGCCAGCTTATTTGAGTTCTTTGGACAACCTGCAGGCACTTCTACTGAGTACATATGATAATTGTCTTTCTGGGTCTGGGTTACCTCACTCAATATGATATTTTCTAGATCCATCCATTTCCCTAAATTTTCAAAATGTCATTATTTTTTACTGCTGTGTAATACTCCACTGTGCAAATTACCACATTTTCCTTATCCATTCTTTGGTCGAGGGGCATTTAGGTTGTTTCCACGTTCTGGCTATGACAAACAATGCTGCTATGAACATAGTTAAACACATGTCCTTGTGGCACGATTGAGCATCCTTTGGATATATACCCAAAAGTGGTACTGCTGCATCTTGAGGAAGGCCGTTTCCTAATTTTCTGAGAAATCACCATACTGATACCCAAAGGGATTGTACCAGTTTGCACTCCCACCAGCAACACAGGAATGTTACCGTTACCCCACATCCTCTCCAGCATAAGTTGTCATCAGCGTTTTTGATCTTGGCCATTCTTATAGTTGTAAGATGGAATCTCAGAGTTGTTTTGATTTGCATTTCTCTGATGGCTAAGGATGTTGAGCATTTCTGTGTCATTCAGCCATTTTAGATTCCTCTGTTGAGAGTTCTCTGTTTAGGTCTGTACTCCATTTTTTTAATTGGATTATTTGTTCTTTTAATGACCAATTTCTTGAGTTCTTTGTATATTTTGGAGATCAGTCCCCTGTCTAATGTGGGGTTAGTGAAGATCTTTTCCCATTCTGTAGGCTGCCGTTTCGTAGTGTTGACCATGTCCTTTGCCTTACAGAAGCTTTTCAGTTTCAGGAGGTCCCATTTATTGTTTCTCTCAGTGTCTGTACTACTGGGGTTATATTTAGGAAGTGATCTCCTGTGCCAAAGTGTTCAAGTGTACTTTCCACTTTCTCTTCTGTGAGGTTCAGTGTGGCTGGCTTTATGTTGAGGTCTTTGATCCATTTGGATTTGAGTTTTGTTCATGGTGATAGATATGGATCTATTTTCATTCTTCTACAGGTTGATATCCAGTTATGCCAGCACTATTTGTTAAATATGCTTCATTTTTTCCATTTAATTTTTTTTTTTGCTTCTTTGTCAAAAATCGGGTGTTTATAGGTGTGTGGGTTAATATCCAGGTCTTCGATTCGGTTCCATTGGTCCTGTCTGTTCTTATGCCAATAAGTCCAGGCTGTTTTCAGTACTGTAGCTTTGTAGTAGAATTTAAAGTCAGGGATTGTGATGCCTTCAGAAGTTTCTTTATTGTACAAGATTGTTTTGGCTATCATGGATTTTTTGCTTTTCCATATGAAGTTGAGTACTATTCTTTCGAGGTCTGTGAAGAATTTTGCTGGGATTTTGATGGGCATTGCTTTGAATCTGTAGATTGCTTTTGGTAAGATTGCCATTTTTACTATGTTAATTCTACCTATCCAAGCACATGGTAGATCTTTCCACTTTCTGGTATCTTCTTCGATTTCTTTCTTCAAAGATTTAAAGTTCTTGTCATACAGGTCTTTCAGTTGTTTGGTTAGGGTTACTCTGAGATATTTTATGGTATTTGTGGCTATTGTGAAGGGTGATGTTTCTCTGATTTCTTTCTCAGCCCATTTATCATCTGTCTTGTTCCTGATTTCAGTGGGATCATTTTGTGTTTCTCTCCATTTAGTTCGATGCTGGCTGTTGGCTTGCTGTATATTGGCAGGCACTGCTACAGAAAAGCTCCTCCTCTCTCAGTGGTCGTTCCTTGCTCATGTATAAATCCTCTGGGACTCAAGAGATGGCAAAAGCACTAGCTGAGCAAGCCTGCAAATCTGAGTTTGATCTCCAAAACCCACATGGCAGGGGAAAACCAAATCCTAAAAGTTGTTTTCTGACCCCCACATGAATATTGCACACCATGGCGCCTCTCTCTCTTTTTCTCTTACACACACACACACACACACACACACACACACACACACACTCCTCGAACCTTTGGGAGATGCCTTGTGCATCTTGTCTTTTGAACTTTCTGGGACTGGAAAGTGTCCTCAGCTCCCCGCATTTTAGGAGGCTCGCCCCTCCCTTAGGCGGGGACGTTTCAATTCCAAGGAAATGGCTGCTGTCACCAGTTTGTTATCAAGGTCAAATGACAACTTCTGAGAAGCTGGCGAAGTGGAGACTTGAGCAGAGGAAGTGTGATTTGTCTTATTGACCGTGTCCTTTGCTTTGCAGAAGCTTCTTAGTTTCAGAAGTTCCCACTTATTTATTGTTGCTCTCAGTGTCTGTGCTACCGGGGTTATATTTAGAAAGTGTCTCCTGTGCCTATCCATTGAAGGCTACTTCCCACTTTCTCTTCTATCAGGTTTAGTGTGATTGGATTTATGTTAAGGTCTTTAATCCATTTGGACTTGAGTTTTATGCATGGTGATAGATACGGGTCTATTTTCATTCTTCTACATGTTGACATCCAGTTATGCCAGCATTATTTGTTGAAAACGCTTTGACTTCTTCCTTTCCAATTTACATCCCCTTGATCTACTTTTGTTGTCTTATTGCTTTAGCCAGAATGTCAAGAACTATGGTGAATAGATATGGAAAGAGAGGACAGCCTTGTCTTGTTCCTGCTTTAAGTGGAATCACTTTGAGTTTCTCTCCATTTAATTTTATGTTGAAGGTCAGCTTGCTGTATATTTTTATTATGTTTAGATATGTATGTTCCTTATACCACTGATCTCTCCCAGATCTTTATCATGAAGGAGTGTTGGATTTTGTCGAATGCTTTTTTAGCAGCTAATAAGATGAGCATATGATTTTTTTTCTTTCAGTTTATGGTGTAGGAGGTCCTTCTGTATTTGTGTTATTAAAGAAATTGCTTTGGCCTAGTTGATAGGGCAGAATTTAGGTAGGTGGAGAAGACAGAACTGGATGTTGGGAAGAAGGTCAGAGTGGTAGATGCCATGAATCTCCTGCCTAAGATGGACATAGGTTAGAATCTTGCCAGTAAGCCACAATCTTGTGGTGATACACAGATTTAATAGAAATGCGTTAATCAAGATGTGAAAGTTAGCCAATAAGAGAAGAGAGCTAATGGGCCAGGCAGTGATTTAATTAATACAATTTCTGTGTGATTATTTCGGAGGTTAAGCTAGCCAGGTGGCCAGGACGAAAAGCAGGCCCGCTTCTACTGTAACAAGTTTATTTATATGGTGGATTACATTGATAGATTTTTATATGTCGAACCATTCCTGCATTTCTTGTATGAAGCTGACTTGATCATAAGGCAGCCTACTGAATGGGAAAAGATCTTTACCAACCTCACATCAGACAGAGGACTGATCTCCAAAATATATAAAGAACTTAAGAAATTAGACATCAAAATTCCAAATAATCCATTTTACAAGTGGGGTACAGAACTAAACAGAGAATTCTCAACAGAAGAATCTCAAATGGCCAAAGGACACTTAAGGAAATGTTCAACATCCTTAGCCATCAGAGATATACAAATCAAAATGACTCTGAGATACCATCTTACACCAGTCAGGATGGTCAAGATCAAAAACACGAATGATAGTTTATGCTGGAGAGGATGTGGAATAAGGAGAATACTCTTCCCTTGCTGGTGGGAATACAAACTTGTACAACCACTCTGGAAATCAGTATGGCGGTTTATTAGAAAATTGGGAATCAACCTACCTCAGGATCCAGCAATACTACTCTTGGGCATATACCCAAAGGATGCTCAATCATCCTACGAGGACATTTGTTCAACTATGTTCATAGCAACATTATTTGTAATAGCCAGAACTTGGAAAAAACCTAAATGCCCGTCAGCTGAAGAATGGATAAAGAAAATGTGGTACATTTACACAATGAAGTGGTAAAAAAAAATGACATCTTGAAATTTGCTTGCAAATGGATGGAACTAGAAAAAAAAACCGTCCTGAGTGAGGTAACCCAGACCCAGAAAGATGAACATGGTATATACTCACTCATAAGTGGATACTAGCTGTAAAGCAAAGGATAATGAGCCTATAGTCCATGACCCTAGAGAAGCTATGTAACAAGGTGAACCCTAAGAAAAATATATATAGATTCACCTGGAAAGGGGAAATAGACAAGATTTCCTGACAAAATTGAAAACATGTGGGTGGGGGTAGAAAGGAGGGTAGAAGGGGAAGAGGAGAGGAGAAGGAAACAAGGGAAAATAACTTGAAGGAATGGGATAGTCGAGATTGAGGAAGGACAGAGGTGAGAGCAAGGAAATAGATATCTTGATTAAGGGAGCCATTATGGGGCTAGCAAGAAACCTGGCCCTAGAGAAATTCCCAGGAATCCACAAGGATGAAACCAAATAACACCCTAAGCAATAGAGGAGAGGGTGCCCAAACTAGCCTTGCCCTGTAGTCAAACTGATGAATATCTGAAATGTCACCATAGAACCTTCATCCAGCAACTGATAGAAACAGGCAGAGATCTGCAGTAGAGCACTGGGCTGAGCTTCCCAAAGTCCAGTTGAAGAGTGGGAGGAGTGCGAATATGAGCAAAGAGGTCAAGACCATGATGAGAACAACCACTGAAACAGTTTACTTGAGCTAATGGGAGCTCACCAACTCTAGCCGGACAGGGAGAGAACCCGCATAGGAGCAAACTAGATCCTCTAAATGTGGGTGACAGTTGCATGACTGGGGCAGACTGAGGGGTCACTGGCAGTGGCACCAGGATTTATCCCTATTGCTTGTACTGGTTTTTTGGGAACCTATTCTTTTTGGATGAATGCCTTGCTCAGCCTAGATATAGTAGGGAGGGCCTTAGACTTTCCCCAAAGCAATGTGCCTTACCCTTTCTGAGGATTGGATCGGGGGAGTAGAGGGGATAGGAGGATAGGAGGGAGTGGGAACTGACATTGGTATGTAAAAGGAAAAAAGATAGTTTTCTTTTTTAAAAAAAGAAAGAAAAAGAAAGAAAGAAGGAAAGAAAGAAAGGAAGAAAGAAAGAAAGAAAGAAAGAAAGAAAGAAAGAAAGAAAGAAAGGAAGAAAGAAAGAAAGAAAGAAAGAGTGATCTGGGAGCACACACTCCCATCGTAGTGGACTCAAGTCCTGCCCTCCTCCAGCCAACATCACTTGGTCCTCTGTGAGCCTTGGCTCCAGTGTCCTGTTGGGATGCCCATCCGGATCGCCACTTCCAGTGGGGAGCAGATGCTTGTCTACTGAAAATGAAAACACGGATGGGGAGTTCATCTGGAAGGAAAAGCAGCCATTACAAGGAATGCTGCTGTGGAAGACAGCACCGGGGACCTTTACCTCCAAGAAGACGCCTCTTGGAAGGTTAGCAACAGAGTGAACGATAGAGGACCAGGACAGCCCTTAAATGGCCAATGTGACATTTTTACAGTCTTTTTTTACCTGCCACTCAGAGTTTGAATTGGGGGAAAAAAACTTGTTTAATTTATCCAGGCTAGGCATCCAAACTATAATTAAATTGGCTAGGACACTGGAGAGGGTTTTGCTCCTGGAGGAGGGAGGCATGGATGCAGTGGGGCCTCCATCTTGGTTGTCCCGATTCTCTGCTCTATGTCTGCTAGTATGTCACTGTCACTATGCCCTGGGTCCTCTCGGGGCAGCAAATGATGGCAGGAATTGTGTAAACTGTCCTGTCCACACAGGGATGAGGGCTCTCTTCTCTTTCTCCACATGCTAAGCAGAGGCTGGGATGCTGCTACTCCCCAAATGACCACACTTGGGCCAAGCAGACTCGGGGCAAGCGGGCTGACAGCCCCAGGTTGTGGCAGCAGTCACACCCAAGAACATGGCAATGTATTAGTGGGTGTCTGGCATCAGTCAAGAATGCCCAGTGTAGACACTTAAAATCTTTATCTTTCAAACCTCACAAGATGTGAACGTGGCTAAGAAGAAGTCTTGGAAATTCTAGCAGGTCAAGTGGCCATTAGCAAGCCCATGAGAGATCTAGAGACAGGAAAACCTATGACCTACCTCATGGAGCTCTTGGGAGATTAAATAATGCAAATATGTTCAAATAACTTAGAATAGCACCAATATATAGTAGACACTATCTTTTAGTAATAACTCAACTAGCGAAGTAGAAAAAGACAAGGTCTCCTGAGTAAATTGGGAGCATGGGGACCTTGGGAGAGGAGCTAAGGGGAAGGGAGAGGCAGGGAGGGGAGCAGAGAAAAATGTAGAGCTCAATAAAAATCAATAAAAAATAACTAAACTATCATGAGCCTAACATATTAGCTACACTTAGTGTAAACATTTGTGTCTGTCTTCCTTAGTTTCTGTTATAATTAACATCACAAACAGTAAATTATAAATAATAAAGGTTTTTTAAGCTTATGGTTCTGATAGTTGGGAAGTTCAAAACTGAAGGCTGTGTTTTGGGTGGGTTGGGGGCTCCCAGCTGTGTAGCACATAGTTCGGAATCCTCTTTCAAAGTAAGGGTTTTCATATACTCCCAAGGGCAATGCCTCCCAACTCAGTCACCTCTCAGGACTGCTGCAGTGGAGATAATTTCCCACAGGAATCTGGGGACCTACACAATCTTTACCTCTTCCTCATAGGGTTTGTCTTAGAACAGTATCCCCCAAGTCCTCCATGAAGCTGTAAGCTCCTGGAGGCTGGAGGCTCTGCCAGTCTTCTCTGGTTCCTTCTTCCTCCCCATCACTCCATCTCACACTATAGAGGGGGTCCACATTCACTGAACAGATTGGGATTCCAGCTCACTCTGTGAGGAAAATGAAGTGAAGTAGCCATTTTCTATGCTTACTAGGTGTAGTGGAATTCACCAAAGACAGAACCATTGTGTTTTCCAAGTTCATGAATTGTGGTGGTTTGAATGCAAATGGCCCCCAAGGACTCATAGGGAGTGGCATTACTGGAGGTGTGACCTTGTTGGAGTAGGTGTGGCCTTGTTGGAGGAAGTGTGTCTCTGGGGATGGGCTTTGAAGTTTCAGATGCTCAAGCCAGACCCAGTCTCTCCCCCTTCTTCCTGTGGACCCAGACATAGACCCCTCGGCTACCTCTCTGACACCATGTCTGTTTGCATTCCACCACGCTTCCTGCCATGATGACATAATGATAATGGACTAAGTCTGAAACTGTAAGCCAGCCCCAATTAAATGTTTTCCTTTATAAGAGTTGCCATGGTCATGGTGTCTCTTCGCAGCAATGGAACCCTAGCTAAGACACCAATGGGGACATTTAAAATTACTTCTTTGCACTCATAAATGGACATGGGAGTGCCAAGCAGACCCTCCCCTTCCCCCTCTGGCTTCCTGCTGGGTCTGAAGTGACAACACCAATCTGCCTGCTGGCTGGGAAGCTAATAGGAAGCACAGGCAGGGATTGCCATGTCTGCAGGAGGTGGGGGTAGGTGTGCTTCCCGGCACTTGACTTCTAGGTTCAGTCTAATGGTCATGGAACTCCTTAACCTAAAGTCATGTTGTCAGGTAGCCCTCTTGTAGCCATAGCTACAAGAACTTCTGGTAACCTGTCTTATCTCTTAAGACCCAGTGTGGAAATGGCTTCCCATTTATTGTTAGTTCTTTAAGGCGGCCTATCCCTTTAAAGCTATGCGCGGGATTATCTGGATTTGGTTATTTGGAGTGGGAAGACTCCCTCTAAGTGTGGGTACAACTATTCTACAAGCACTGGTGTCCCAGACTGAGTAAAAGTAGAAAACAATGAGAATGAGCATCCATCTGCTTCTTTCCTCTGAAGCAATGTGGTCAACCTTGTCAAGCCCCTGATGCCAGGTCCTGCCCACCGTGATGGACTGTCCCCTCCAGTAGTGAGTAAGAATAAACCTTGCTGCTTTTGTAAGGTTAGCTGTCCCAGTGGTAAGGAGAGTAACTAATACAGATTGCCCTTCTCTTTGTTCTCTGCTAAGCTCCTGTCAGTAACCCTACTGCTCTGAGATGTCATTGATCTCTGCAGGGACTCTGCTTACACAGGGATGAGTGTGAGGGTGTGAGTGTGTGCAAATGCAGGTGCACAATGTGGAAGGCTAAACACAAACTATAAACAGAACAGTTGTGCAACTGGTCATAATTTACTCCTTCCTTTTGCCACCATAGCCTCTGGTTTTCTACTATCTAGTATTCATTATTAACATAAAAAGCTATTTAAGAAATAAATTCCATATACTTAAAAACTCCAGTTGATTCTGTGAAAATCAGACTCAGAAAAGACTCAAAGCCCTCAGGCCCTGATCCTCTCAAGCCAGATGTGAGCCCTGATCTACTTTGGCGGAAAGGAACTAAAGGCATTGGACATGACTCTGTGGCTCAAGTATCACAGGGATTAAGGAGATAAACATGTCTGTAGCTTCAGATTCTTGATATGATTATAAAGAAACTAAGAAGTTCATTATCATTCCTGGGCTTAAGGGAAGGTTCTTTAACTGTGGTTGCTCCAAACTCTATCAACTTGACTGTGCTATGACCACACAGGCATCGAACAGGAGTTGGAGGGCCATCCACTGTGAGCTGGGACGGGGGACAGCCTAGCAGTTCTCAACTTTTAGTATGCATAGTAGGAGCTGGGAATGTGCCTAATGCAGACTGTCTTTGGTGCTCACCTGTAGTTAGTTTTTTTTTTTTTGGTCCGTCAGCTCACAAATAATGACATGGAGACTTACTATGAAAGCCAAGCCTATCGCTTAGGCTTGTCCCCAACTAGCTCTTGTAACTTAAATTAACCCATTTATATTAAACTCTGTCCTATCATTTGGCATTACCTCTCCTCCATCTTGCATCTCCTGTTTCCAATCTGTGTCTCCTGGTGTCTCTGTGGCATGCCTAGATTTTCCTACTTTCTTCTCTGCCCGGAAGTCCCGCCTATGCCTCCTGTCCAGGTATTGGCCATTCTGCTTTTTATTCCATCATCAGTACACCTTCACACAGCGTAGAGATAGCCCACAACACTCACCCCACAGCTTTTGGTTGCATGAGGCTGAGATGATCCTAGGGAATCTGCATTAGAGAAGCTCCCTACCCCAAGCTTTCCGCTGCAAGCCCTGCTTCCTTTCAGTGAGCAGAGGAAGGGGAAACGGAGTGGCGAAGAAAAGAGCCAGGTGGCTGAGAGGAGCAGGCATGGTCAACCTAAGCAAACCATGTCGTCACCCAGAAGGAAACCCACTGGCAGGACATCGAGCCCTCCCTGGGCTATTAGTGCTCCGGAAACCACGGGGACCCACTGGAGGCTTTGCCTGATGCGCGGTTCTTTTCCATTTCTTCTCTGATTACATTGATCCTGTACTTTTGCTGATGTTGTGACAGTCTAATTATAGACTTCTCAGCTGCTGAGCAAACAGCCAGCCCCTCTTGGTAAATCTGCCTGTTACACAAGCGCCAGCTCCGGGACACTGTCATTATGTGCAGTCAGCCCCACGAAGTGCCGTGGGCAGCGTGGACACTCACTGCCTGAGCTGGAGGCCCCGGGAGTTCCCAGGCCAGATGTGTGCTGTGTGGTGCGTGCAAGTGTTTTAAACAGATGGGGGAAACAGAGGCCCAAGCAGTGCAATGGTTGGCACCACAAGCAACAAGGAATGGAAACTGGGACTTGAGCAAGAGTTGCCTATCCAAAGTCCCCTCCCCTTTCTTTTCTCCCCCCCCCCTTCTTTTCCTTTCCCCCTCCTTTTCTTCCCACCAGGCAGCCACTAAATGCCTATTCTAAGAATTCTGAAGAGGAAAAGTACCACCTGCCCAAGAGCAGAGTATGGCAAGGTAGAGCCAGCTGGATGGCCTCCACCCCTAGAAACTTCTCAAGAATCCATTTTCCTGGCCTCAGGCTCAGACTTCAGAGACTTGTCTGCCTTGTGTCCCAGAGCCAGGAAGATGACAAGGTGCCAATTTGCCTGTACAAACCTCACAGGAGAACAAGTGTAAAGCTAGAAGGGAGAGAACATCTTCCAGGCACCACATGTGCGCTTCTTCCCTCTGGGTAACCTTCTGCTTGGGAGGCAGAACCTCCCAAGGTGAAGACAGAAACGGCAGCTAATCCACATTCTGGCTTTTGCCGACAGGGTTGATCAAATGTCTCTTCCAGCCCCAGGTTGCGAATGGTTGGTGGTGATGCCATCAGGGACACTCAGACACAAATTCTGCTTACTTACCAGGTGGTATTGGGGGGCAATTACATCCAGCAGTGGCAATACTTGCTGTCTAGGTGTACTGTGACTTCAAGGTATCTTTTGCACCTACCCTGAAGTTTGGCTTTTAGGCCACACCCCTGGTAGCATGGTTGATGAACCAGCCTATCCAGCTGTCTTGCTGATTCTGTGGGCTCCTTAATAGCTTTTAAATAAATCACATTTTGCTTAAATCAGTCAATGTCACCTTTGAGTGCTTGTGACTAAAAACCCAGAGAAATAAGACCAGTGGATGGGCAGGAAATGACACCTGTTAGGGGAGTCAGCCACTCCCAGAAGCAGAGCATCCTTTTTCTGCTCTGGATGTGGAGGCAGTAGGAGCTAATAGGGATGAGCTCCTGCATTACCAGTCTCAGCACTGGGGAAGGCTGCTGAGGAAGAGTCTAAATAGTGTGGACCCAGTGCTTGGTCATGAGATATGAGATGATCAATTAACAGTTCACACCCGTGAATCCCTCTTTCCAGTAGGAGTGCTAAAACTTTAATCCTCAGATAAGACACAGAGGCTGTAGAAGTGAGGGCGAACACAGAAAGATGTTGAGAATGTATCCTCCCCTGCTTTCTTGGGACTTGCTTGCCAACCTGTTCTAACAGTCAGTAATGGGATAAAAGGTTGAGATTCAGACTGATGAAGCTATCTGTCCAAGTTTAGAGCGTGGCTAGGACAGGGCTACAAGCTACATGACTCTGTCCAATGTCCTTTTTCCAAGGACACATTTTCAGAGAGGTGGACAGAAAAAAGAATTGGAGGTGGCTAGGAAGCAGTTGGCATGGGTTGTCACCAATGATCTCTTTGCCGGTGACTTAGTCACCCTTGCTTTCTGGGTCCCATCATACCCACCCCACCATGTCCCCTACATGATACTACTCAGCAGCAGCCCCTCCTCCACCATGCTAGGCTGTGCCTGCTGTCACAGTCAACATCAGTGATGCAGCCATCCTCCTCCCTGGTCCATCCACTCAAACAACGTCCTTGGGTCCATTCATTCTGGGCTTTGGTCTTCGTTAGGGTTTCTATTGCTGTGAAGAGATGCCGCGACCACAGCAACTTTTATAAAAAAAAGCATTTAATTGGGGCTGGCTTACAGTTCAGAGGTTTAGTCCAGTATCAGCATGATGGGAAGAATAGTGGCACGCAGGCAGACATGGTGCTGGAGAGGGAGATGAGAGTTCTACATCTGGAGCCGCAGGCAGTGCCAGAGAGCCAGCCACTGGGCCTGGTTGGGATTCTGAAACCTTAAAGGCCACCCCCAGTGACACACCTTTTAATAGAGCCACTCCCTATGGGCCTATGGGGGCATTTTCATCCAAACCACAAATTCTGTCCAAACTCCATTCTCTTTCTGCAATGCCAAAAAAAAAAGAAAGAAAAAGAAAAAAAAAAGGAAACAAGAAAGAAAAGGAAGGAAGGAAGGGAAGGAAAAAATTGACCTGAAGAAGCTAGAGAGGAACCAGGTTCACTGGTGGACACTCTAGGCCTTCAGGTGGTCATTGGGAAGCCAAACCATGGTCCTTCCTGCCCCTGACTCACTGGGGTGTAGACAAAGCCTCCATATTAAAGTATGTCACACTCACTTTGTTCTTTCTTTATTCTTTGATTTATATGTAGGTAGCTCAGGTTTGCTCCGTGTGTGTGTGGGGGGGGGGACATATCCATTAAGCTGTGTTTTTATTGAGGCCCCGCACACCTTTATACATATGTTAATCAAGTTGAAATTAATCATTCGAAGAAAGAGACTTAGGAGACATCTGAATAAATATTATGATGACTCACTCTGAGATAAAGTAATCAGAAATTCAAGACGTAGGAAACTGATAAATCAGGGGACAAGTCTCTCACTCAACAAAGGCGGTAATGGTGGAATTTCTTTGCTTCACTGGAGCACTTAAAGTGATTTTCCTGAGACATGAAGTTTCTAGGGTTATTTCTAGGGGCACCCTTGCATTTTAAAGCCTGTTTTATCTGTTTCCCCACCCTCGGCTTCTCTGGACACAAACCAGCGGATTATACCAAACGAAGAAAAGAGGTCCTTGAAGCATTTTGATCGGCTGTGCACCAGCAGAGGCTGAAATCCGGCAAGGAGGCACCGAGAGTCTTGGAGGGACGGTTTCAATATCTAGTTCCAGGTCCAGTGGGCAGGACTTGGTTGCTTCCGGAGCCTCCTGCCAGCTTCAGGGTGGCGCAGTTTTATGAGGTAGAAAGAACACAGTGTACTAAAAACTAAAACAAAACTCTTCAAAATGTTTAGAAAGGCTGTAAGAATCCTAAAAAGTAAGGAAAAAAATGTACACATGTGTGAATATGATAAGTTTCTTTCCTGGGTCTGTTTCTCCCCATCTCCCCATCACAGGATTACCTAGCGTGTTCAGGAAGTTGACAAAGTGTCACCTAAGCAAAGGCCAGAGCAAACTTTAGGCTCAGAGGTCTACCTGAAGGGACTAACAGGAAAGAGAAGGTGCCAGCTGGGGTGGGATTGGGCCTGGTGGAGACCTGAGAGGGTGGGGACCAAAGTGTCTGACAGACATGTAGGCATGAAGTGGCATGGTGAAACCACTAATTTGCATGCTAGCTAAAACCTAATAAGATCAATAGCTACCTCTGGTGACAGTATCCATGTCAAAGGCCAAGGTAATAATTGGCTTGAGCGGTATTGAGCTGGAGCTTTGCAGAAGGCCAGGTATTTGCTCAAGGCTTGAGACCTAATTCTCAGAAGACAAAGGCCATTCTCTCAGTGGCTTTGGGATAGGCGGAGATTCCTTACACAGGACATAAAACTCTGAGCATTAAAGATAAGATTGATAAATTGGGCTGGTTAAAAATTAAGAAATTCTTTTAATGGGAAAATAACATTAACTTTAAACTGTAAGTCAGCCCCAGGTTGAGAGAAGGTATTTGGAACAGACATACCAGAGGACTTCTATCAAGAATATGTAAAGAATCTGTAGAGTTCCAACAGGCAACAGAACGAATGGATTCTTCCTTCAAAGGCCATCATAATGGATGATAAGCATCTGAAAGTTGCTCAGAACATTGATCGCCAGAGAAATAATGTTTGATTACAATGAACTACACGGCCCTGTCTTTAATTTAAAAAGAAAACACTTGGGCCAGGGAGCTGGTTTAGAGGGTAAAGCTGCTTGTGGCCAAGTCTCACGATGACCTGACATTACCCCCAGATTCCACGCGGTGGAAGGAGAGAACCAATCCCAGAAGTTATCCTATGACTTCCACACACCCACTGTGGAGTGCACATCTCCCTTCAACAATAAAATGTGGTTAAAACATTTTAAACACCGCGATAGCAAACTGGTAAGTGTGGAACTTCCAGGAACCTCACAGCACTGGTGGGAACAGAGTTGGCCTCTTTAGCTTTAAAAATGTATCCATTTTTGTTTCATGGTTTCAATTTTTAAAATTTTTTTCCTTTGGTCGCTATTTTTATTATTCATTAATAAATATATTAAATATCTGTAAAGCTTAACATGTGTAAACTCTGTAAATCAGAAGTTCCGATCCCCAGCGTGTGTTTGACAAGAATGAATGCTCCATCTACACATAGAAGAATGTCTCCAGCAACTGTGGACCATGAAAAATCTGAATCAACCGCAATGTCTACCAAACAGGAAATTGAGTACATGAATTGTTGGTTATCTAATGAATATGCAGTTGGGAAGAATGAGTCGCCGTTACATACAACAGAGAAATCTCATAGAAAAATCCTCACCCTCCATTTCACGTCTAGTTCAAATACATGTACAACTGACAGATGAAGACTGCGACCTTAATGTGCGTAGCCCTGTGAGATGCTGCGTGGCAGGGGCCATGGCTAAGCTGGATTGTTCTGAGTGACAGCTCTGTGAGTATACACGCCCGTCATTCTGCACATAATAATAGACACTGTGAGACCTGACAGGGCTCACGCCATCAACAACAAAACTGACCATACGCCCTGAATGTGTGTTCAAGAACAGGGACAACCAATCTCTGTAAGTTCTCATGCTGATGTCGTATACTGTACAGTTTCTTGGGATTCCACTCCCCCACTAGAGAAAGCCTGTACTTGGGAACTCTTCATAGCCCAGCAGGCGCTGCAGGGCACTCACGCTAGGCAAGGGTGCTGAGAGAGCCGAGGAGACCACTGGTTCAGGAAGCCGTCTTGACCCCCACGTAGCCAGTAGAGGAGCAAACGAAGCTCAACAAGTGTTTATTGATGACTGCTTTCTGGCTTACATAGCATCTGGCATGCACTTTATTCCAAGTAGTGCACGATTAATAACTATTTTCCTAATATTATCCCATCCTTACTCCCATCCTGCAGATGGAAAATAGAGGTTTAGGGAGGCTAGGATAAGCCAGTCAGCAAGGCTGGGTGTGTAATCCCCGCCACCGGGAGGTGAACACCGGAGGAACAATCCACTAAAGGTCAGTCCAGGCTACTTAGAGGTCTGTCTGGGTTCAGGAGACAGCGTCTCAAAAACCCAAAACCAAACCAAAACAAAAACAGCTCCTCTCAAGGCCTTCCAGACAGTTAGGTGGTGCGGGAGATTCTCACTCTTTAACCTTAATTCTGAAGCAGAGCCATCAACCACGTGCAGGGGACTTAAGAGCAGTGTCCCGGGGTCCCCCGCCGGCAAGTAATAACAGCCCACAAAACCCTGTGTCATTCTGAAAACAGCCAAGCTGCGGGGCTTTCGGCTTTTGTGATCGGTTCCTGGGTCCACTAACTGCACCACAGCTGCTTCCTTTTCCCCAGGACCACGATCTCACCTCTAGCCAATTTGCTCGAGGACTAAGAAAGATTTACAGGGCCCATCTAAGAGTTTTCCGACTCCACAAACACCGCGCGAGACAGGCGTGGGCTTCCACTCCCGACTCCCGCAACCAGGGAGCCCCTGGTTCCAAGAGCGCCAAAAACTCAGAAAGAAAACGCACCCGCCAGGGGAGGAGGTGAGAACAGTCGGGGCAAGGGAAAGCAAGCCCAGGAGAGGAGAGTAGCCAACAGAGCGAAAAGTATCCCTTCAACTCCTAAGTTGGTGGCGACACAACTCCTCTCTATTGCGCCTGCGCAACGCTGCCTCCGGGCCACCCCGCCCCTTCGCGCCCCCGGAGGTTTACTTGTCTCTCGGCAACCATTGACCCGGGGAGCCAATCAGAGGGCGGCGTTCGCCCGGCCCCCGCCGTTAGCGCCGGGCGCAAGGATCCCGCGGGGCCGCGGCCAGCGCGCCCCGCCCTGGCTCCCCCGGGAGGCCGGCCGCGGGGCGGGGGCAGGGGCGGGGAGCCGCGGGGGAGTGGTCAGGCCGGTTAAGATCGGAGGGGGCGGCGGCGGGACCGCTCACTCGCGGCAGCTGTCTGGGCGCCGTAGTCACCGCGCCGCTCCTGCTGGGGGCTGCCCACGCCAACCACCTGCTTGTGTCGCCTCCTCTTCCAGCGCCCAGGTGAGTCCATGCTCCCCTCCTCCGCAGGTGTGAGGATGCTGCTGCGGTTTGGATGCTGCTACGGTCCGGCGGGGAGTCACGCACTCACGCTCCCGGGTCCGTCCCAGCATAACCTGGTGGGATGCCTTGGAGATGGAACGGAGATACCGGCAGGTGTCGGTACCCGCGTGGTTCCAGCGTCCCTGGCTCAGGCTACCTCCGTGAAGGAGCGCAAACTTTTCGGAGACTGCGGCTGGGGTTTTGCAAACTTGGGCGAGCTCTCGCTGGCCAGGCGAAAGGAGAGTGAGTGGTGGTCGCCTCCTGCTCTTTCCCTGCCCCTGCCAGTAGGTCCTCCCGCTCTGCGCTGTGTCCCTGTGGCGAGCTCACCAAGGCCGGAACCGGGGCGATTTTGAACCCCGCGGTTTCGGCGGCGTAGATGGAGACGCAGCGGTCCGGGACTAGAGCCTGGCAGGCGACGGGAGGGCAGCTTCCTGGGCTCGGTGCCCAGGATGGTGGCCGAGATCCTTCTGGGACTGTGGACTTCGCGCGCCGCCAAGAAGCTGCGCGTCTCTCTAAAAACTTCTCGAGAATACGTTGACTGGGGAACCTGGTTCCTCCCCCTTTGGGGATCGAAAGTTGCCTAGCGCGTGGGCTGAAAGCCATGTAGAGTTAGTTGACTCCGATAGCGGTGCTAGTGGTGACTTAGAGGCGCGGCTGTTCTGTAGCGTCGCGGTCCCCTAAGAGGGTAGGAAGGACATTAGAGGGAGTTGAGGAACCTGCAGTGCCAGCTGGTAGCCCTTACCCCTAGGTTCTGACTGTTGGCGAGCGGGCAGGCGGGCGATCTCCAAGTCAAGGAGAGCTAGTGAGGAAATGCCTATTTGGTGTTTCCAGAATGCAGAACTTCCACCTGTCAGACCTGGGTGGTCTCGGCCCCTTTTCTCCCTTCTCCCCCTTTAAATGTGCAGAAACCGTTCTGCAGGGCCGTGACTAATTCCTCGTCTTAAGCCCCTTCCCCCTCAATTTGAGGATAAAGTGCTTACAACGAAAGACTTAATAGATTAACAGATTTGTTAAGAACAGCTATATATGTAAACCGTATGAATTGTGACGAGTTTGGTATTCTGGAAGTAAAGTTAAGATGGTTAGATCCTCCTAAATTAGACTTCCAGCTGCCCCCTCTACCCAGGGAAGGAGGGTGAGGGTAGCCATTGCTGGCTACAACAACTTCCAGTGTAATTTGCTTGGCAAGTCAGCCAGTGAGCCAGAAAGCTTGCGAGGCAGCCAGGAGGGTGGTAGCGGACCTTACCAAGAATTCTACCGTGCTGGAAGTCACAAGAGGTGTGTCCCCCCCCCTCACATTTTACCCCGCAGTTGAAGGGTGTGGAGTGGGGATTAAAGAAGCTCGACTTTCCCCTCCCTGCTGCATCCGTATCAACAGTGGTTCTGTCCTTGGCTATTCTTGTTTGCTGAGATGGAGATCAGGTAGCTGAAACCTTGTCTCCGAAGGGACATCTTGGTTTTGGAATTCACAGATATGAGTTAGGAGATGTTAGAAGAAATATTTTGATGTTTGGAGTAATTATTATCTGCACAGGTTGTCCCTCACTATCATTCAAATTGTGGGGGTGGGGTGCTCCGTGAGAAAGGTCCCGACTTCTGTGAGTAACTTTCCTGTGCGCCCCTAGAGCAAACAGCCACACTTTTCAGCGTGAGTTTCTCCCATAATACCTACCTTGTGTCTAGAGATTCAGTTTGTGAACCCTGGAGGGAAGGGCTTGGCTCTTGGCCCGTTGGTCAGAGTGAGTGAGGATGCCAAGGGTTCACTCCTCAGCTCTTCTGCCAGTGTAAGTTACCAAGCCTTCAGCTTGACATGCAGCCTCCCCCAACCTCCACCCCATCTCCCATTCAGGCACACACATAGCCTGCATCCCCCAGGGTTCAAGGCCAGGCAGATTTTCCTTGCCTTGCACTACCCACTAGACATCCCAGCAACAGCTCAGCAATGAAGATGATTTACAAGTGGGCCCTTAGCTAGGCTCAGCTGTTACAGATTGGAAAACTGCATTGAATATTTCCTTGCTTGCTTGCCAGCTTCATCCACTAAGTGGTACTTTTGTCTTTATCTTTCTTCCTGGCTCTGCCATCCTGGAGTCAGTCGGAAGGAAGGGCAGCCCAGGGTAGATTTTTTTTCCCTGTTTTACTAAGAAAAGCTGTAGAAGCCCGAGGTGTGTTGTAAGAGTTAAGCTGGTGTTTGAGAGGTTTCTTATCTCCTTCCTGAACACCTCTCTCTCTCTCTCTCTCTCTCTCTCTCTCTCTCTCTCTCTCTCTCGTGTTTTCTGGCCTAAGAGTGGCCTGTTGCTCACTGTCATTATTGAAGAAACAGGAAAATATGGAAAGATGCCCTCCCCCATCTTGGTGTGTTGACTGTAGCCCATGAGGCTGTACTTTGATGATGCCAGCTTCTCCATATTTAAAGAACTTCTCAGGAGTTTAAAGCTGCCTGAGCTTATCTCTTAATCTCTTGGACCCAAGGTTTATCCCACTTTTTTTTAACCTTTCAATTGGATGTATTCCTTGGAAGGAAGCTTTTATTTAGAATTTAAATGGACATTAAAAGCATCTTCACATACCCCGACTTTGTAAGGGGATCTTATGAACTGTTTCAAATTAGTATTCTGCACAGCTGGCCCCTGTAGCTTGTTCTTGAAGTGTTTGCAGAACTTTTTGGAACAACAACAAAAAAAAAACTTAATATGAAGAAGTAATTACTGACACGAAGCAACTCCGTGTGTAAGGATGCTTTATGGTTTCGGAGCATTTTCCGCTGTGGGTCATTAAATTGTGAGGTGTTTATTTCTTGGATGACTTAGGTGGTTGAGTCAGAAAGTGCTTTCTAGGTGGCATTTGGTGCCAGGTGCTGGGGAGGCCCAGGGAATGGTATGTTAAAGGCCTCTGGAAGAGCTTTGGAAGGGAGCAGCGGGCTGCCTTGATGTGCTTGAAGAACCTGCTTTTCTCTCGACTGTCTCAACCCCTCCTTGCACATGGACCCCAGAAAAGTGGGATTTGTAGTCACTGCAGAGTCCTCATCCCTGCTTAGAGAGTGTATGTATGCTTGGACCTTCTGCTGAAGGCTGCCTGCTGTTCTCTCAGAGAAGGAAGCCCGCTTGAAGTGGGCGTTCTCCTCCTGGATCAAGGTACCGGATGGAGCTTTTTGCATCAGAAGAGCCGGTCTAAAAGGCTGGACGGTTTCTGGGCGGTCTTTCCAGGGACGCCTTAGCAGTGTAGGTTTGGAGCTGAGGAGCAGGGAGTGCAAACTGACCAACAGCTGAAACTCCTGAGCCCGGCCAGCCTCTAGCCCCACCCCCTGAGCTCTTCCACCCTCTCGCCCTCCCAGCCGCGCGCTTCTCCCAACCCCAGCTCGCACACTCAGCCTTTCTCTCCGTGTTCACTCAGCTGCTGGCTCTGCTGACTCGTTCTTTTTTTTTTTTTCTTTTTGTTTCCCACTGTCATCACTGACCTGGTTTAGGGGACTGTAGACAGGAACTGGATGAGGGGAACAGCGCGCCTCCCTGTCTCTGACCACTGCTCAGTCCTGAGTGTGAGTAGGTTCCCAGGACCTGCCCATCCCCGAGGTCTCTCTGCAGGCCTCTTAAGATGCTATTCCAGATGCTTTCCGTGATGTTCCATGAGTAGGTCGTCCCTACCTTGCCTTGCAAAATACAGACTTAGATATTTGGGAGGAAAATTGAATACAACCCATCCCCCCTCCCCCCGAACTTTGTTTGAATATGTCTTTGGGGCCTCTGCAGGCTCAACAGATCTTTTCTCATTTGAGGGCCATCTTATCCCACATCTGTCTGCTCCAATATGTTATGGTTTTCTTTTCCATATTTTCTTGTTTCCAAAAATTTAATATAGAACTAAAGGGCTTTTTTTAAAAAATGAAGTCCCTCCCCGCTTGTCTCCATATCTGGTCTCTATTTAAAAAAAAAATGAGTGGAAGAAAATTATCCGGGAATCATAAACAATCCTCTTATCTCATCCCGTCTCCTTAACTTCTCTCCAGACTTGGCCTCACAGGTATCTTCTACCTGGCCTATGCCCCTCCATGCTCTGTGGCGATCCTTGCCTCTGCTTGTCATGGTTAGAGCTGGGCATCAGGACTCTGCAGCTGCCCGAGGCTATAACACTCTCTCCTGGAATATGGGACTAGAGAAGAATGAATAGGGCCACACAGGGATGTTTGCTCTGCGGTGAATCTGGGATTCAGCTCTGCTGCTGCTATGTCCCCTTCCAGACTGTCGTAGGCTTTATGCTGACTTCCTTGCCTTGTGGGCTGCCTTTCACTGGGGTGACACCTGGGCACTGAGCCTGCAGACTGTCCCTTTTCTACGCCAGGATTTCATGTCTTCATTTTCATGCACAGCAGACAGTCATTGCTGCCCCATAGACATATGGGAGCAAAGCCTGGAAAAAGTCATTCAGACAATAGATCTACTTATCTATTTAACTCAGTATGTCAAGTCATCAGTACAAAAACACGTAAAAGAGATATTTTATATCCTTCCTTAGTATCAAGTCCCTGAAGTCTGTTGTGCATTGTATATACCCCATGCACTTCTGTTCGGACATTCTACCTTTAAAGTCCTCAAGAGCTGCACGGCTCGTGGCTACTCTGCTGTATTGGGCAGTGCAGAGCTAGACCATGTGCAAAAACATTTTCCTCATATCCTGATTCTGTGTGTGCGAGAAGCAATAGTGAACCAACCAAAGTCACTGAAGAGTGTGTACAGCTCTGTGGGCAGGGGTCTCTTGTCTCCTGCCTTCTGACTGCAGATGTCATTTGGGGGTGCTTACAACACAGCAGGGACTTGGGTATCTGAACAGATGAGCAGCAATTCGGTCATCACACCATCTTACCCGTCAATATTCATCCCGCGGGGCAGTCTTGACGCCAACACCCAGGCTGTTTGAGTCCTCCTCCACTGCTTGTGTTTTAATAGTTTTTCTTAGCGAACAGCTGGAAGAAGTGCAAATGAAACCTAAGATTAGCAGGCGACCGGGGCTGAGTTTTACCAGCAGGTAAATTTTGCCAGCAATGTATCGTTAATGAAAACCTAGCAACGATTAAAAAGTTGAGCAAACATGCAAGAGGGGTGAGCTTTCAAGGCAGAGATGTCTGGGAGATCTCTAGGGACAGTCTGAGGGTCATTATGCTGGTGACCTGGAGTCTTGGCTCATTGGGCTCTATGCCAGTCGGGTACCAGCTCTTAGAAATTTGGCACAGAAGTAAGCGCTACGCTGTGGTTTGGTTTCTTCCCATAATGCATACTCCACAGCGTATTTAACTTCAGCTTGTTTCTCTCTGCCTGTTCTGGATAGTGCCTACCACCCGGAGGTCCGCCACCTGCTATGTTTTAATAGCCTTAATCCGACTGGGGGAGGGGCATGTGAAGTTCTCGTCGTCATGGAGACTGAGGCTAGCTCACATTCAGACATCTGTGGATGGGGTGTGTATCCCTGTCTTACCCTGATAAGTGTGCATTTGAGAGCTAAGCGTTCCTGGCCCCGTTCCTGATAAGACCCAGGGCTGCTGCTAGTGACTAAGACAGGACTTGTAGCCACTTTCAACTGACTGAAGTCTTTGTTTTGGATGGCTGATGACTCTGAAAGCTCCAAGCTGGAGGGCTGGATGGTGGTGGTACAGCCTTTGACTGTGGCTTGGTCCTCCTTAAACAGCCTCCTCTCCAGGAGCCTTGTTTTTCTTAATCCAGTCTACCTCTAAAACAACAACAACAAAAATGCTGTCTCTGTTTGGAGGGCTCTTCATGTGAGCTGGGACTGGTGGCGTACGTGTGATATAGCAACAATTACTATTTCTAGTTCAGTTTGTAGCAAAGGAACGTGGTGTTGACACCTTGGGGGTAAACACTCAGATACTTTCTGCCTAGCTGTCCACTGACAATGTCTGCACTCTGACATTACATTTGCAGTGACTTCAGAGCATTCTCTCAAGCATTTGCCCTTCCCAGTCATGCCTCTTGGAGTATCTGCCCCCGTGTTTTGATTCTGTTCTGTGCTGGCCCCACCATGACTTCTTCCAACATTATCTCTCTGCCCACACATGCTTAGGCATCCTATTTTGAAAGGTGGGAAGTAGCTTTCTGTTTGGAGTCTTGTACAGGTAGTGTCTGGACAGGGCCCAGTTACTGATAACCACTGGGTGTTGACATCCCTAGGGTAGCAAGTATCTGAAGGTTCCCCCAAACTCTAGAAGCTTGGTGCTGAACAAGGCAGCCCCATCCTATGCCTCGGGCCTCTGCCGTGGGAATCTGACTAAACCTTTTGCCTTTGGCAGACAAACTGGCTACTGATAACTCTGAGAAAATAGAAAATGTGTTAGAACAGCAAGGGAGAAAAAGCCACCTGTAAAGTCCAGTGTCACACTGACTCAGAAGTGTTTTCTTGGGACACAATTTTCTGACCAGCAACAGCAGCTATTCTTGTGAGCTGAGGTACAATGGATTATGGGCATTTGGGTGGGTTGATTGTAAACAGGACTGTACTAATTATGTGTGGGTGTGTAAAATCCCTGACCTGAACCCCTAAGAAGGAAGGATTGATCTTGGCCCACAGATTTAAGCTATGATGGTTGTGGCAGGGAGGACACAATAACGGGAGAGCAAGGCAGCTGGTCACACTTTGTCTCAGTCAGAAAGCAGAGATGAACACTGGTTCTCAGTTTGGTGTCTTGTCTTTATTCAGCCCCAGACCCAACCTGTGGGGAGATGCTGCCAACATTTGGGGTGGTCTTTTCCCACCTCTGGTAAACCTCCCTGGAAAGGCTCTCCCAAACATACCCAGAATTGTCGATCACAGATAATTCTGACCCCATCAAGCTGACAGTGGAGAGTAACTGTATCTCAGTGGCATCTTGGGAGAAAGTTGGTGTAGAACACACATTATTGTCCTTAAAAAGAAGAAGAAGAAGAAGAAGAAGAAGAAGAAGAAGAAGAAGAAGAAAGAAGAAAAGAAGATTACTCTATCTGATCCTGTTGCTTTTGGGCTAACTCATCTAGATTATTCTGTATACTCTAAACACACAAGTGCCTCTGATTTTCTTTTCTTTTTTTTTTGTTTTTTTTTTTTTTGTTTTTTTCCAGACAGGGTTTCCCTGTGTAGCCCTGGCTGTCCTGGAACTCACTGAAACCCGCCTGCATGTGCATCCGACTGCTGGATTTAAAGGCACAGTTGGATGTAATTTCTTAACATGTGAGGCTGTAAAGGAGTCTCCAGTATGTGACTCCTCCCTTCAGGCCATGGTGAGGGACTGGAAGCCAACAAATGAAGGGCTTTTCCAAATGCCACCCTAGGCCCTAGATAACTTCTGGCCTTTATAAACCCAGGAATCCAAGGAGGGAGGAGAGGGGACAGCACCTTAGAAGGCCAGGGAGGGAGGGAGGACAGTACTTTAGACGGTCAAAGAGGGAGGAGGGAGGACAGGGCTTTAGAAGGCCAAGGAGGGAGGAAGGGGGGGACAGTGTTTTAGAAGGTAAAGGAGGGAGGGAGGACAGCACTTTAGAAGGTCAAAGAGGGAGGAGGGGAGGAGGGAGGACAGGGCTTTAGAAGGCCAAGCGGGGGGGGGGGGGGAGAGACAGTGCTTTAGAAGACCAACTTCACTTCCACCCTGGTCTTGGTCTTCACTTTTCAACCGCTGGCCGTAGATGTCCATGGTCAGTCAAAATACTTGGCTCAAGCTTGGATGTATTCCATCAGGAGAGCACTCAACATAGCAGACACAAATTCTTATTTTCTTAAGAATGTATATGCGCGTGCACACACACACCTACATATACATACACACAATATATATATATACATACACACCACACATACATATATGCATACATATACATACACATATATGCATACACACACACACACACACACACACCACAGGTTCTGGCTCTATTCTCTCATGTAAAAGAATCTTAAGTCAAACAGTATGGGTGCATTGGAAGTGACAGATGGCTTGCCTGAGGTTGGTCCCTTGTGATCTATCCTAGGTTGCTTCTCTTTTCAGTTATGTCTGAGGCTAGCCCTTGGGGGGGTCTAGTGACCCTATTTGCCTCTCATTTGTAGAGACGGTCTCTTTGGTTCTGTTGCTTTACCATGAATCAACACTTCTGATCTCCCAGTAACCAAAGTACAACCTAATGGTTGTTTATTCTGTGAGCTGTACCCACTGCTGGCAAAGCCCATCCGTCATTACTGTTTCCTCTCAGTGTTGCCAGACCATCCTCTTGACCGGCTCCTTCCATTTCTGGCTTTGCCGTTCCTCTGAACTTACTGTCTCTGACACACACACCCCTCTCCAGCCCCCAGCTTCCTGGGACACCCTCCTAGTAGGGGTCTTAGGCCTTCATCTCTGAAGCATTAACTGTTAGCTTGCTTATGCTTACTGTTCCAGTCCTGGTAGCTCCAGTCAAGGTGGATACACCCCCAAAGTCATCATGACGATGGGGGAGCCGTTAGATACTTCAGTTCTGTGTGTCACCCAGTCTTTTAGTGCCTGCCATCTGGTCTTGCCTCACTCTGGTGGCCAGAATCCTCTGCCACCATCTGACCAAAACAATCTTCCTGCATTCTCTCCTTTTTCTTCTGCATAGTGCCACCTCCTTCCCATGGCTACCAGAGCAGCTAGTTCTTAAAAGTGTTTCCCTACCCTGTAATACACCTCAGCGACCCCCCTGAAAGGAATAAGAAACCCCGTTAGTCACATTTCTGCCATGTACCGGCAGGGTGCCTCTGACAGTTTACAGTGTGCATGTCCTCTTGGTTCCCCAGTGTACCCCCCTGAAATGAGGGGAAGCGGAATCTCCTTTACAAGATTTTCAAGGACGCATGAGGATTTGTTTAGTGTACAGCACACAGGTGGAGGGCAGCGTGCCGTTTGTGCGAGTCTGGCCTCCTCTTCACCGCGCCGGCCCTAGGTCAGCAGGCTTGGCAGCAAGTGGCCCTTTCTGCTGAGCCATTGGGCTCTCATCGCTGCTTCTGTAGAAACCGGGTGATCAGACACGGTTAAAGTCCTGACATCACTCTCTTGCTGCCTACCTGGGATGTGGCAGAAATTTCCGGACTGAACGTCCAGATGCATTTCCTGCCCCCTGGCCACAACTGTGGTGGCTACTGGCATGCAAAGCGCCTCCAGAGGACCCTGTCTTTGTCAGTACTAGCCTGGATGGGGCTTCTGGAGGGTGAGTAGAAGTTACCCGGTGGGAAAAGGATGTGGGAAGAACCAGAGGTTTGTTTTGAAATAACAAGCGTGCAGCAGTTCCATTTTGTGAAGTGGGACTTCCCAGTCATGGTGGCCCATGGGTGATTTTCGGTGTCTCTCTGGAAGTCACCTCTAAGCTACTTTGGAGTCCTTCGGTTCTTTTTTTTTTTTTTAATATTTATTTATTTATTATGTGTACAATATTCTGTCTGTGTGTATGCCTACAGGCCAGAAGAGGGCACCAGACCCCATTATAGATGGTTGTGAGCCACCATGTGATTGCTAGGAATTGAACTCAGGACCTTTGGAAGAGCAGGCAATGCTCTTAACCTCTGAGCCATCTCTCCAGCCCCCGAGTCCTTTGGTTCTAAAGCCTGCACAAAAGTGGACAGTAAAGGGTGACCCACTCTAACAGAAGATGGTGTTGAGGGTGAGGAGCCACGGTTGGTCAGGATCAGCAGCAGTTTGTGTTTTTGTTTTATTATTATTATTATTATTATTATTATTTTGGTTTGGGACCAGTGAATCTTTGTTTTGGAAATGTTTGTCTGAGTAGCAGTAAGGAGTGCTTATCTAGTGCACTTGTGGGCTTGTGACCTGTGTGTTCCCTGGCGTCCCCCAACCTCCTGCCCACCAAGGCCTCTTAAGCCTGAGGGATGAATCAACAGTTCCAAGAATTAGGGCCGGGGCTCCAGGGATGGGTTCTTGCTCTCCTTATGAGCCATACTGTTTAAATTGGGGATGCAGGAAGTTTGGCTTGTGAGGGGTTAGATGGGAAGTGATCCCAGCCACTAATTCTGCCTGCTAATTCCTTCGCTTTTACTCATGCTGACCCTGCGCTGTATGGTGAACGAGAAATAACCTGACCTGGGGGTTTCCCTCACCTGGCTCGCTGAGGTAAGAGGCAGCATGGTGAAGATTGTTCTCAGTCGTTTTTACTTCTGCTTAAATGCCCAGGTGTTTTTAGGTGCAACAAAATGACCTCTTTACCTGTAGAATCTTCTCTTGTACCCTGGAGAGCGGGGCGGGGGAAGAATTTGTGTGGGAGATATTGTAGGAAGTCCTGCTCCCCCAGTCTGGGGGAGTCGTGGTTCCAGAGGTACATTAGAATCCTCAGGCGTGTGTGCCCAGGCTTAGTTCCTGCCATGGGTTCCATGCTAGCCTGGCCTGAAGGATTTACCAGGGAGGTGCATGTTTTATTTTCTAAAGATAGCATCCAGCAGCATTTTGCCACCAAGAGAATGTTGATAGGCGATCGTGGTGCTTTTCTTTCTTAAACCTACCGTAGTCAGAAGAAGATGTAGCTCTTGTTTCCACGAATCTCGAATGAGTGATGTGCTCCAGTAAGAGAGCTTCAGTTCTAGCCTCAGTTTCCCTCATGCCTTCTAGGCAGTCACGTCTACAACTTCCATGCTAAATATCGCAGGCCTGGAGAAACCTTCCTTGGCTTCATAGAGAACCATCTCTCTACATGGAAAAACTCTGGGGGCCGCTGTCCATGCCTAATGTCAGGCACCAAAAGACTCCTCAATGTTGATCAAACCTCAGGCTTTTATGAAAGCAAGTGGCCTCAATGTCCTTAGGATGCTTGTCCCCGTCTCAAACATCTGCCTCCTCCGCATGGCCGCCTGAGCCTGTTCATGCCTCCCCTGGCTGTGCCAGAAACCTCAGTAGGCTATGCAGCAGGGATCCAAATGGAGTCTCCATTGTAGCTCATCCCCACTGTATAGTTCTTCCCTGGGCAGTGAGGCAAAGCAAGCAGAGCATCTACCCTGACCTCAGGGAGCTCAGGCTAACCCTTTGGCACAGGTTATCTTCTTCCTCCATGTCTGCTGCCATGTCTGCAAGGCCTTTTCTCTCAATGTGTGGTTTCTTCTTTGAAAGAAGCAGCAGCCCGGGAATCCAGGAGTCCCTAAGAGAAACAATTGTTCACCAGTAATCAGAACATCTAAAGGACTAAATATTGTGAGGATAGAGAGATGGCTTAGTGGTTAAGAGCGCTAGTTGTTTTTCCAGAGGACCTGGGTTTGAGGCCCAATACCCACAGGAAAGCTCAAAACCACCTGTGGCTCCAGTTCCAGGGGGTTCAAGCCTGTTGCTGGTCTTTTTGGATACTGCATATATGGTGGTGTATAGACATACATGCAGGCAAAACACCCGTACATATGAAATAAATATGTACATATAAAATAAAATAAAAATGTATTTAAAAACAAATATTGTGAACTGAGTAGGCATTTGACCATCCAGGCTTATAGAAGTGCCTAGATTTTCAAATCAATGTGCCCACCTTTGCTCTTTGTATAACCACAATGGATCTGGTTCTCAAACATTGTTTTGAAATTACTGGACTTCAAGTTAATTTGTTTCCTAGCCACTATTGTGTTAGTTCTGCTAACTAGAATTTGCCTTTAACCGGGGCCTTTCATGAGCTGAGCATGTTTGTTTCATGTGATTCTTTTATTTGGAGCTTACATAAGTGTTGATTTAAAAGCAGAATTAGAACTGAAACTGCTGAACCAAGGCCTGGTGTGTTATCTAAGCACCCAGGGCTGCAAATTGGATTTATTCTTGTAAAACCAATGTTGAAGTAATGTAGGAATATACTTGTGATATGTGAAATCATCTGGTTTTCAATAATAGTTACAAGAATCTTTATATATATTTAGAAATTTGTTCATTTTTAATTATGTGGGTATGTATGTGTCTGTGTGTAGTTCTGTGCCTGTGAGCGCAAATACCCTGGGAAAGCAAGGGAGAGAGTTAGAGTCCCTGAAGCTTGACTTCCAGATGGTTGTGATTCACCCAGCATGGGTACTAGTATAGCCAGACCCAAGTGCTGTGCAAGAACACTACACGCTCAGCCACTAAGCAGTCTCTCCAGCATCACCAACACCACACCCCACTGCCAAATATCTTAAGAATTTCTACTTTTCTAATGAGCTAAGAATTCCATAGGTAAATTTATAAATGCATTTGGATCAGCTCAGCTTCGTTGTAACTAAGTTACGGTAAATTGAGAGAATTAAAGGCCATACTCTGGATGTGACATCAGCCCATGTCCCATAATGTGCTTTTTATGGATTCTCATTTTTCCCCTCAGAGTTTACTCCACTCTTCATAATTCTATCCAAAGAAATTCATATGGAAGATGCCAACATAAGACTCTTGAATTCCTGAAAATGTACATACTGCCTTAAAAAAAAGTTCTTGCCACTGTTAGCTAATAATCAGCAAGACGGCGTAGCAAGGGCAGAAGGGCATAACAAGGGTAGCTTTGACAGATCTGAAGTGAGAAGTAGCTGCCCTGGGAAGTGGTTGAAAAAGTGTTTTGATACAGAACATTGGGTAGATAGTGTGAGTTGAACAGGCCTGTTACTTTGAGTTGTTCTTTTAACACAAACAATAGATGTCTTTTTATTTTAGAGTATGTTTGGTAGAAACTTGACAGAAGGCAGTCACCCTCTTCCCGCATCCCCTGCAGAGGCCAGCAGGGAAAGCTTCCAAGTGGACTTGATTGATTTGGTGCACAGATAGGAGAAGGAGGCAGGGAAGGGAACGGAAGAAATCAGACACCGGGGAGCAACCGAGTAGAATTCTCAAAAGATAAAGATCTTAGAATGTGCTTCATGAGATTTTTAATTTTTATCAGTGAGTGCTTCTAAGTCCAAAGGGTACAAAATGCCTCCTTTCCCATGCCAAGCTGAAGATGGCACCCAGTAGAGACTGAGTTGTGTGTGTGCTTGTTTAGGCGTGAAGTTTTGTGTGCACAGGTTTTCCACTTTCCCACTCATGAGTCATTCTTACACACAGCGCAGGCACCCTCCTTTTGAACAACTGCAGGCCTCTGTGCACAGCTGTGCACACACGTGAAATCATTTCACCCCCTTCTGCTGTTGGCCATGTGTCCTCCCAGCCTCCTGACTGTCCACCAATGCCTGTCTCTGTGCATACTTGCAACTAGCCTAAAATTTAGAGACTGAATAGAAGTAGAAGGATCACATCAAAGGATAGTGGAATTTGAAAGTTGAGCATCTCACCTAGCTCTTCAAAGAGCCCAGGGAGCGTGCACCAGAGGCTTCTGCTGTCCCACACATGAGCTGAGCTGCTGCCATGGGTGAAAACCAGGCTCTGGGGTTTTAGGTTGCTCACCCTCTGAGTGAGGTTGAGTATTTTGTGTCCGAGCCACTGTTTATACTCCTTCCTATTTCTCTTTTGGGGTCTTGCATTTATGACTTCTTCCTTACTAAAGAAATGAATACTTTGCCTAAAGTTATGAATGTTTGTTTACGTATGCCTTCTGAATGTTTTGTACCATGTAAATAGTTTAATTTTTGTGTAGCCAAAGCTGCCTGGTTTAGTGACTGCTTTTCTGTGGTCTAAGAAGGCTTCAAGGCTTGCCTACTGTGTGAACTTGTGTAGAATTCTTTTAGTTACTCCTCAAGTTCTTTTTAGTCCCGACCCAACCAACGAGATCAGTGGTTCTCAACATGTGGGTCAGGATTCCTCTGGGGTCACCTTTCACAGGGGTCACCTAAGGCCATCGGAAAACAGATATATTTACATCACGATTCATAGCAGTTGCAAAATTACTGTCATGAAGTAGCAATGAAAATAATTTTTATGCTTGGGGTCAGCACAACATGAGGGACTGTATTAAAGGGTGAGGCATTAGGAAGGTTGAGAACCACTGAACTCGATCTTAGTCTTTAGTCCCTGTCTTAACCAACTAGATCTTATTTTAGCAGGAGATTTCCGGCAGCTTTTAAAAATATATAAATTAAGGACCCAGATGTTTGTTTATTTGCTTGTTTCTCAGCACCATTTTTTTAATTTATGGGTTGTTTATTGTTTGAGTTGGGATTTCTGTATTTAACCCAGGCTAGTCTGAAACTTAAAATCCTCCTATCTTAGCCCCCATGCATAATTTTGTTTACTGTTTTGAAACACTTCCTTCTTTATACTAAATCTTCATATGTATTTGATTTACATAGTTTGAAAATTCTGTCCCAACAATTTGTGCAGTTCCAATTGCAGTTCCTATCTTCACGGCTCTTTCCCCCCCTTACAGAACATTTCGGGCTGTTTCCACCCTTCTCTCATGTGGCCCTTACAGATACCCAGTCTAACATAGGTTTCAACTTCAAATTTGCTGCCAACTTAAAACTGTGTGAAAATCTTCGCACATATACTTCTTACCCCAAAGGGGAGAGTTGTGACTGCTAGGTTCTCTGTGGTCCCCAGATAGCCTTCTCTCATGTTCTAGAACAGCTCTGACTTTAGCCCTATATAAATTACTTTTCTTTTGGCCTTTTTAATTTTTTTTAAAAGCTTGAACCAAAGGCCTTTCTTGCAGTTATTCTATGCTGTAACATTACTAGGGTTCTTTTTGGAACCTTTTTACATATTTTCTTTGCATCTCATGTGCTGACCACATTGGGACTTATCAGACCTGTGCCAAACCTGTGAGCCTTGGGAAGTGTAACAGGTGACAGACAGCATAACGCCACTCAGCCAACAGGCCAGACTGAAACCCACCTCATCAGACTGCAGGCTTAGCTTCTAGCTGTGTCTCCAGACAAGGCTCAGACCATTATACCTTCCTGAGTCTGTCCAGACACAAGTCTACTGTATAGATACTGATCATGAAAAAAAAAAAAAAGAAAGAAAGAAAAAGAACCACCAAGTATAGTGAGCTCAGAGAGTCAGCTATCCCAAATCTGGCTTGAAGGCAAATGCCAGCCACAATAGATGTTAGGTGCGCATCGCAGGCTGTGCTTGCTGTCTATCACCGGGGTGGGCTACCCTCAGATGGTCTAAATAGCTGCGAACTCTTTCACCTTCCCCTTGACAAATGCTCTTCTATAGCAAGTGGAGGGACACTCACCCCAGAGCCCACTAGAGACTGTTTTGATCCTGGGGAGGCTGGCCATTTCCAGCTGAGCTAATTGACAGACATTGAACTTGTGTGTTACTGTGCTGACCTGAGAGGCTCCTGACACCCCCAGATTATACGCTGCTTTCCTTTCCTCTGTTGTTCCAGCGACAGCTCACCATGGCTTTGTTATCTTATGTCCCCTCTCTGTAACCGATCACTTTCGTGGATTTCCTTTTGGCCCCAACAGAGACAGTCTGTCTTTTGTCTGTGTGTTATATTGACTTCCTTCCACCAGAGTTGTGTAGATGACACACTACCTTGGGTTGGAGTATTATACTGTCAACGATCTTTGTGATAGGGTGCTGTAAGAGCTCATCCCCACATGACTAGTGGGACCCTGGCACTGTTAGGGTGCTGTAAAAGCTCATTCCCACATGACTAGTGGGACCCTGGTACTGTTTGGGTGCTGTAAAAGCTCATCCCCATGTGACTAGTGGGACTCTGGCACTGTTACAGCCACAAATCTCTGGACCAGGGCAGGCTCAAAATCTATGTCGAGCCCAAGGAGAGTGCACTGGTGTGCATTAAAAAGCGGCAGCTTCCAAACAATGAAACTGGGGCTGGGTGAATTTTTGTCTGCATAGAACTTTGCAGGGGGAAACCTTTCATTCCTGGTGGAATTGGGAGACTGCACCAAGACCTCTTGTTTCAACTTGTGTCTGTCTAGATGACATCCAGTCAACGTGAGGACACAAGGTCTTTGGGTTTCTGAGATACCAATGTTTTGCTTTTATGTATTAGGATTTCTGGTAGGCCATCATTTTGATCTCCTTTAAAATAAGATATATTTCCCTGTTACTGAAGTGTAGCTCAGTGGTAGGCACTTTGTTTGCATGCTCATGGTCCAGGGTTCGGTCCCTGGCACGCTGCATGCACACATGCACACAATTATTGGGAAACTTTGTGGTTCTGGCGTGTGAAGTATGAGAACTGATTTCTTTCCCGGCTTGGATTCAGTTTTAACTTTATTCCCCTAAAGGAGCTTCAAGGAATGCTTTTGCGGAAGGCCTTTGGAAGTTCACCTGCCCTGAGGCTCTTTTTGCATCCTTTGCATCCTTGCTGAAGGATGCTCAACTGCAAAGCTGATCTGACTTCTGGTTGACCACAGCTGTCGTCCTACAAACAGCTCTGGTCTGTCCAAGATGATGTAGTATTTGTTGTAGGATAGATTAGGCCCATATATGAAAAGGAAGTGGTGCAACAAACGGAGCAGTGGCGTGTGTGTGTGTGTGTGTGCATGTGTGTGCACGTGCATGTGTGTGTTTGTGTTGCACTGGATAGTAGGTTTTAGGTATCTACCGGTTTAAAATGTAGTTAGGGAGCTAAAAGCAGAAGTAACTTCTATAGAAACCAGAGAAAATTAGGAAAACACACACATTGTAGCAAGTCTTTCTCCATCCCACTAGCCTGCTTCCAAATAACATAGAGACTTATTAATTTTGAAAGCGTGGCCTTTAGCTTAGGCTTGTTTTTAAATAGCTCTTATAACTCAAGTCATCCCATATTTTTATTAATATACATTTTACCTCTATTCCATTCTGTGTGTCTGACTTGTTCCCTGCCACTCTCATGCCTAGATTCATCTACTACATCGCTCTCTGCCAGGAAGTCCCACCTATACCTCCTGCCTTGCTATTGGTCATTCAGCTCTTTACTACCAATCACAGCAGTGTATCTTCACACAGTGCACAAATATCCCACAATAACAGGTTCTATTTATCTGCACTGTTATAGGCTCTTTAATGTTGTTTGGGTGACGTGGTTAGTCCGTCTACTTTTCTTCACACAAAGCAACCTTCTCCACCCCTCCCCCACATAGGACAAGCAGATCACCAACAGCGAGAACACCGACACAAAACAAAGCAATGCTCTCATCCACCCTGCTGCAGAATAAAGCTTGCGCATTCGTGATGCTTAATGTGTTTGGTGTTCACCGCCATGCTGATTAGCAGGCATTGTAGATGGCTATTTTACAGGAAGGTGATCATTTGGTACCTTTGAGCTCCTCTGCTGGCTTTGCCTTGCCCATGTGAATCCTAACTTTGTCTCTCACCCCTTTTCAGCTCCCCCTGGCCAGAACATCCCCCAAGATGGCAGAGGAGGGCAGCAGTACCAGGGACTGTGAGTCCCTCAGCGTGCTCAACTGGGATCAGGTTAGCCGGCTGCACGAGGTCCTGACTGAGGTCGTGCCCGTCCATGGACGAGGCAACTTTCCAACCTTGGAGATCACCCTTAAGGACATCGTCCAGACTGTCCGCAGTCGGCTGGAGGAGGCGGGCATCAAGGTTCAGGACGTCCGACTGAATGGCTCTGCGGCTGGCCACGTTTTGGTCAAAGACAACGGCCTGGGTTGCAAAGATCTGGATCTCATCTTTCACGTGGCTCTTCCCACAGAGGCAGAATTTCAGCTGGTGAGAGATGTGGTCTTGTGTTCCCTTCTGGACTTTCTGCCGGAGGGCGTGAACAAGCTCAAAATCAGCCCGGTCACCCTGAAGGAGGCCTATGTGCAGAAGCTGGTGAAGGTTTGCACAGACGCAGACCGCTGGAGCCTGATTTCCCTCTCCAACAAGAACGGCAGGAACGTGGAGCTCAAGTTTGTTGACTCCATCCGGCGCCAGTTTGAGTTCAGCGTGGACTCCTTTCAGATCATCCTAGACTCTTTGCTCTTTTTCTATGACTGCTCCAGTAATCCCATCTCTGAGCATTTCCATCCCACCGTGATCGGGGAGAGTGTGTATGGGGACTTTGAGGAAGCCTTTGACCATCTCCAGAACCGGCTGATCGCCACCAAGAACCCTGAGGAAATCCGAGGCGGGGGTCTTCTTAAGTACAGCAACCTCCTGGTGCGGGACTTCAGGCCTGCAGACCAGGAGGAAATCAAGACTCTCGAGCGTTACATGTGCTCCAGGTTTTTCATCGACTTCCCGGACATCCTGGAACAGCAGAGGAAGCTGGAGACCTACCTTCAAAACCACTTTGCCGAAGAAGAGAGAAGCAAGTACGACTACCTCATGATTCTTCGCAGGGTTGTGAATGAAAGCACCGTGTGCCTCATGGGACACGAACGCAGGCAGACCCTGAACCTCATCTCTCTCCTGGCCTTGCGAGTGCTGGCAGAACAAAACATCATCCCCAGCGCCACCAATGTCACCTGTTACTACCAGCCGGCTCCTTATGTCAGCGACGGCAACTTCAACAACTATTACATTGCCCATCCTCCAGTTACCTACAGCCAGCCTTATCCTACATGGCTGCCCTGTAACTAACCTTAAGACCTGTGGGTTTCCGTAGTGGGAACCCATTTAGGGCAGGGGCTCTCAGGTAGGAGAGCCTCCTCCTATAGATGTAGGTGTTTGGCTTTTAAAGGGGAGCTCAGCTCTGACTCTGCTTTTCTTTGTGAACCCATTGGACTAGGTCCTCAGACTATCCTGAGCCGACCCTAGAAGGACCCGTATCACAGTGCCACTCTGGAAGATGCAATAGGAAGTGTGACTTCTTTCCATCTTTCTAAGATAGTCACTAACGTGTCCCTTCCCAGACATTAGCACATGGCATTTGAACTCTGCGCAGTCTCTGAACTCTGCGCAGTCTCTGAGGTGGGGAGAGTTGGGTGGCATCTGAGAAGTGTTCGAGACGCTCTTCTTGGCTAAGCCTACAGTCCTCTGCAGGCTCTCCTTTAGGATTCTCAGCCGCTACCCCGCAAGCTGTGCCGATAGTCTCCTATTGTGTCGGTTGTAGTCGGCCCCCAAACTGATAAAAAAAAAAAACCACCAGGGTGCTCTTTGTGACTGAGTTTTCATTCACGGGACTGAGTGTGTCTGTCTAGTCCCTGTCCGCAGAGCTGAGAATTTCATTCATCAATAAACCAAAGCCAATAGCTGAAGACTTGAGATCTGGTTGGAAGTGGTTTATGGTAGATGCTGGGCTATATCAAGGAGTTTTGAGATATTGTGGAGAGAAAAAAAAATGACCTTTTCTTGAAATGTAACTTGAAAACAAAATAAAATGTGGAACATAATGTTAGTAGAATTGTGGTGGTGGCGGGTGGCGGTTGTCAATAGGAAACACGAATGTTTTGTTTTTGTTTTTTCTATAAGGAGTTCTTATTGAATGATATTTTTTTTCCCCTTTATTGGCTCTCTGATGACCGACTCTTGTTTGATCTTTCTGAGAGTAAGGGCTGTGTTGTGTTTAGAGTCACTGTCGTATCTGACATGAAGTTCTTCCTGTGGTTTAACTGGAAGCCCAATTTTTTTGGACATCATTCCCAGCATGACAGCTGTTTTGCTGGAGTACATTGGCCCCTTCTTCTCCAATCCCTTCAAAAATAGCGATTTCATTCCCTATATATTTTTCACAGCAGGATAATTCGGGAATTTCCGGAGAAAAGAGTGACAGTGGGCCCACTCTTGAATTTCACTTCCTCTCTCCAAGTTGCAGGGAAGTAGGGCTTTAGCGTCATCTGGCCTTATGTGTTCTAGCTACCAAGGCGCTTTGACATCACTCTGCTGTGTTTGGGGAGGAGTCAAGAGAGCGACGAATGACCCTTCTTACTCTGTAGATTTAAGCATTATGTTTATGTTCTGCACTTTAGAAGGAAAACAGTGTTACTTGCTGGTCCAAAGCCAGCAGGCCACGGGGAGAGATCGAGGTGACTGTCACCTTACCTAGTAGGTTCAGGGGAGAGATTTCGCCCTTTGGAACTTTCTGTGGGATAGTTTAGAAGGCATGGCATTAGGACACCAGTGGGAAAGGCATTCGGTATTGCCAACAAGCTTGATTTCTAAAGTCATTCCATAAGATCCATGAGCTCAGTTTTGACTTCCGGCAACCATAAAAAAAAAATCCAAAGATCTGGGCGCTTGCTTTATATCTGCTTTAAACAACCTAGTTATCTTCTTGCAAAAAGGTTTAGTACAAATGAAGTGGCTGGCTTTTTTCTAGTGCTGTGTTTTCAAGTTTCTTCTGGAATGTGCTATATTGCTCCCCTTAAGAGTTGATTGAGGTGCATCTTCACTGGCCTCCACATTGTTAGGTCACCAGAAGCCACTGAGTATAACTAGTTTCTACTGCCCTGTGAATCTTCATTATTTGTGAATTTCCTGGCTTTGAGTTCTGTGAGGGGACCCGAGCTGCTTGCGCTTTGGAAGGTAATGAAAAGCCAACCCAGCTTTGAAAGTCATCGGTCATCCATGACCTTAGGATGCTGCCATTGTAGTGAAATGAGAAGACGCTTGCGCAGAAATAGGTTGGTTTAATCAGAGCTTTTGAAGTGGGTTGAAGCCGCCCTCAATAGAAGCACTTGCTAATAGAGGCAGAAATCAGAATTGCTTTGATCAAGAAGGTCGGAGACCAGTGGGGCACTGGAAAAACATCCGGTGTCTTTTTGAAATTCTTTCTGCTTTACATACATTTTTCCCCCTCTAGTCTGGCCATAGTCCCCTGAGGATGGAAAGAGAGACACAGGCATTGTAAGCCACCACTATCTGATGGCCCTCTTGGTAGTTTCTTCGCTTGCCCAGCTGTTTTGTAGTTTGAGAATTGATGTGTGTTCTAGAACCATCATGGTAAAAAGTTGCTTTGACCAGAGTTCCGTTTTTAAGATAAGACTCCTAGGTTGTGCATGTCTGGGCTTAGAGGTGTGTCTACCTGCTCTGTGAACCTTCTGCCAGACCAGAAACAGGCCAGGGAACCCTGTATTTCAGAAACTGTGCTGCGCATACATACCAGACACCCTTACTTGTAGTGACTCCAGCGGCTCTTCTTTGTGTGTGTGTGTGTGTGTGTGTGTTGGGTAATGTGAGACTTGGCCTTGGCAGAGGGCACTGAAGGGCAGGTGCACGCTCTGAGTCCGTTCTCCCAGTCTGCTCTTCAGAGTCAGTGACAGCTGGGATGAAGACAGTGCCTTTGCCGTTGAGTGCACGCACGCAAGCTTGGTTCTTGGCCTTGAGCTCCAGGCTCACCCTCAGCTTTACCCTGGCAAGAAGATGCTGTTCCCTGATCAGTCATTGCATTGCTGAGCTGAGACTCCGATTCCTAACGCCTCTAAATCACATTCCCGGTGACTGCTTGTGGACTGGGGGAGGCATGGCCTACACCTGGGATCTGGTGAGGAGTGGAGTTGAGTAGGGAAAATGTTTGTCTTGGTTCTTGACTTTTTTTTTTTTGGCTTTCCAGTGTTCTCCCCCTCCTGTTTGATTTAACTGGGAACTTGTGTCTTTAGTGAGCTGTGTGTGGATCTGTGCCTTGTGGTATTGCAGCAAGAGTTGCCTTGCTAAGCCCCACAGTCTGCTCGCCTTCTAGCTGGTTTGGCGCTAGCCCCGTCATGGTGGTTTAGGATTTTACCCAGTACTGCTTTAGTTTTGGGAAATGGTGCCTTTCGGAACCAACTTTGATCTTTCTTCTAGTGCTCTTTCTTTTACTGGGACCCTGTTTCAGGACACTGCTAATGATCTTTTCTTAGGCTGGGGCCCTATGTCACGACACTGCTAGTCTTAGTTCAAATGCTATCTTCTAGAGGTGGGGCTAAAGTATCATTATCCTAGCATGAGGCGGTCCTGACGGCTCTAGGGCATTACTTCCTGGTGTCTAATGGACCCTATACTGGGGAAAACCCTTGGGGGTGATTCTAGAAATTGAAAGATTTCCTAATTTTCAAAGTTGGATTTACATCGTTATTCTGAGACAGAATTTCACAGCTGATTTTGGAATGTAGTCTAATTTAACCAATTGAATCTAGAGGGTGGAGGAGAGGCTCTTTAACATCCTGGTGACCTCTCAGGATTATTTGTGGGGCTCTCCGAGGAAAGAAAATTACTTTTTTTTTGGTGAATTCAAGTGCCTTCATCTTGTTTACCTATCACTTAAAAAATACTTTATAAGCTTACAAGAGTTCTGGAGTTTGCCTGGGCTATTGAGATTTGGTGCAAATTCTCATGTGTGCTTGCATAGGAAGATGAGGTGACCATCCACTAAAGAGGAAGGAGCTGATTAACATGATTTGTGGTCTTTACAAAAGAGAATCTAGCTACCTGACCTGTGTGTGTGTGTATGCACGAACACTTAATTTTCTCAAAGCATCTATTTATTTCCAAATTAATATGGATGAAAATAAAAATGGCCATTGGACTACACCGGAAGCTATCCGTTTCCGTATTTGCATAAACCCAAAGTGTACCTTAGTAGTTCTTCCTCCTTGGTAATGGTCACTCATCTTCTTACTTGATGCAGATGAGATTTCTTATCAGTGCAAATGTATTAGAACTTGATGAAATAAAGCTTTGAGTTTGAGAAATAAAGATATATTTAAAAGTGTAAAAAAAAACCTTATCTTGTCAGTTATGATCCTTTTTTGTTTTTTGGGTTTTTTTGGGGGGGAGGTCTTTGGTGGTAAATTTTAGGTTTGAGAAAGACATGGGGATGTAAAGCCTGTCACCACTGTCCACTTTGGTCAGCACCATGACAGGTTGGGGAGGGGTGTGGTTACCCCAAAGGCCCTACATCCCTTTTCTAAGGTACCTAGCTAATTTAGGCTGATCTTAGTCTCAGACCCCAAATCAAGCCCGGTGGCTAATAATTCCTCCTGTAAGTGATGTCTCCCTTACTGGTTTCATTGCAAATGAGGATCTAACCTGCAGTCTCAAGGATACCAGACAAGCATCTACCTGTGATCTACATCCCCAGCCTCGGGGTGTTCTAAAATAATATGGCTTCACCAGCGCCTGGTTTTATCTAGTGGCCATGGCTCCATGACCATGTCAGTAAGAGACCCCGGATAGTTACCCATCCTAAGCAGTGGCTCTCACCTCACTCTAAGAAATGTGTGTGTGAGAGAGAGAGAGAGAGAGAAAAGGATGTAGAAAAAGGATGTGGCTGATAGATGATTAAAGGGAATAAACAGTTCTGCTCCAGGGTGCCCAGCCCTTTGACTTGTGACATGACACCGTTATCTACATTCATAGCTGTGCTGGGGTGCATGAGGTCTCTGGGCTGCAGGTTAGACACCTCCTAATTTCTTTGGTCAGATCTCCACTGCTCCAGATCTGCACCTCTTCCCCTTAGCCTATGTTTTTGAAGGCCTCCCTTCTGTGATGGATTTTTTTCCCCAAAACTCTTAATATTTTTACCAAAAAAGCAAGTGTCTTTCATACCCTTACCTCTTACCTTGTGGGCCCTCCCCACTTGTACTGCACATCTTTCTGAAACATTCCTTAACTCTGATCCTCAGAAAAAAAGTGCTGCATTCCTGTTGTACATTAAAACATGTCAGTGGATGCTGCATCCAACCCTACAGCAGTAGGGATACCTTGCAGCTATCATAGCCTTCCTGTTCCACCTAATCTACTTCTGTTTTCAGAGACTACAGTCCTTTCCCTTGCACCCTAGATGGCTTCTAAAAACTCAGCTAAGTGTCAGCCCTTGTCCCACTTCCTCTGGCTTACCAGGTACCAGGCCCTGATGCCTCCCCCTTCCTGTGTCCTTTACTGGCTTGTGTCAGTTCATCTACATTGTGGACACTAGGGTGTCTGGCTCTCCTTTGCCCTCCTCCCACACAACTGGCAAAGGTTTACTGCTTCAGATGTTGAACGTGGTGTTTTTGTCCCTGGAGGACTGGGACTTGGGCCACTAGCAAACAGGCGAGATCCTGAATATTTACCTCTATGTGTTGTAATGCCTCGTTCTAGTGCCAGAAACATTTGAATCCAGGCTTTGTCTGGACCAATATTTACATGTGTGTGAAATGATGGGATGCAGTCCCCCAGAATGAGCTGACAGGTCCATCGCAAGCCCTTGACCTAACAGTGATCATTAGTGTCCCTTCCTCCGCACAGGAGCGAGGCTCCTCCAGCCACCCTGTATCTAGGATTGACTAGGTGGGACAGCAGTGTTACTTGGTTGTAATTTAGGATTCCTGTCTGTGGAAGATGCTGATGACATTAACAAGACCTGAGCGGGCTTACCACGGCAAAGGCCAGTGCTTTACTGTGATGACAGTATTCCAGCAACCCACAGGTAAGTGACTTCAGCTCCACACATAGTTACGGAAGGTCAAGACTGCTCATTCGTTTCCGGCTGCCCAGACCCGAAATAATCACACAGAACCCATATTTGCAGTACTGCTTGGCCAATAGCTTAAGCATATTTTTAGCTAGCCCTTATATCCTAAACTAACCCATCTGTATATGGCCATGTGGATGTGGCTTACTGGCAAGGTTCCATCCAGCATCTGTCTCCGGTAGGGGCTATATAGCATCTCTCTGACTCCACCGTCTCTCTCTCTCTCTCTCTCTCACACACACACACACACAATGTCTTCACGCCTGGCTATATTCTGTTAAGTCATTGGCTGAAAACAGCTCCTTTATTAACCAATAGTAGTAACACATACACAGAAGGACTTCCCACACCAAATGTTGAGGGTTATGTCTAGGTTAAGATGTTAAGAGGAATCTGATGCCACCATGGTGATTGGTCCTCTCTCCTTCCATGAGAGTGTGAGGAGGGGTTTGTGAGGCCTGAGTGACCACCTAACTCTCCAAGTGACTGCCATAGAGCTGGCGCTATAGTGGTGGCTTCCTACCTCCTGCTCCTAGTGTTCTCTACCTCGGGACCTCAGGGATAAATGCTCTCTAGAGATTGGCTGCACTGGCGGAGGAACTCCACAGAGATCAGCCTCTTGACTGGGCATTTTTTTTCTTAGATTTCTGTGAGCAGTGCCAAAAGATCTGGGGTAGCCTGCTGTGTCAGTAGGATTGGTTTTATGCTGTTCCTGACCTAGTTTACCAGACTTACCTCTTCCGGGTCCAATTAGATCAAGGGTCTCTCAATTTCCCCGGGGCATTTCCCTCAAAGCAGTCCAACTGCAGGGACCTTGGAGAAAAGCAGGAAGAGCAACGATTACCTGCTTTGCTTGAGGAACTTAGGTGGGTGGTTGTGTGTGTGTGTGTGTGTGTGTGTGAAAGAGGACACTCAGCAAGATTGGTCTAGACAATTCCATCCTTTCTACACGGATAGTGAATGAGGCTTTGCCTAAGAGAAGTCTGTTGGGAACTGAAGCCATGGGCAAATGGAATCCCCTGACCTTGGCCAGGGTCTCAGGGTTCTCTGAGTACATGTTTTGTATGTGTTAGCTTGAAGGTCTCAAAGCCTGAGACAGATGGTCATATTCCCATCAGATAACAGGAGGTGGCCACAAACATTTGGCTGTTAAGGCCCTAGTCTTCCCTACTCCTGCCATCCAGAAGCCCCTCCATGAACCCTACCCTGCGTGCAAATGTGCAAGCTACTCCCTCTCTGGGGTTGAAGTGTTGAGTTGCCTGGTAATACATCTGTGTCCACTTAGGCAGAAAGGCATTCCTCTGACCGGCCAGCAGCTATGCCCAGACAACCGTCCCTTTGTGAATCGTGTTGGGGCACCTACTGAAGGTTGATATGTTTGGGGAACAGTCATCAGGTTCCAGGCCCTGTGTGAAGCCTTAGTGTTGATCTCCCTCCCAACAACTCTGAGACAGCAACTGTGTACAGATGAGACCAAAAAGCCAGATGGATGCTAGGGTTGACCTTGGGGCCGGGCTTTTCATCGCTGAACAGTATGCTTAACAGTATGCTGTGTGTCCACCCTGGGTTCCTCGGGTAGGCAGGTGGAAGACACACCTACCTTCCAGCAGAAGCATTTGAGAGGAAGAGGGAAGAGGCCCAAACAACTGACTGAACTTTGTTAGAACCAAAGTTAAGAGAGGTGAGATGACTCAGCTGGTAAACTTGCTTGCTGCCAAGGCTGCCAGCTCGAGTTCAATCCCTGAGACCCACACTTCTTCCTGCAAGGCATCGTCTGGCCTCCACACGTGCCCTGTGGCACACCCACCCACCTGCCCACCCATATACACACAATGTAATAAGTAATACCAAAATATAATAGACATTTTTAATAACATTTATGGTGAGTGTGTGTATGTGTGTGTGTGGCAAGTGTATGAGTGCGGGAAGCTACAGGACTACTTGTGGGAGCTGGTTATTCTATCATACGGGTCCTAGGGGTCAAACTCGGGTCACCGGTCTTGGTGGCCGGCACTTTTATCCAATGGTCTCACAGCATCCCCGCCCAACATTTTCTGATAGAAACAGGAAGACAGCTCAGTTCAAACCAAACCAAAACAGGGTTCCGTTGGGTACGGTGTGAGGTTTTTAATTAGAACCGAAATAGAAACAGCCCCCTGTTCTCTTAACCAAGAGTGTGTAGCACGCAGGTACTTGGACGACTTGTGGGCTGCAGGGCATGTGTGGTGGGCGGGAGTGGGGAGGCGTCCGCAGCTGTCAGAAACCAGCTCACCTGCCCTAGAACAGCAAAACCGAGAAGGGGGGGGGCATTCTGAAAGCGCAGAACCCAAAGCAGCTCCTGGAATCAAACACCTGTGGATTTTCACGCGCTAAATATAGTGGAGGTTGGCTGTCTTATCGGTAAGTAAACACAGCAGGGCCGAGGTTGCTGCAGGAACAACCTTTACACTGGCTCCTGTGGGCAACCGTGCTCAGCTGTGAGTGGCCCCGCTGGCAGCTTGACGCAGGCTCCTCCGCCACTTCTGCTCCTTCGGGTCCCCCAGCCAAAGGGGCCTCCGTGGTTCTTCCCTGGTCTTAGGTCAGTTGCCGGTACCTATTGTCCCCGGGTCTAACGTCCCCTTCCCCCAACATTCAGATCAGTTTTCATGGCCTGCATAGGAGCTGAGTGTGGACAGAAGTGCCCCCCCGCCCCACCCCCTCCAGCTCCGGAGGCATGCTTTTCAGCAGGATTATTTTCCATTATTACTGGATGGAAAATGAGTCTTTGAATTCTGGATGCGGCTGAATCGGGCACGGCCCCTCCCCCTAGGTCGGGAATGTTAAACCCGAGGCTCCCCGCTGCAGTTTTCTGCTCCGGGCCCCAGAGAGACACTATTCTCTGAGTGCCAGGCAGTACCCAGCTGGGTGAAAGAGAATGCAGGTAAGGGCCCTTCCGAGGGAGGCAGGGAGACAGATCCAGAGGAACGTTGCAGTTCGACCTTTAATCCCAGCATGCTCCTTGACTCTCCCTCCTGCTTTCGTGGTGGCCCCAGACTCAGCTGTAGACAGGGATGATGCCAATCTCAGAGTGATTGAGGATAAAACAGCCCAGGACCGGGTGCTCACAGATATATCTGTTCCTTGATAGTCCACCAGTGGTTCACAGTGTTCCTAGAGAGTTAAATTCCCAAGTGGTATCCAAAGCACCAATACAGAAGTGAAATGGATCCTTTGGCTCTGTTGGATAATAGGAAGTCAGTATTAACGCTATCTATGATTTCCTGAGACTTGTAAGGGCCTTACCAATACTGTGGGTGATGGTCCTGACAGCCCCCCTCTTCTCTACCCCCATTTAACAGATGAAGAATCATGGCTTAGAACAGTTGCCTTGCCTGATATTACACACACACACACAGCCAAGGTGGTGTGGGCCAGGCCTAGCTGCTAGTCCGGAGGCCGTGAGCACCAGCTCCGTCTTGGCAGGCTTGTCCTGTTGCTTGCTGGCCCCTGGGATGCAATCTCATCGTATTCTCTCTCCCTAGGCATTTATTAGCCCTCCCTTGGAGGTATTGCCAACTCATGCAGTTCCCCAGAACTTCAAGTCTACTTCCTGGGCCCCTGCGCTGGGGGTAAGAGGAGATTGACAGACCCAATACAACCTACAGAGAACTCGCCAAACAATGGAGCTGCTGTGCGCTTTCTCCCCAGACCGCTTCCCTGTACTGGGAATTAGAATCTGCACTTTGAAAAAAGCCTTGACCCTTCCTGCTTGAGCATGGCAGGCCCTTTTGTCCATGTGTGACCTGCTGATTTTGCTGGCCTGTGCACATTTCCGATGCAATGGGTAACAAAGGGGACTTTGCATGGCAGGGGTGTGGTCTCCCTCCAAACTGCTGTTTCAGATGCCCCTCCACTGCCAGGCCCAGAGCATCTGCTGGCTCCCCCATCGGGGCCTGCTCCCCTTCCCCAACAAGGTTGTGTTGTTCCTGCTCCCCCACCCTAAAGGTTTTAATGACTGGGAATGAAACCAGCAATCCTGGGTCTGTGGCAAAGGGCAGGTAGTAAGATGTTGCCCGGTCACGTGGGATCAGGGAACTTCTGACTCCACTTCTCTGGAAACTAATTTGATAAGTAATCTATTATAGGCCTGTGGAGGACTTTTCTAGATCAAGACTCAAGCAAACATTTTTGACAAAGGGCTGAACAGCTAAGATTTCGGGCTTTGTAAACCCTGAGATCTCCACCATAGCCCTCCCAGCTGGCATTTATATCCTGAAAAGCAGCCAGGGATAATATAAAATGGGCTCAACTCTTTCCTGATAAGACATTATCTGTCAACAGCAGACTTTACATTTTGTGTATTGTGCAATATTCTCTTGGTTTCCCCCACCACTTAGAACCCACTCTTAGTGACAGGGTGGGGGGGGGTAGGTACCAACAGACAGTAGGGCAACGTGGCCCACAGCTGTCATTTGCCCAACCTCATTTAGATGATAAGTCTTGGGGTCAGCAACATGGTTCAGTGGGTAAAGATTCTTTCTGCCGAGCCTAAATGACCTGAGTTTGATCCCTAAGGCCACATGATAGAAGGAGAGGACCTGCCCCCCCAAATTGTTCTTTGATGTCCACATGTATATACACACACCCATGTACCCCAACACACAAATAAAGTAAATTTTCAACCATTTCAAATAGGCTGCTGTACGGTGAGGCACCTTACCTATTTCCATCCTCACCTTCACCCCCCCCCTTCTTACGAAGGTGGGACACTGCCGCAGGTCCTGTGCCCTGTCCATCATCTGCCTCCTCTGCTCTGCCTCCTCGGGGTCTGGTATGGGTGCCTGTTGTACGGGCTAGCATGTTTGCTGTCACTACTACTGCTCTGAGGTTGGTTGTTGAGGGCCCTGCCACGTTGGCAGCACTGCCTTCTGTCCCTAGTGGTTCTCTTGGCCTACATTCTGTTATGTCCCTCAGCGATGAGCGATGTAGGCTGTCAAGTTGACAGGATCTACATCCACCTAGGATGCAAGCCTCTGGGCATGCCTGTGAGGGTTTCTCTAGACTAGATTAGACTAACTGAGGTGGTAGATTCACCCAACCTGAATGTGGGTGGCACCATACTTTGGCTGGGGGCCAGATTACATAAGGAATGAACTATTCTCTGCTCCTGACTTCATATGTAAAGTGGCCAGTAGGCTATGGTGTGCCTTACCCACTATGGCGGGGCTACTCTCAAACTGTGAGCCAAAGTAAACCCTTCCCTTCCTTAGATTACTATTATTTAATTTTGTTATTTTATCAGCTATCACCTAGCTGATAAAGTTCCTTACCCATCACTGTTTCGGCCTCTCTGTGTTCTCCACCTGGGTCCTTCACTCAGTTGGCACAATACTTGCCTAACGTGCATGAAGTCCTGAATTCAGTCCCCAGCACTTTGTAAAAGCAGGCATAGGGGAGTATGTGCTGGTAATCCCAACACTTGGGAGGTAGAGGCAGGAAGATCCGGAGTTCAAGGCATGGGATGCAAGAGACCCTTTCTCAAACAAAACAGAAGAGCCTGGTTCAGTTCCTTAGAGCTCGGCTCACAGTCCCTATGGGCTCCCAAATACACCTGTCACTGTTGAGTCAAATGTGTCCTTTCTGTCCCCCGGCTGTGCTGTAGGCTTCCATGGTACTTCCCGGGGGCGGGGGGGGGGGGGAAGGGGCTAAGGCAAACTATTTCAGAATCCCGGAGGCTGACCCTCAGATCCTAGACAACTCCTTTCTCGGGGGCCTTGGGATGATCTCAGTCCCCACTGCCCAGGGAGGAGGGGAATGCATAGAAGTCCACCAGACAGCCAACTGTAGAGCTCACTTCCCCGGGGGATTCTCACCCATTCAACAGAATAGACAGAGGCAAGTCCTTCATGCACTGTCATTTCCTGACCCCCGTGACCCTTGGCAAAAGTCTTTTGTCTCCTCTGCTGTACAAATGGAGACACTTCCGCTATACGGTTAGTACAGGAATTAAAGGCCTTAGCGCTAAGTAAACGCTCAGTAAAAGCATGTGTGTGTGCCTGCCATGCTCGCGAAGGTGCCTGTATTTAAACAAGGTCACCCTTCACTGCAGTAATGCTCATCATTTGGGGCCCTAGAATGCCTGCTTAGAGTCACTTGAAATACTAATTAAAAGCTCAAATTCCTCAGACTTGAGCCGCGGGCTGTGATTCTGTAGGTCTGGGAGGTGAGCCGAGAATCAGGCCCTGAAAATTCTCACATGCTTCTCCACAGCAAAAAGAGCCCCGAGCAGCTAGAAGACAGGTAGCCAGGGAGCTGAACCAGAACAACAGCTACAAGGAAAACGGTTCCTTAGCGCGAGGCTATTTCTACACTTCAGATTAGTGTGTGTTTAAAAGGTTGCCTATTTATTTGGATTCCATAAGAGAGACAAGTTGGCCCCATCATTGTTTCTACTATAAGGTCAGAATGTGGAAAGACCTGATTTTCGTTTGTTTGTTCATTTCAGTTAGTGTCTTGCTTTTTTATTTCAGACTTTTTCTCCTTTCCAGGGTGGGAGGAGGGTGGATTCTGAATGACAAAACAAAACAAGGGAATTTGTGGTTTGTAGAACAAAAACTGAATTCAAGAACTGACATCTGTCCAGAGAGTAGCTAGGAGAGGTTTTTCACTTCCCTTGAGTGGAAACAATCCACAGTCTTGAAGGATTCTCTCTGGAAGGAGACTGGAGCAGGAGGACCGTGTGGCCAAGCAGGTCTTCCTTTTAGAACCACCCCCCCAGCCCTGCTTGATTGGGCCGGTCGCTTCACCTGCCTGAGATGCAGGTTTCATACAATCTGCTCAGTGTGGGCTGAGTGTGCAGAGCTGCTGAGCCAAGCTGGATGCTTTAACGAGATAGACGGCTAAGTTAAAAGAACAAAAACAAAGGCAGGTAGATCTAGAAAGAACAAGAATCACAAACAGATAACAAACACAGAATGCTGGCTCTACATGTTACCCCGTGTGGCCAGGCCCTTCTAGCTCTAGTCCACTGTGCCTACAGCAGGCAAACTATACCAGAGCTTCAAACGGCTGGGGCACAATGAGTCACCCCCCTTGACCTCTTGAGCCCCTGGTTCATCTGAGAATTCCCAGCTATCTTCATCCATGATCTTTTCATGCCGAGAGCCTTCCCAGCCCAGACTTTCCTTAGACTCTGCTGTTCCCGGCACACCAGTAGCCAGTGCATTGATAGAGCAAGGGGAACCACCTGCAGCAGGAGTTCTGCTCCCTCACGGGTTCTCAGTAGCCTGCACTCTGTCCTTTCCTCAGGCTGAAGCCCTATTCAGGTCTCCTGCTGTCAGAACCTCCTCAAACTCTTTATTGCCTGTAGAATTAAGGCTCATGGTCCCCCACTGCCAGCCTCGAATCACCTTCAACACTAAACTCCCACTCCTGTGCCCCCCAACATCCCACCACAGCTACCAGGGTGCTGAGCGGAACATGTCGGTAGGGTGCTAATCTATTTTCTAATATTCCAATGACATTCTTAGGGCTAGATAATTTATAAAGAAAAAAAGGTTTATTTAGCTCTTAGTCCTACGAGGCCGAGGGTGTGGTATCAGCTGACATTACAAAGGCACAGTATAAGACAGGAAGCCATGGTATAGCAGGATCTCAGTGGTTCTTTCCAAGAGTGGGGCCCCAGATGGCCTACCTCCTTTCTAGGCCATACCTCCTAGAGATCCCAGGGCCTTGTATGGTGTGGAATAATTCTATATCCTGTCAGTTACATTTTAAATAAACACTGATTGGCCAGTAACCAGGCAGGAAGTAGAGGCGGGGCAAGGAGAACAGGAGAATTCTGGGAAGGAGGAAGCCCCTCCCCAATCCTGTGCAGACACCAAAGAAGCAGGATGTGACCTGCCACACTGAAAAAGGTGCTGAGCCATGTGGCTAACATAGGTAAGAATAATGGGTTAATATAAGAGCTAATACAAAGCCTGAGCTAATGGGCCAATCAGTTTATAACCTAATGCAGACTCTCTGTGTGATTTTTCTCTGGGACTAAATGGCTGGGAAACTGGGCAGGACAGAAACCTCTGCAATGGAGATCAAGGCTCCAGCATATGAATCTTTGAAGGTCACAATCGAGCCCTCACTTCCTATTCAGTCATCGTATCTCATGTTATAGGACACAGGTGGGCACTGGCCTAGCAACCAGGAGATCATGTTTGCTGTGGCTTGAATGTGTCCCCCAGGGTTCCTGTGTTGAAAACCCGATCCACATTTCAACAGTGTGGGGAGAGCTGGGTGTTGTAAGAGGTGATCGGGTCGTGATGGGCTGCCCTCAAGAGTGGACCGTGTCATAACCACAGGAGTGGGTGGATTTATTCTAAACATGACGTTTGGCCTTCTCCTCCCCTCCTGCCCTCTACCACATGATGATGCAGCAGGAAAGGCTCTGCCAAGTGCCCGTACCACGCTCTTGATGTTCCTGTCTTCCAGAACTACCAGCCAAGTAAACTTATATTGTTTGTGAATGATCGTGTTTCAGCAGCAGACAACAGACTAAGGTAATCGCCTGTTCTGGTGCCCATGGCCCTGCAGGCCTTTGGTCTGCACTCGGCCTCAAAGTCCTCATGTGCAAAAATGCGTCTATTGATCAGCCCATCTGCAGAGGCCATGCCCACTGCTCCCAGGCCTGTCCTGTTGACACAGCTGCCCTTGTGACTCAGGAGAGCTGTGGGGGACTCAGCTGCTCAGAGGACAACGGATTGGAGGGTGCTTGCTCACGTTAGAGATGGGTGAGGGCCTAGAACCTTCCTATGAGCAAAGACTTCTCCTAAGGGGGAAATAGGTAACTTCAGAGAGGGACAGAGGGGGTGACTGAGAGGGCTCACCCCTGCTCGGGCTGATGAATGTGGGGGGTGCATGAGACCCAAAGAGGGATGGGGAAACAGCCCCTGCTCAGAGAAGCTCCAAGACAGCCAGGAAATAGAAAAATACCCAAGTGTGGTGGTGTGGGTAGATGTAGCCATGGAATGCACTTTAAGGGTCTCACTGGAAAGCACCTCCTGGGGCTGGGATCTTGGAGCTGTGCATGGAGGGAGGAGTCGGATTTGGCTACGTGCACTCGAGAAATGGGAGACAACAAAAAGCCGGTAAGTACTGTTGAGTGGCTGAGTGACCAGTAAGGTTTGAGTTTTGGAAAGATCATCATTCTAGCCACATGGGGAATGACAGGGCAAAGTGGAGGCTGGAGCAGGGAGGTCAAATAGGCTGCAACACATTCTCAAGTCATGTAGGTCTGCATAGGACAATTATAGAGCCCTTGAAAAGCGAGGACACCACAGAAAAGGAATAGTTCTGTAGACTCATAGGTGTGTGTAATAGTTGCGTGTTGTAATGAACCATTTGTAGTTTATCTCTGGGAACACTCTTCTATCCTCCTCAGTTCACTGGTCTCCACCCCACCCCTCCCAGAGCACTCTGGACCCCTTCAGCCTCGGGGCCAAACCCGAGTGTTCGTTAAGGACATCCTTTTGAGATTCTTGGATGGACTCCGCTTGACTGATGGACTGGTTTGTACGCTGTAGGATATTGATCATCTTGGCTCTTCAGAAACTGCCTGGCTGTAGCAGACCCTAGCAATTATGGCCATCAACCCACACTTAGTGGAAGTCAGCATTGACTGGGTGCTGTCCGTGCCTCACTTGTGCCCTGTCTTCCAGATAGCAACCGTCTCTTTCTCAGCTCAGTCCGAGCAACGCATCCTCTGGCCGCTCAGACAGCATAGATTCAGAGACTGGAGTACCTCCCGTCAGCCTGCACACATGGCTCAAATATTTCCAGTCTACCTTCACACTAAGATTCTAGGGTCATTTTCCTTTAGCTCATCGAGGTGTGTCTTCACCCCACCCTGCTCCTTTTTCTTGTAAAGCTGTTGGGAAGTTTCATGTCATACTGAGTCTTCATTCTTTGTGTGTCATCTCTCCCTCTTTCCCTGACATTGAAGAGCCTTCTGTGACCAAATGTCCTGCTCTGGGTTTGTGTCTGTTGGTACCTGTGTGCTGTGTCCATTTATCAGACTGTGCTTGCATGTGTTTACGAAACTGTGTGATGAGTACTTCAGGGGCCATTTAAGTCTGAAAAGCATTGGTGTTGGTTATGAGAAATACTACTGTTTCCTTTAAAATAACACCCCCCCTTTCTCATTTTGATTACTTGGATGGTAAGGCTGTGGGCCAATCCTCTAGTGTCTCTTTTTTTTTTTCTAAGAGATAAAGAAAACTATGGACTTTTTATTAGCCATGCGTAGCAACTGGAACGAAGGGCTCTCCATGCTACAGAAGCCCTCCAGGGCCATGTCTCTGGTTTTTGATCACAGTCACCCTCTCTGTTCCTGTCCTCCCTTCTTCTCTTTTTGCTCTCTCTCTGGTTTTCTGACTGACTTTATGAATGTACCTTCTAAACTTTCTGGTGAATTTTAATTTTTGCTTAGGACTTTTTAGCTTTCAATTTTTTTTTAAATACTCTTTGTTTAGTGTCATGTTCCTATTTCACAGACCCAATGTCTCTTGTTTTTGTCTGAGAATATTATTTCTAAGTTTTGTCAGGAGGGATGGAGAGATGATGCAGTGGTTAAGAGCACTTCCAGAGGACCTGAGTTTGAGTTCAAGCACCGACATGGCAGCTCACGACTGCCTGTCACTCCAGTTCAAGGGGACCCATTGCTTTCTTCTGGCCTTTGCAGGCTCTAGGCACACATGGGGTGCACACACATACATGCAGACAAAACATCCATACACATGGCATAATAAAACAAAAAATACAAAAGAAGCTACAAGAGTTTAAAAAATAAACTTTAAAATAAAAATTTGGAAGTTTCAGTTGGATTTTCTTATGCTTCTTACACCCTTTCGCCTTGTGCCTCTCCTGTTGGTGTGTTTAGCCCATCTTTCTTTCTAAGACTTGCTTCAGAAGGCAGGCGACTCTTGCTGTGCTGGAATTGGTTACTTAAACATGAATTAGAAGCTCCTGCCGGCACACGGGGATGACTTTCATCCCATCTTTTCTGTTCTCAGCCATGCTTTGGGAGGCCCTCCCAGGAGTGGACAACTGTAGGTGTTTTCTCCCCCTGGTTTGCTTCCCCAGCCACACTCTTAGCTGTCTGTCTGTCTGTCTGTCTGTCTGGAGGCAGAAGTCCAACTCACAGTGAGGTGTGTTAGCTTGCACTTCACTTCCAGAATAAAAAAGTCTTGACCACTCTTTATATTATTATTATTATATAATGATTAATACATTGTTGGTCACTCCACATCCAAAGCCATTCCAGCTCTTTCTGCACCGGCAGACTCTGGTGGGGCAGGAGCAGCTGCCCTCAGTGCAGACTCAGGCAGGGGGCTAGTCTTTAGGGCCACTTCTCACAGACGGATCTTCTCTGGCTTTCTACTGCCCCGTGTTCTCACTTCCTGAGGGTCCCCCCCCCCACGTGCTTCTGCTTCTGAAGTCTTCCTGAGGCTCTGACACTAACCCTGCTGGCTTCTTGGCCGTTTCTTCCCTTCCCAGCTTTGGTTTCAGTGTCTCTAGAGGGTTCGTCAGCTGCCACTCATCCAGCCTCTGAAGGCACACAGATCGTTCTCAGGACTTGTCCGGTCTCCCATCCTTGTTGTTACTATGGATAGTTGTCTTTTTAATTCATGTTCTGTCATTTCTTCCGGGACTAAGGCAAGGGCCGTTGCATCCTTTCCAGACTGATCTCTTCCACTCAGCAGCGTACATTTAGGGTTCCCCTATGTGTCTGGCCACCATTTGAATATGCCACGATGGATGCATTTACCCACAACAGCACAGTCTCATCTCTTCTAGGCCTGTTTGCTCTAGCTGAAGGGACTAGAAACAGCCTTTGTGGAACAGGAGACATTGCAACCTAACCCTTTAGTGTGATTCTTATCCTCCCTGTTTCCAGCTTGCATCACTGCTTAGCCGAAGGTTCCAGAAGACGCCCTGTAGATCTCTGGAGGACCCTCTCAGAATGTTGTCCTCTGATGCACCAGCCTGCAGAGGCCTTGGACTTGACCTCCTTGGATGCCCTAGCTCTTCTCTGACCCTCCTCTTGCCTCCATCCTGCCCACCTAGGGAGGGATGGCAATGATCCTCTTCTTTGCCTCCCCACTCAGGAATCAGCTTGTTGCATGACTACCCCTCCTCAAGACTGGGACCCAGAAGGACTGGAATCGAGGAATCTGCAAGAGAAGCTGGGTCTGTCTGCCTTTGGGAAGCAGAACAGTGGGGCAGGCTGGGAGGTGGTAGGGAGGTATGAAACCATTGGGAAAGCAACCACAATATTATTGATACTGTTTTTCTTATTAAGACCAGCACAAAAAATATTTCAGATTGGAGAGATGGCTCAATGGTTAAAAGCAAGATCTGCTCTTCTGGGGGACGTAGGTTCTATTCCCAGCACTTCTTGGCAGCTTGCAACCATGTATAACTCCAGTTCCAGGTGATCCAACCCCATCTTCTAACCTTCCCAGGTACCAGGATCAAATGTCTATGGATAACAAGGCAAAAGAAAGGCAAAGCACCCATGTGTATAAAATAAAAAATAAATTAAAAAAACCTCATCATCTGTGTGCCATTCAGTATCTTTACTGTTACGTTGATCAGTGTCTTTAAAACCAGGAGGAGAAATGCTGCAAACTTGGCAGTCTGTCTGGAGTTTAAAAAAGGCCTGGAGCGGGGTGACTCCAGGCCCTGCACCTCTGGTCTCCTGCTGCCTCCTGGCCATTATGCTGCTGGGTTATCCTACAGACAGGGATGGGGGCTGCTGGCGTGTTTCCCTCACACTCGAAGCTAAGCCCTTCAAACACCAGCATTTCAAAAACTTCCCCTTCACGTTAGTATTCTTCCCCAAATCCACCCCGTGCTTCCTTGCCTTACTCAGTAAACAAAACAAACTGACGTCATCACCCCTAATAACTCACACACGGGCTTCTGGCAAGAGTGTTAGTGTTTTCCATGTGTCCTGTAGCAAGCTTTTTTGTCGGACTATTGTTGATGGCCAGCCCACAGATAATGACCCGGAGACTTATTAATTATGAAAGCTTGACCTTAGCTTAGGCTTTTTCCCAACTAGCTCTTATAATTTAACCTGTATTTTTTAATCTACGTTCTGTCGTGTGGCTCAGGTGCCTCTTCTGAGTAGGGCACATCCGACTTGCTCCAAGTCCCTGGCGAAATCACACCTAGATTCCCAGTCTCTCTCTCTCTCTCTCTCTCTCTCTCTCTCTCTCTCTCTCTCTCTGTCTTTCTCTCTCCCCCTCCCTCCCCGGAAGTCCCACCTATTCTCTTCCTGCCTAGCTATTGGTCATTTAGCTCTTTTTGAACCAATCAGAAGGCGCCTTAGGCAGACTCACAGTGTAAACAAACATTCTAAAAGGAAGTTGATTGATTGAATCCTCCCAAACAACCCTGAGATGTACATGTGAGTATTATCAACGTGTAGTCAAGAATGTGTGCAAGGCTTTCATCAACACGTTGTTGAGGAGGAAACACACACGGGAGATTAAGAATTTATGGAGGGCAAAGAATCAACCAACACAGATTTTTCTCCTTTTGGCAGCACAGAGGCAAAACTAGGTTTCCAGATGTTAAACCACAGTCATGGGTGAGACACACAGCTGGAAGGAGTCTGACATCTGAACCCAGACCTCTCAGAGTTAGGTTCCTGCTGGTAGCAGTTGCTCTATGTGGGAGCCCATCCATGGGGACCAAGTTCTGGAGGTGCTGCTGGGAGAGAAAGGTTTGCGAGAAGTTGGAAGAGTGGAGCATGTTGGGGTGCGTGGATGGTCACCACCTCAGTATGAAGCAGTGGAGCTGTTGAGATGTGAGTTTGCCTGCACTGACTAGGTAATCTTTACTATTACCCACTGATCAAGCAGAGGGAAATGGAAACGGACACCCAACATTTAGAAGTGATTGACTCAACTATGTGCACGAAGTGCTTAGCAGAATGCCTGGAATGTAGCAGACTCTAAATTCAGTAAATGGTCTTAGCTGCTTCTGACGGCGGGTTGCTGAAATGAAGCCAAGAGGCACACTTGTTCTGGTTACATAATCCACCCTGTCCGTGAATTCGAATTTAATCTCAGAGTCATGCAATGGGCAGGACCCCCCCCCCCAACTCTTGTTTTCTTAGAGGACATGAGGGAGATGGGGGCGGGGAAGAACAGCGGCATTAAATCCGGCAGCCCGTGGCGAAGCTCTGTAGCTTCTCCTCAGGTCCAACTGTGGACCCTGGATAACACAAACAGCAGGGATCCATCTCCTGGGAGCCACACTTTCCTTAAAGGAGGCCAAACAATGAGCCAGGGTCACTGGAGTTGTCTCACATGACCACGGATGCAGCGTTTTTTCTGGGCATAGAGGTGGGGGAATCAGAAAGATGAGGAGAAGAAAACAGAACTGGGGCTTTCAGGGTCCTGGATCCAAACAGATGCCCGAGAGACACTGTTTTAGTGAGCAGTATGCAGCAGAGATTGAAAAGGAGAAGGGATTTTATTGTTCTTTTGTTTTTTTTTTTTTTTTTTTTTTTTTTTTTTGTTCTTGAATAGTGTATTTATTACTTAAGGGGAAATGGACCGACAGGATTTCCAGCACTTTTCCTTTTGCATTTAAACCCATTTGCTACAGGAACTCTTTGACTATTGGTCCACATAACAGGCAGGGAAGCTCGGCTGTGCTCTGATTGGAGGAGGCGCTGGTATCCCGCCCAGTGGGGTATTGTTTCTGCGGGAAGCCCGACAGCCATGAATCCCAAACCTAGGATTTTGAACCCCCGATCCCCAAAAGAGAGAAAGGTGAACTGAAAATTAAACAATCAAGAGAAGCAGAGACCCACGTACACCCACTCTCAGCCTGCCTTGGGACTGCGTATCTCCCATCTTGCAAACCAAACTCCATCCCTGAATTCTCAGTAGCTCTGTACTTAGGAATCCAAATGAATAAACATGTAACAAAGAATTTTTGAATTTTGAATGAGATGAGAAGGTCCTTCATTTTTTTCTTCATTTATATTTGGAAAATTCATTTAGTTTTGGGGGTTTCATCAGAAACTAGTTTCATTCTGAGATGGTTCCAGAACCCACTCCGAACTCCCCCCCCCCCGCCATTCATTAGTTTTCCAGTGTCCGTGAGTGTGCACAGGCCATAGTGTGCTTGTGGAGGCCAGAGGACAGTCTGCAGAAGTCAGTTATGTCCTTCTACCTCATAGGTCCCGGGGACTGAACACAGGCTGTCAGGGCTGGGTCAAGCATCTTCACCCCTTGAGCCAGCTCATCAACCCAATTGTAGCCCAGGCTGTCCTCAAACTGGTGACCTTCCTGCTTCCATTCCGTCAGTCTATCCTACCAACATTTGGCCACCACCATAACCAGTCAAACTCCTTTTTGACTGCAGAAGAGATGAGATAAATCTAACGGGGTGGGGGGAGGGAGGGTGGTCACAAATCACTAGTCGAGATAGGACGAGAGAGAACTAAACACTTATTTCTGTCCTCGTTCCCCTTCCATTGAACTTACACAGGGAGATGAATGTATTTCTGGGAGCCAGATAGTGGGGAGCATCATGGCACTCGACTTTCTCTGCATTGATTGATTAATAATTAAATTTATATAAATGCTAGGCATTAATGTTATAAAGATGGGCAAGACACGATAGAGCAACTGCTGGGACCTCCAATTCCAGAGAGGGAGAGAGAAAGGGAGAAAGAGGGAGGGAGAGAGATCCTGCCCTTCTCATGTTTGTTAGAAGGGCATGCTGAAGGGATCCAACTCTATCTGGAACCGTGACAGCGCACAGAGGTACTGAGGACAATCCTAGTGTGTATAGGGTAAGCGTGTTAGCATGGTGAGGTGAGGTCTAGGCTCACACTCTCGGCTCCAGAGTCCGGTGTGTATAGAGTGAGTGTGTTAGCATGATCAGGTGAGGTCTTGGCTCACACTCTCAGCTGCAGAGTCTGGTGTGTAGAGGGTGAGTGTGTTAGCATGGCCAGGTGAGGTCTCGGCTCATACTCTTGGCTGCAGAGTCTGGGGCACAATGTTTTCTCTGATGCATTCAGTTTTGAAGAGGGTCCCAGGCCTCCCAGTGGGTAAACCTGATACTTCACTGAGATCTCAGAGCTGATGTGAGGAGATGCTCTACTCAGAGGTAATGGAGACAGGAAAGTAGCTACAAGGGCTGTTCTCTAAGGGATTTAACCCCAGGTTCTTATGAAGCCTTGGAAGCTAGCAGGGCTGGGGTGTGACGGGGAAGTGCACAGTGGCTAGCCAGGCCAGTTGTGTTCTGCGGACAACACAGCCAGAACTAAGCAGCCTGGATGAGGAGACTGTCTGGTGACCTTTGCAGTCACTCAGGAGTTCTGAGAAACCTGCTGAAAGCCCAGCCCCGTCTTTCCCCAGGAAGAAGTACAACCACAGTGTGCATTTGTGCCATCCTGGGGCTGGGCAACCCCTCTTAGATGATCAGAGAACCCTACTTTGCACCTCGACAACATAAAGGACTTTGCACCTGTGCCTGGGTCCTTCACCACTAACCCTCCTAGTAGAGGTGAAGGCAGGGCAGGAAGCAAAGGCATCATTCATTCAGTGATTCTGTTCTCCCAGTCTGTGCAAAGCCGCACACGTTGTACGGCGCAGGCGGCACAGGCGTTGTGAGCCCAGGTGTCTGTTGGCTTCAGTCTCCCGTGAATTCCTGGTGAGATTCCTAGATAATCTTGCTCCAAACCCTCTCTGCCTCTGCCTTTGGAAAGCTCCGAGCCCTTCTCAAGAAGTCCTGGGTCTGCTCCTAAAATCCCAAAGCCCCACTTGAGACTCTTCCACAAAACCTTCTAAATTATATACCGCATAACATTAAACATAGACTTGCTGGGAGGTTTATAGGAGGAGAAACTGATATCACTACAATCAAGGTTTCCAGATAACTCCCAGTCCCATCTCTTCCCCCACCCCCTTTCTAAGCCAGACACCCCTATCAGCAATGCAAAGAATTTCAAATTGAACAGTCCCTTCCCTGGGGATTTCCTCCTGCCTACCACCTTTGCCACCTCTGTGGTCCCCAGCACCTGCCCATCAGTGGCCAGATTCTCTCCCTCCTGTCCCCTTTGCCCTCATTGCTCCTTCCTGTTGCAGGTTGGTTAGCATGCATATCCAAATTCTCTCTGGCTCTGATTCTGAGCGCAACAAAAGGCCTTTCATTCCCCCAGCGCTGCTCTTCTTGGAAGGCAGTTCTCCTCACAAACAGAAATGTCATCTAATCTCCCTCTTGAAGAGGGCCACCAGGGACAGCAAGACCATGTCGTCTGCTCCAGATAGTTACATAGCTCCTTGCTGGAGCCCAACATTCCTGGTGGAGAAAATATGTTAGACTGAATAACAGTACTTGCATTTGCCACATGCTTATTCCATCCTCGTGAGCTGATACAACAACATGAGTGTACAACAACGACTAGGCTGTGGATAGAGGACTATGGGGAAATAGAGATCAGGGGAGGCAGCCACAGGCCCCTACCATTGGGGCAGCATTGAGAGATTCGCAGTGAACTCCCAGAGGAGTCAATCTGGAAGACTTCATGGGGAGGTGTCATTTCAGCTAAACTCAGGCCAAGGCAAGGGAGAGGGTATTCCAAACATAAAAAAATACAAATACAAGGGAATGATAGAGAAGCTGGTGTTGGGGAATATGCATAGGAGAGACCCATGAGGTAGGCGGGCCCAGAGGAAGTGTGGTAGGCCTCTCTTGTGAGCACATGGTTCTATGCGCACAGTGGTTCACTTCATAGCGAGGGGGTGAGATGCCTCTCCAGTGTAGGCAAAGCGCTAAGCAAGAAAGAGTCAGCCTAGGGCCAGTCCCACAGAGAGCACTACTCAGAGAGACGAGGAGGGAAAGCTGGGAGGTCTGAGAACGGGCTGTCAGAAGGGCAGGTGGAGAACTCAGGGACCGTGACATTCCAACAAGCTTACAGGAGAACAGGCCCAACTCCATGTCTTCAGTCCACAATGACAGTGAGTGGTTTTGTTTCCTATGGCATGTAGCAAGTTAGTATAAACTGTCTCATAGGCCCTCATGACAGGGGTCAGGATAGGCTCAGCAGACTGCTACAGGGTCTCTCCACAGGGCTGGAGTCTTCACTTAAAGCTTTGCTCTAATAAATTCTGTTGTAACCTGAGGTGGTTTGAAAGAAAATGACCCCCGAAGGAAGTGGCACTGTTAGGAGGTATGGTCTTGTTGGAGGAAATGTGTCACCATGGAAATGGACTTTGAGGTTTCACATATGCTCAAGCCATGCCCAGTGAGTCAGACCACTTCCTGTAGGACCCTTGGCTACTTCTCCAGCATCACGTTTGCCTGCAGGCTGCCATGTCCCACCATGATGACAATAGATTGATCTTCTGAACTGTAAGTGAGCTGCGCCATTGAAATGCTTTCCTTTATCAGAGTTGCCAAGGTCATGGTGTCTTTTCACAGCAATAGAAACCCTAACTAAGACACCAGCTCACAGGCCCAACAGTTGGCAGAGTCCAGCACTTCACAGGCTGTTGGACTGAGTCAGAGTTGTCCATCAAACAGAGACCACTCTGTTCCTTGTACATGGAGCCTTCCAAAGTGGTCCCTGCTTCACAGAAGAGTGGGAGCCAAGAAGACGTTAGAATCTTCTAGCAAGTGCATGCAATCCACTTGTAAAACAGCATGCCATCGTCTTTGCTTGTTCTGTTGGTTTCAAGTAAGTCACAGACCCAAGAAAGGGAGTTGTATAATTGTGTGACTACAAGAGGTGGGGCGCTGGGAGCCAGCTTAGACTCTGCCCATCTTGTGCATTATGCAGGGTGGATGATGGGTAGGCAGTGCTTGGTCTCTCTGGGGAGTGATGTCATTCCAGGTAGGAGAAGGTCAAGGAATCTATGCCAATAGAAACCTCTGTACATCATACACCATAGCTTATTCAGGTCAGGACCAGCTCTTCTTATCTCTCCTGGCACTGGGATGTGGAGGGAGCCTATTGTCTCTGAATCAGGCCAGTGCTTATGTTATGATGGGCCCTGGGGAAGGGCATGCATCTTCTCAGCATGATTCCACTTGGGTCCCTTGACCCCTTGTCGAGAAGGTTAATGGGGACATGAATTAGAGATGCAGTCATAGAGATGGGGAAGAAAGACAGGAACAGAATTTTAGAAGCTAGTCTTAGAGCGCTGATAACTGATTGGGTATGGGAATGCTGGTGTGTTGTGGAACAATTCTTTTGTACACGGTGAACATATATTACTCTCATTGGTTAATAAAGAGCAGACTGGCCAATAGCTGGACAGGGAGAGGTCAGGCAGGACTTGCAGACAAAAAGAGAGAGCAAGTGGGGAAGGAGAGCGGAGTTGCTAGGAGATGCAGAGAGAAGCAAGATGAATATGCTGTGCTGAAAATAGGTACCACCATGTGGTAGAGCGTACATAAGAAATAGGGATTAATTTAAGTTGTAAGAGTTAGTTAGTAATAAGCCTAAGCTATTGCCAAGTATTTATAATTAATAATAAGTCTCTGTGTGGTTATTTGCCTATACTTGTGTTAGGTGGAGTAGAATAGAAATCACTTTCTACAACCAGAAATTGGTGGACAACAGTGCTATTGACCAACAGGAGAAAACGTGGATAGGAGGCTGTGGGGGCGGATTTCGTCATCTGAGTTTGAGGACAGGATGCTGACAGTTACCATTGTAGTTTCAATGCTCAGGACCAAAATGAGAGCTGAGAGTCACAGTGAGGAGGTGAGTACTTCCCCTGTGAGGTCAAAGCACTCAGCAGAAATGAGTCAGCCCAGGGCCAGCCCCTCAGAGAGATGCAGCCAAGGAGGGGAAGCTGGGTGGTCTGAGAAAGGGCGGCAAGAGGGCAGGTGGAGAATCTGGAGAGAGGGATGTTCCACGGGTGGGAAGGAGTGGGTGGTGGGCTCAAAGGTTAGTACGGTCTGGAGGAGGCAGCGATCACATCCCGACACATTGGTCCCTTTCGTGAAGAATGTCATTCAGAGCCTATGCCTGAGCGACCTCTGTGTATCTCCTTGGCCTTTCTGGGTGCCTCAAAGTGCCTCACTGCTGTCACCCTTGAATCTGTGAAACTCTTCAATGCCTGAGTCCCTCTGCATGGAGCGTTCCCCTTGGGGCTGCTCTTTGTTTTGTTTTAATCTTAAAAAATATTATATTTATGCTTTGTGTGTGTGTGATTGTGTGTGTGTATGTACTCATAGGCACACACATGTTCACACGCGCATGACACATGCCACAGTGTGCTTGTGGAGGTCAAAGGACAAACTGCTGGAGTCGGGTCTCTCCTTCCACCACACAGATCTTGGGGGTTGAACTTGGGCCGTCAGACTCGCAGCAAGCTGAGCCATCGTGATGGCCTCTGAGCTGTCCTCCTGACCCCCCTCCCCCCCAGTGCTCCACAGTCTCCCTTTCATGCCCCCTTCAGGGAAGTGAGGGATGTCCTGGACCCTCACCTAAGATAGGCTCCCTGATAGAGTCCTCCTGCGCCTGGAAAACTGTAGTCTCATAAGAGGAAGTCCACAAACATTTGCTCATGGAGAAACGAGAATGGATTTCATGGTGAGCTGCCTGGTCTCACACTCGTCACCTCCACGTTGGGATTAGAGTGTCCTCCAAATAAGGAAGGTTGGGAACAGGGCACAGTGAACTGCTACGATCTTCTCCAACTTCAGCATTCTTTGACTTTTAAACCTTTAGTGTCTATCAAAATGTATCCTAAGGAATGAAAGGACAATATAGGGGGACAAACTCAGGGAGGCTAAAGGGTGGGGAGCGTGGCAGAGGTGTGGGATGTCAACAAGACGTGATCACCTACACTCTTTCCAGACACCCACAAGTCTTTCTGTGATCTGATGGGCAAAGCAGGGAGGCAGGCAAAATGCCAACCACATTCTTCCATTTTTAGTGCTTGGGTTTCAAGAGGGTGATGAAGCCTGAGTAACAACCAGTGACAACTTCTGAAGGGTGATGTGGGAGTCCCCTCTGTGTGCTGTGATGACCATTAATGAATAAAGAAACTGCCTTGGACCTACAGCAGGGCAGAACTTAGCTAGGCAGGGAAAACTAAACTGAATATGGGGAGAAAGAAGGGTGGAGTCAGAGAGAAGGCATGTAGTCCCACCTGAGCAGAATGGAATTTTACCAGGTAAGCCACTGCCTTGTGGTAATACACAGATTAATGGAGATGGGTTAAATTAAGATGTAAGAGTTAGCCAATAAGAAGTTAGAGCAAATAGGCCAAGCAGTGATTTAAATAATATGGTTTCTATGTGATTATTTTGGGAGTCTGGGCAGCTGGGAAATGAACAAGCAGCCTCCTCTGACAGCAGGGGGGAAGTTCTTTGCATAGTCACATACCCCACGCAGAACAGACATATGCCACACACTTCTGTTGCAGAGGCAGTCACAACTGTACACAACACTTAGGCAGGGTCCTTGGACACTTCCACCTCGAGCTCCTGGCCTAGGACAATCTGTCACCCGCTAGGGCGTTCCTCATTCTTACCTTTGGGTTACCCCCATCACAAGACTCAAGGCTGTGCACTTGGACCCTGGGGAGTTTCATGTCTTCTCCTACTCACAACCTGGCAGGAAAAACAAGTCATGGGCCCTCCAGATGTTGCCTTATTTGCATCTGCACAGACCAAAAGTGTGAGGAAAACGGGTTTAGTCACTAGAAACTCTGTATGCAGGTGCTGCTTTCAAGAGAACTGGAAAATGGTGGCGTAGGTGACCCTGACAGTTTCACTATTTACAAAACAGGCTCACTGGTGACCTAACTGACTTCTCAGAAGGAGGTGGTAGTCCCCATGTGTAGGTGAGGAAACCAAGCCTTGGGTACAGTGACTTGCATGAAGTGTGTGTGGCTTAGCCTCCCCAACAGGCTTCTGATTCCAAAGCTCCCATCAGCCCCGCACCCTCTCCACACCTCCAATCCATAGCAAGACTCTAGTGGCCTCACTCTTGGAGCCTCCTGGGCTCTAGGAGATGGGGATGGGAGCTCCAGGGGAAACTGACTGCGTGGTTGTGGGCCTCTGTGTATGATTAAAAGTGTGAGTTTTGTGTGTCTGTGTGTGGCTTGTGTGCATTGTGTAGCTTCACACGGCCATGGAGAGTTGGGAACCTGACAATGGAACTCAGCCCATGCTGAATGGGGGCTGGAAAATGATTTGTTTTCTAGAGACTTGGGCAAATGGAGCCTACAGGAGTGACTAACTAATGGCTTCAGCTGCAGTCCTTGGTCCAGTGATCTTACAAGAGGAATGGAACTTTCTGGAGAAAGAAAAACATTGACAGAAGGGGGACTAGCAGGTCATAGCTAGGCACTGGCTACTAGGAATCAAAATAATCTTGTTGTTGCCAGTCAACAAAAAAGCTTTTGACAAAAAAGCTAAGTAAACAGCACACCTCCCCCTCCCCCGTTACTCCCCCATGCCCACCCTCATCCCCTACCCCTTGAGTCTGAGAGCTTGAACAGGCAAGATACTCTACAGTTCCAAGAGACCTTCGAGCTTGTTAAGACCGGTGTTTTCTAAATTACCTTGATGTCACTGCAAGCACTTGCTTAAGTGACAGATGGCAACTGGGCCTCAATCCTGACCTCTAGAACATGAAATTCCCCAGGGGATGGGGGTGGTAGGGGCGGGGGGAGAAGGTAGAATCGTACAAAGCTCCCCACAGGTTCCTATCACCCGCAGGATCTAGAAACACTGAACCAAGCACTGTGTTTTATGAGCAATGTTTAGTGACCCAGAGAGGGCATGAGAACTGTCCTAAGTCGCCCAGCAAGATGATAACAGGGCATGCTCACTTTTTTCCTGTTAAGAAAGAAGAGAGCAGCTATGACGACAGAGGTGAGAACGAATGTATACACAGGTCCATGCATCTGTGTGGGCTGGAGGCTAGGCTTGAAGATTTAGTGGGAACAGCAAAGGACCTCCCGGCTGCCCATGCTGTGCTGGCTGCTTTTCCTGTGTATGCCCTTTAAAGCTTACAGCAGTGCCCTGTCTGGGAATGGTCGGTCAACCACCCCTTTCTTGGTCCCTGAGTTCCTGTGAGAGAGGAGGAAATGGGTACATACAGGCCCTGGGCCCTTCCCAGGGTCCCAGACTTTGCAGGAGACGGGGCAGGGTTGGAGGAGATCTGTGCACATTCTAGAACTTGGGAGCCAGGAGTCTCCAACACCACTCAGGTGGCCTCAGAGAACCACTACATACAGCTCCTGTCACTCACACCCTTGTGACATAAGCAGCTCCTCCCCAGCTCTCTCTAAAAATGTTTAAGATTTTGTTTCCGTTGATTCCCCTCCCTTACTCTCTCCCCATCCCCCCCGACCCTGCCCTGCACCCCCTGATAGCTTCCTTTACCCTTTCGTGTCATGGGTGTCTCATTGCCCTCCCCACCCCTTTCCTCAGTGTCCCCCCATGGTCTTTCTAGTTTCCTAGTCTACACCCTCACTCACCCTCAGTATAAACCACATTGGTACTAGAAGCTAGGATCCATGTATGAGAGAGAACTTGTGATTTTTGTCATTCTCAGTAAAGGTAATAGTTTCACTTTTTGAAGTCAGTATGGAAGTTTCTTAAAAATTAAAAATAGAATTTCCATATGACCCGACTCTCCCACGCCTGGGTATTTACCCAAATGATTCTCCCTGCCACCACAAGGAAGCTTGCTCATTCGCGTTTCTTGCTGCTCTGTGCACAGCAATGAGGAAACCGGCTAGCCTAGGTGTCCATCCTCAGATGAAGGGCGGAGGAAGATGTGATACATAAACACAAAGAGATTTTATTCAGCTGTAAAGATAAACCAAACCATGGACATCTGAAAGAAAACAAATGGGCCTGGAAAGGCTGCTTCCTTTTTAAAAGTTAGGATGCCGGATCTGGGGCCTGTAAGGTGATCTACCTAAGATCTTGTAGCTGGTCGCCAAGAAAGGAAGCCTCGTGGTGCCTCGATACCACCCCACTCCATGCGCCTCTCAGCACACGTCTGGGTTCCAGAGGTTTCTTCTGGACCGAACCACAGGTCGGGTCCCAGTTAGAACTTCCGCTCACCTCTTGGTCTCTGCCCCTCCCACTCCTGTCCCCCATCCCTGCCCCCATCCTCCACTGCTTGCTGCTTCTGCTTCCACCTCTGTCTAGCTTTTCCTGTCTTCATCTGCACTGAGATTGTAAAGGCAGGTTGAGCGCCTTTTGAGGAGACCCCGGGGTAAATATGCCAGGCTCTGGAGGCCATCTTCGCTGCAACAAGTCACCTCTGTTCTCGGGCCAGCTGCAAACAACATGCTAATGCATGCGGGCAGCAAAGTGCATGATGCCATAGGCTGCAGCCTGACTGTCTCCGTTCCCGTAGAATGTTGGGGTCTGCAAATCCGAGCAGAATTTCATTTGTTTTTGTCCCTTATGGGAGAAGGTGTGTATTCAGGAAGAATCTAATTTATCTGGCTACTGAGCACCCCAGAGCGAAAAAGCAAGAGGAGGGAGTCTAGTCCACAGCCTGTTTCCTTATTCATTCTTCCCTAGGGTGTTCTTGAGTATCCACCATGGGCAAAGCAGCATACTGAGCCTTGGCGAGTCAGGGAAAGAAAGTCCATGGTCAGTAGGAGCTTGTGACCCTGAACCACTGGGGGCTGGGCAATGTGGTGAGTGATAGGTCTCTTAGAGCAAGGTGGGGAAGGATCAGAGAGGGCTTCCCAGAAGAAACAACACTTTAGCTGGTTGCCTAGGTGAGGGCAGGTGCAAGGGCAAGGGCAGAGGCATAGGCAGGGTTAAGGGGGAGAGCAAGGGCAGGGCAAGGCCCAAAGCAACACACAGAGAGAGACCTTGAGTGGCAGGTTCTTAAGAGCCCTTTGCAGAGAACAAGTACACTAGTGAATTTGGCCCTTGGGGCGTGGGGGCGGGGATATCCTTCAGACACTTACACATCTGATTTCCCACCAGGAGACAGATCTGTTGGTCTGTCCAATCCAAGTGGCTCCTCTTGGGAGAAAGGGAAGTATGGCTATAGGAGGTCCTGGTCCCAGGAGTTTCTGCTTATCTGAACTGGCCAATTGACATGGGAACAATGCCATGCTAAATTCCCATTCGCTCCTTTAGACTATTCCCCCAATCTAGACGTCCAATTACAGCAGAGCCGATGTTAAATTAGGGTGATGCTTCAAGGTAAATACTTAGAATATGATCTTTATTTAAAATGTGAGATAATTTACTGCCTTTTCTTTTGTCTTCTGACATGTAAACACATCGTTATATCCTTGCTGCTTGGACTTAAGAGTCCATGTTATCTTCTTAAAGGAATGTACAAGGACCATCGCTGAATAAATGTAACTGGTACTTGCTTCAAATGGTTGTTTTCTCTTAATACTTTAATGGGCTTCTCAGGCCATGCTCCGTCTGGGAAGGGTTTGTGCTGCTGATATCTGTCAGGTTGCAGGTGCTATTGGATTGCATCAGTCAGCATGAGTAACAGCCCCTCAGCATGAGTGACAGCCCTTTTCCCCAGCAGGGTTAGCACAACAGCCCAGACAGAAACTGTGCAGCAGGCCTAGATCACGGCCTGCGCCAATCCAGGCTTCGTGCGTGTTTCCAGATGGTGACAAAGATGATGGAGTGTCTAAAGGCAGTGGTGACAGCACATAGCCCGTGTCCTCACACCACTCTCCTGGTTCTCTGCCAGGAATGCAAGATGTCCTAGAAAGATGCTCTTGGCCATTGTCCCTGAGCTGCTGACTGGTCACACTGCCCTTGAGCACTAGACTCCACAGCCCAGGGATTGAAGACACTGAAGGAGGTGGCCTGCTGTCCAGGGCAGAGATAGCCTGGCAGGGGTGGGGGTGGGGCACAGCCCTGCAAGTGAGGTGGCTTCCAAACAGTTTTCTACCAGGCAGACACCTTTCAGGAAGGGGAAGAAGCTACTAGACAAGGTCATTGAAACCCTGTCTAGAGTGAGGATAGAAGGGGTGGGCCAAAAGGAGGGAGACTGGCTGTGTCTGGGGGTGTGGGAGGGAAGGCCGGGGGCAGCAGCCTACAATCTAGAACGACAGGGACCCCGGAGAAGGAACTCAAGGCCCTGATAAAAGGAGGGAGTCTGACCTTGGAGGAGGCTCTGGCCGGTGTAAAGCAGACCTACGCAGAGCAGCCCTGATTACTCTGAATCTCCCTCCAGGGTGAAGATAGTTCTGCTCACAATGCCAGGACACAGGTGGCCCGGGGCCCTGAGGGAGGAAAGAAGGGGCCTACGGGTGCTGCAAGTGTTTGCCTCCTCCCCCCACTTGTGGTCGGCCGGAGCTCTAAGAACTTTGTGTTCAGCACAGAAATCCCACCTGAGCACATACTCACTTCGGGGAGGCGGGTGTAAGTAGGCTCTATGCCGGGGACAATTCTAGTTAGTCCCTAGTTAGGGGTTTCTGGAGGACAGGGGATTTTACTGACTAAGTCCTTAGGCTGTCTCTAGCTCTAAGGAAGGTCAATTGTGGTCTCTGTGGTCAGTTGTGGGTAACTGCCACCAACTCGCAGCGTCTCCGAGTCACTGCGTGTCCCTGGCACCTAGACCCACATGTGCAATGCTGTCACTGCCCAGCTGGCATCTGGTGGATGAAATTTAATCTGCTGACAGCACCCATGGTCTCACGTGTCCTCAGGGAAAGAGGCAGTTGCCTTTTGCGGCAGCCCGGGAAAAATTATTGTTTGGCAGAACAGGAAGCACGGGGGTAGGTGCCTTCATCACTCAGTAGCGATTTGTACAGTTTCTCCTGTGGGCGATCTGGGAGCTGGGTACTGGGTTCTGGAGGTGGATGGTGTGTGGCAGAGCTGGGGACAGACACGAGGCCCCTCCTTCTACTGAGGTAGAAGATAGCAAAGACATTCCTTTTAGGGGGTGTCAGAAGTCTAGTTCCAAGGCTTGCTTGTGGCCGAAAGTCTTGCTCAGCCCTTCACAGATCTCTTGGCTCAATTCACAGCTGGTTCTCACAGCTGTGCCACAGACCTCTAAGTTCACGCTGGGTATGCACAGCTTGCCCTGGGCCTCGAGTCTTCTCACGGCCTGGATACATTGCTGGAGAAGGACTAGGACTAGTATCCGTTTCTCACAGTAAGTTAAATAGCTCTGGGCCCCGCCGAGTACTGATAGTTCCCAAAGCCCTCGGATCAGGACAGAAGAGAGGTTCTCCCACTCCAGACTTGCCAGGTTATCCCCAGACTTCACCATGTAGGTCTGCCTCGCCGGTCTGAACATGTGCAGTCTCTAGATAAGGGTGTTCTGAGAACCTGACTCCACAGACCTTGGTTACTGCTCGCTTGGGTGAGTCTCCCATCGTGCAGCCTTCTGATTGGCTCCTCCAAACTCAGAATTTGCCAGTTCATGCACTTCACATGGGTAACAAAATGTTTTGAAAACACAGAAGCTAGCGTAGCAAGTCACAGCATTTATGGGTCTTGGACGATCTTGAAAACAAAAATAGGAACGCTTGGTTTTGTTTTTCTATGAGAACAATGACGTAAGCAGTTCTAACCTATTGAAACATGCTGTATGGATCTGTTGACACACTCGTGTTTCAATGTGTACAGCCATGGCACACAGGCTTGTTCAGTATCTGTGCGTGAGTACTCTCTCTCTCTCTCTCTCTCTCTCTCTCTCTCTCTCTCTCTCTCACAGGCACCCTAGCCTTTTCTCTGGTCTCTGATGACCTGCCATGGTTTGCATGTAAAAATTTACATATGCCACAACACAGGGCTTGAAAAAAAAAAGACCTGCATTAGTTAGCTTCTACTTATTAGCATATTGCTTTCTCAGTCTTTCTCCCGGATGTAGGTCAAGAATCTGCTCAGTTACAAATTCCCAGGGTCCAGAGCCCTTCCAGGTGTGAGTGAGGAGGCCTTCTTTGCCATCAAAACGATCCATGTTACTGGATACGAGTGGCAAGCTATGTGACCTGGAACAGAGGCTTAATTATTGGAGTCTCGGTCTTCTGATTAAAATTGGAAGATAAAGGCTGAAGACAAATCTCTACAGGAGAGCACTTGTGTGAGGTCTCGTGTTTCATCCCCAGCACTGGAAGACACAAACCAAAGCAAAAACTGATTAGCCAACTGAACAACAGTGGAGATGAGGATTCCTGCCCTGCAGGGATTGGTTAGTAACTGAGATGCCACACGCGAGGCCGATGCTCGCCATTGTGCACTGAGGCGGCAATAGAAATGCTGGTATCTTTCCCCCATGACCCACCCTAGATGATAAAGGGCACTTAGAGGGCATAGGTAGCTCCCAGCTGGGCTTCTTCTGTCCTCCAAGTTTCCTACATTAAGAAGCGGAGACGAGGCCCAGCTAGCAGCAGCTCCTAGAGAAAGGATGCAAAACTCTACTGAACTTACCACCTTGCACACACAAGCTGGGCTTGGGGAGTTCTAGCGATGAAGGCAGAGGCGGAGTGACTTCTGTAGGTGGGAACCTGATGTGGGAGTGTCTTCTATCTGTTGCTTTCATTGGTTAATTAATAAAGAAAACTGTTTGGCCTGATAGGGCAGAATTTAGATAGGTGGAGTAGACTGAACAAAATGCTGGGAAGAAGGGAAGTGAGACAGATGCCATAGCTCTCCTCTCCAAGATGGATGCAGGTTAAGATCCTTCCCGGTAAGCCACCACCTCATGGTGCTACACTCATTAATAGAAATGGGTTAATCAAGATGTGAGAGTTAGCCCATAAGAGGCTAGAGCTAATGGGCCAAGCAGTGTTTAAAAGAATACAATTTTTGTGTTGTTATTTCGGGTATAAAGCTAGCAGTGCAGGAGCTGGGCGGGAACGCAGCCCGCAGCTCCTTCACTACAGGAACCCCTTCCCTGTGAGACATGCCAAGAATGTGGAAAGAACTTTCTGGAAAGACTAGACACACACTATCTAGGGTTGTGTGGCAGATGTGAGAGCCTATCTTCTGGGAGAGATGTGAGCTGAAGAAACAGAATGGGTGTACTGAGTTTGTTCACACGCTGAGGCGGGCAGCCTGACCAAGGAGATCCTCCATTAGCTGCTCCAAGTTGCCAAGAGCCACACTTTTAAGAAGAAATGAGGGTATGGGGTGTGTTTTCATCTCTCAGTGGACACCAACAAGATACTACCTGGTTCAAAGTCACAGCCATGACCTTGCCGTGTTGTCTCTGAGAAACATTTGAACAAATTTACTCAACTCTTAGAAATCCGAAGACTGATCATTTACGCAGGAAGCCCTCACATGAGCATGTGTCAAGTGTCTGGTCCGCGATAACATTTGTTTCTATTTGATGGCTTACTGGAAACCTCCCCATGCTCTGTGAGAGCAGAAAGAGGATGTGACACCTGGGTTTTATCACAGAAACTGTGGCTGGGGATGAGCACATATAATTAGTCATCCCAAAGCTCATCTCAGCCCAAGGCCGTCACAGGGCGGCCATGTGATGGAGGATATGAGGATCACTTCTAATCTCAGTGTGGGATTTTGGGAAATCACCTATTTCCCTCCCAGTCCTAGGGCCTGCTCTCACAGGTACTAAGAGGGGCAGATGGGACACTTCTAGGCTGTGTCTAGCTCTGACATTTTGTGATTCTAGCATAACCATAAAACCCACAGACCTGTGGCCTCTTCATCCTGCGCCGTCATCAGAAGTTTCTCTTAATAAGGTCCCAGGTCACTTTCTAGGTCCATCACTCCCGAGTGGTCCCTGAACCCCTGGATGCAGAATGGGTCCTTCTAAACAAAGCCATTGTCTTTCTTCTTCTTCAACAATTCCCCGAGGACTGACTGCTGCTCCTCCTGGCTGTGGGCTGATAGCTCTGGCTCATCAAATGTATAATCATTTTTTTTTTTTGGATTTTCGAGACAGGGTTTCTCTGTAGCTTTTTGGTTCCTGTTTGGAACTAGCTTTTGTAGTCCAGACTGGCCTCAAACTCACAGAGATCCGCCTGCCTCTGCCTCCTGAGTGCTGGGATTAAAGGTGTGTGCCACCACTGCCCAGCTGTATAATCATTTTTGATTGTCTACTTGGCTTTGTGGACTCTACTTTGTAGGGAGCTTGGACATTTTGTGAGCTCTTTTTGGGGGGGAGTTAAATCACTCTACACATATATGCATATATATATATATATATAGTGTTCTAGGGAGTTAAATCACTATTATATCATATATATATACTCATATATTATATATATGATATAATATATATATCTTTACACACACACACATACATACACACAGTGGTCTAACTTCCCAAAACTATATAGTAGGGTCTTAGTAGGCTTGTGTTTTCTTATCTGATATATCAGGCCACTCTTGAACTCAGTCCTAAGGCATGCCCCCTTTTCTGTACCTGAAGGACGGCAGCCCCTTCTTATCTGTGGCTTCATTTTTCAGTCTTTCACTATTACTGTTGACTATGGTTTGAAAAGGACAAAAGAAAAGTCTAAGTTTTGAATAGCCTTTCCCGGTATAGTGTTAGAATTGTTCTATGTTATTATTGTCTTTCTTATTGCACTTATTTTGTGCAGTAAGCTTTATTATAGGGATATATAGGAAAATATATACATTTGGTACTGTCTGTGGTTTCAGGCATCTACTGCTGTCTGGAAATGCATCCAAGGGAGAGCCACCAGGTGGTCTCTCCAGGGTAATCACTGAGTGCCCGGGGCGCTGTTGTCTCTTTGTCGTGGCTAGGCCTCCAGTATTCAACACTGTGCGGTCTACAGAGCCTGCTCTCAAACTTGCAGGTGGATTTGGAAACTCACCCAGGACATATGCACCCAGGCCTCTGTCCAAGACCTGTGGAAAATGCTGAGCTGGGATCCCCACCTCTTCATCTCACTTGCGGGCCCCCTTTTCTCCCTTGCCCTGCCTGCCCACTTCAACCATGTTAGCAGCTGGAGCACCACCCCTCTCTGCCGCTTGAGGCCAGCTGGAGTTCTGTCTCCTCGTGTGGACGGAATCTCCTAGGGTGGAAAGTTGTCAGGCACCCCACCTTATGCCCTGCCCTGTGCTACCCGCTGCTCGGTGCCTGAACATAATTGCCTCAGGTTTGCCCAGGTTCGTAAATGTATTTTAAACAAGGGAAAGCCTGCTACTAAGGCACCTGTCCTCCACTGGGAATTAACTCCCACACAAGATGTCAACAGATGAGATCTAAAGGCGAGGGCTAAAGAAGTAACTTGCTGATGTATTCCCTAGAGTAAGCACTCATCCACACACCTTGGCAGTCTTGGTTTTGTACTTTGTAGACCAGGCTGCCCTTGGACTTTCAGAGATCCGCCTGCCTTTGCCTCCCAAGTGCTGGGATTAAAGATGTGTGCCACCATGTCCTGCTGTTTTTGGTATTTTTAAAAAAAAATATTTATTTATTTATTATGTATACAATATTCTGTCTGTGTGTATGCCTGCAGGCAAGAAGAGGGCACCAGACCCCATTACAGATGGTTGTGAGCCACCATGTGGTTGCTGGGAATTGAACTCAGGACCTTTGGAAGAGCAGGTAATGCTCCTAACCTCTGAGCCATCTCTCCAGCCCTGTTTTTGGTATTTTTTATGCATGTGTTGAACATATACGTTTTTAATGGTTCTTTGGCCTAAGCACTGGAAAGAGAGCTGGGAAGATACTTGAAAGTGATTGAGACATGGGCCCTGCCCTCAAGAAGAGGAGCTTCTGCCAGGCATTTGATACCTAAGGTAGCCATGGTGGGAGGTCATGAGAGGTGCCCACCACGACTCCAGGGACAGTTAGTCGAATCCAGCATTTCTCTCTTGAAACTGTGAGGCTAACTGGGAGAGCAGCTCTGTCCCTGCCACCCAAACACGAAATAATCGCTCAGAAACTGTATTAATTACAACACTGCTTGACCTATTAGCTTATGCATATTTCTAGCTGACTCTTACATCTTCAGTTAACCCACTTCTATCATTTCGTGCATCACCATGATGTCATGGCCTACTGGCAAGGTTCCAGCATCTCTCTCCTCCAGCAGCTATGTGGTGTCTCACTGACTCTGCCTACTTTCTCCTTTATCTCTGCTTGGAATTCCCACCTTACTCTATCCTGCCCTGTGATAGGCCCAAGCATATTCTTTATTCATTGACCAAACACATTCACAGCAGACAGAGGGGAATCCCACATCACAGCTCAGAACATTTGCTTATATTATTTGCCATTTCCATGACATTATAATGTTTCAACAGTAAAAAAAAAAATGTTTAAATCAGAAAGCAACCCATATTTCTGTCTCATAACATATGGTGGTTACTATCAATTGCTGAGTCGACAGTTTAGGATCGCCTTAGAGAATGGGCCTCTGGGCATGCCCACTGAGCACATCCTGGGCTGCCGATGGAGAGGAGGTGAGCATGGTCTGTTCGCCACTCTCTGCTTCCTGATCGCAGGTGTGCTGGTACCCAGTGCCTCACATCCCTGCTGCTTTGCTGTCCCCGTCCTGATGGACTGTACCTTGTTCTGTGAGCCAGAATAGATCCTTTCCCTGAGCGTTTTATCAGAGCAGCAAGGAAAAAACAAAACCTAAGACGACAGCCATTAAAAACCTCCCTCTGCCAGCTTTGGAGCTTTCAAAACACTATTTATTTATTTATTTATTTATTTATTTATTTATTTTTAACAATTGTGAGTCGACAGTGTTTGCAGGAGAGCTGAATCCATGTATCTGTCACTGCTTCCCCCAGTGGCTGCATCTTAGATAAATTTTGTGCAAAGTCCACCAGGAAAAATGACACCAACATGGTTCCTTGATTCCATCCATTTACATTTTACACAAAAGGGTTTTGTGTTAACATAGCATCCTAATCAATGTCAACTGTCAATTGGGCACAGCCTAGGGGCATCTGAGAAGGGAGTCTCCATGGAGGCGTTGTCCACATCAGACTAGCCTATGGAAATGTCTATGGGGGTTGGTTGCCTTGACTGCTGATTGACACGGGAGGGTGGCAGATGGTTTTGAGGCAGGCGGTCCGGTCTGTATAAGAAAGCTAGCTAAGCATGGAGCCTCCGAGAGAGCCAGCAAGCAGGGCTCCTCTATGGTTTCTGCTCCGGGTTCCTTCTTGAGCTGTCCTGACTTCCCTCAATGATGGTCTTGTGACCTGTAAGCTGAAACACACACTTTCCTCCCCTGAGTTACTATTGGTTTCCCACAGCAGCAGAGCTACAATCCATAGGCACAGTAGACTTGTATGGTCCAGCTTTTATTTCCTCAATCAGTTTTGCCTCAAAGGGTTCTTTATCCATCGCAGAATTTCCAGAAAATCCTTCTTAACCATTGTCTGCAATGCTGTATAATAAATGCTTCAATTCCCAGTCAGAGTCTTGCCCCTGGCTTTGACATGGCCTTTATCCCTTGTCACCTTTCATCACAGGGCCGCTCTGCTCCTCGCTCTTTCTCTGTGTATGCACTCCTCTAGGTCTCCAGCGCCCTTCTCTTAGCGACAGCTCCTGAGGACTGGAAGGGGACAAGGGTTTAAAGGATTGCATAGCAATTTGTCGTTGGGAAGATTTCAACATATTTTGAGCTGGGACCGGCTAAGCAGAGGAGGAACAGCTGAAGATACAAATGGACTTGGTCACACAGAGCCGATGCCCTCCTGGTCCCACATCTTTGCTTCCTTGTGTCCTGTTGCTGAGCAACTTTGGAGCTCTGTCTGCAAAGATGGAACTTTAACCTGGTAATGAGGATGAAGGGGCTGCCTGCTGGAGCCTAGACATCAAGGGGCTAGAGTGCTTCCACTGCCCCTTGTTCTGGTATGCTAGAGGATGACAGAGCTGCAGAGCCTCAGCCAGAGCTGATTGAACTTGACCATCAGCCAACAGGTATCCCCACTTGATGTGCAGAGACCAAGTCAATCAAACTGCCTGTCTGACCCGAAACACAGGAGCAGCAAGCTATGCTGTTCCCACACTGTTGAGGACTCTGTGGCTATTTGTTAGGTAGCTAAAGCTGACTGATACATAGTGTCCAGGAAAGGGTGACACCTCAAGTGTAAGCAGTCCAGGCAGGTACAGAAAGACAGACTTCATTGAAAATGGGGTAATCACGCTTTGCAAAGACCAGCGTGCATCTGCCTCTGACGTCAGGTGAACAGAAGATGCTCACGCGTTTTCAGTGATCCCTGCCTTTTTATAAGAAATTCATACAACCTGACCCTGTCTCAGCCAGGACCGGGACGTCCAGAGAAAAGAGAAGTGAGACCGTTGCTTAAGGAAATCACAAAACAAGGCACAGTTGGTCGCAGGGTTGCCATGCGGTTTCACGGGCTGTGTCCTGCACAAAGGTGCCAGGGGCAGCCTGAGATGTGTCGGGTACCCAGAATGGGGGAGGCAGAGAGAAAGAAAGGCTGACTGCATCCTCTTTCAAACTCAGGAACACATCTGTAGGATTAAAGTGCAGACTTAAACCCTGTTCTCAGGAGAGCTCCGGGACAGGATGGCGTTCAGCAGTACTTCCTCAGTAGAAAAAAAAAATCGGTGGCTTCTTTGCTGAAGCTCTTAAGATGTAGTAATAACAACCTCCCCCCCTCTCCCCCAGACAAAGCTGGTTTAATTCTGGTTTGCTTGGTGCCTCCAAGAGCACACGTTTCCTGGAGAAAGTCCCAAGACTGTCAAAGGGGAGCCGTTCTTGCAGAGCGGATTACGCTTCTGTAAACGGGGTTGACACAGCCTTCTTCAGCCATGCTCAGGCTCTGACTCCCGCATCTTTGAGGACAACAACCCGGTGGAACCTTTAGGGATGTCTCAGGCTCCAGCTGGCTGGGGCAGGACTTGCTAGAGCTCAGTGGGTCCGAGAACCCGGGACTGTAAGGATCTGAGCAGGCTGCTAGCCATGCTGACAAGGGAGAAGAGGGAGACCTAGAAAGGCCCTGGCTTATGTAGCTCATGCATAGCACCGCCACCAGGGGAAACTCAGGAATTGCACTTTTTTTTCTTATGTTCACCCTGGGAACAAGGATGGATAGTTGTGACAGTACTGGGCCAGGACAAAGGGCCGAGTAGCCGGGGCAGAACCCTTCCTGTCAGAAAGGTGGAGAAGCTGACTCTAGCTAGGGGCCTAGTAGTAGAATGCCTTGACTCTAGCTCCGTTCCCAGGTGGAAGACAGGGGCTAGTGACACCCTAGGCCTCACAGTCCAGGCCCATGGCCTGAGCTGATAGACACTTCGTTGCTGAGATCATGTGCTAAGACCTCACTACACAGGTCCAGCTCTGAGTTCTCACACATGGATGAATCAGGACCAACGGGGTTTGCGACTCAGAGTGCTCCTGATCACCGCCCTCCCACTGGTGACAGGGAACAGGGTGAGTGACACAGACAACAGACGAAGGGAAAAACCACACTCCCCAGACCCTGGGACAGCCAGTCCCAAATGTGTGCTCTGGAGTATGGGGTGGGGGTGGGTCTAGCTTGGCCCTGGCCTGTACACGAAGTTCAGGCCTGACTCCCTCCTCACTAGGGGCTGTGATCTAAAGAGGTGATAAAAGGGACCCTGAGGCCCCTCCAAACTTTTCCATAAAGTCGGCCATCACCATGTGAAGACTCAAAGCCACTAGCCAAGAACAGCTGTCTCCAGATACTTCCTCCTCTCCACCCTGCGCCTGTTCCTGCTTCTCCTCCTGGTTCTCCCCATCCCCTCCCCACTGTCTGGACGGAATGGCTTGCTTGATGCTGTTGGTTCCTTGGCCTCTGCTAGGTGAATCTGTTTGCTTGGAGAGCATTGACGCACGAGGAGGCCACGGCCACTCAGCTCTGGGTCACGGGCTCTGGAAGGGCCCAGCATCTTGGGGTGGAGAGAGAACCTTCTGGTCAGAGGTTTGGCCAGCTGCCAGACAGAAGGGACGTGTGGAGGCTGGCCTTGCCCTTGGTGTTACAGAGTTTGACCCTCTCCTTTCTACCACGCTTTTCACCCAGTCTGGAATGCAGAAAATGGTTCTGGATGCTGCTACCCCAGAGAACATGAGGAAGGGGAAGGGGAAAAGAGGCTGGCTCAAGAGTGTGCAGAGAATTCACCAGAATTGGGGGCGGGGGAGGGGAGGGAGGAGGAGTGAACAGAGGTCTCAGGCTGGAGGCCCGCCCCTTTGGGCTCCTGCACCTGCACCAAGAGCAGCGTGGACACAGCTGCTGAGCATGCACCTGGTCTGCCATGGTCTGGCCTGGGCAGGAAACTGCTGAACTCCTGTATTTTATCTTCAGAACCCAGTGCCTGGTGTTGGCAGGTGCTCAGTAAACATTTACCGACTGTGTATTCTGCATTCTTCCAGACCATCCGCGAAGTCCTGGCCTCTTTGCCATTCAGAGCTTCTGGTTAGCTGCTCATGCTGCTGAGAAGCAGGGCTTGGAAGAAAAGCTTTGTGTGCGTGGTTAGGCACCTGGCTAGACCAAGCCCCTGCTTCATCCAGGCCTCAGTTTCCCTATCTGTGAGACAGAAGAGAGAGATAGGGCACAAGGTCCCACTAGTTCTGACATCTCTGCTGATAGCTCCCATTGGAGCCTACAAGAACTTGCTGAGCTGATCATGGGGTCTGTTTGAAGAAGATAAAGCCCCACAGGGGCCACGCTTGAGCCAAGGCAGCAGGGATGAAGGTAGCAAACACCCAAGCCACTCTGACCATCAGAGCCCATCCCGTGTTCTAGTTTCTAGCCATGCCGGGGAGCTTGGAGAATATTCACTTCCACTGTGTTTCAAAGAGTCCACCTTGGGCTTTGCACACTTAGTGATTCATCTGCTCAGTCGTTCCCACAGCATTCATGGACCATAGTGTAGCAGGAGGTAGGGTCTCCGCTGGGAGCATCAGCAAGGCGAACAGGAAGTAAAACCACAGGAACCTAGTATGTTGGGCGGTGACTATGGCCCTTGTCTTCTCCTTGGGAGCAGTGTGTCCGGTCCTCTCCAACAATCCTCTAAACAGAGGATGGCTCATTCTCTGTGAGGAGGACAGTGAAGCTCAAAAAGACCAAATGGCTTGTTCAAGACCTGTCTTCCCAACCCCAAACTGGTGCTGAGGCCATTACCTTGTGTTACCACATAACCACAGAGACACATATATAGATATCCACCACTCACCTCCTTTGAGGTGCTGTTGAGTCATTTTCACCTTATGAAGGCTAGTTTGTTCCTGCACGTATATATAAAATTTATATAAATTATAATCTACATTATAAAATATAGAATAAATAATAATTTATATAATATATATGATAAAAGGAATTGCTTGGCTGCTGTATTTTCAAAGCTGAGCAGCCTGGGTCTTGAATCATTGTAAAGAGATGAAGGTACTTTGGGGTTTCAGCTTTTTTTCTATCTTGAGCCAGACAGGGATGTCCACCCTTTCTCTCCAGGCAGCACGGTGATCTTTAGGACGTCTACGCACAGAGACTGTGGGCCACCATGGCCACGAGGAGCCCCTCCTTGCCTCTTGTAGGTCAAGTTTGTTCTGCATGTATGCACACATGTTTCTCTCTTGTCTCCAGTAATAGCTGCTCCCGTGAGAGTGGAGTGGAGTCATACAAACCAAAGCAGAGGCAGGTTGGGCCAAGCCCTGTCTTTACAGAGTGTTCGCCGGGTGGGGTCTGGTTAATGCTTGGATGGGAGAATGTGTGTCAGTATTTGCAGCAGGTGGAGACGGCTGAATTGAGCCCCTCTTTGCTCTGCGACCCTGACCTAGCCTTTTAATGTCTCTGAGCATCTTCGAGCTCACCTGTCCTACAGATACTAGAGCAACGTCAACTGGCGCATCTCACCGAGGGATGCCAGGGCTGGTGCAGCCGTTTATGAGCTGGGATCTAGACGAAGGGAGGGTGGAAGGGCAAGCTGGCGTGAATGCTGGGGGAGACTGCTATGGAATATTTCTCTTTCAAACTCTAATGTGTGCTTAGGAGCTGGGACCTTGAGCAAGCGTTCATAGTCCTCAGACTCGCTAGCCAGGGAAGGTTCCCGCCTGCCCTTTCCCCAAGGATGCATTCTTGGCCCCCCTGGGCTTCCTGAGCTCAGGGTCCCTGTGTAATACTGCAATTCCACACTCTCCACCCCACAAAGCTCGTCGGGCTAAGTTCTAGGTTTGTATGCTTAGCCCCTCCGCTCGGGCCATCAGAGTCAGAAAGAAACAGCCCTTGTGAACAACCAACTTGGGTGACCCTTGAGAGCCAAGCCACCAGGGCCACTTGGCTGCCCTCAGAGTGTAATAACCTTCAGCGGTTCCTGAGCTCCGAGGACCAGTCCTGCCTGCTGGGAATGGACGGCTCCCTCCAGGTGGCCAGCGAGGGTGGGGCAGCTCCACAAATAAGGAAAGCCAGGTTAAGAGGCAGTGTTTACCCCTAGGAAACAAGCGGCGATAGGGCTGTGATAATCCCCGGGAGGCTGTTCCAGAGTCAATGTTTTAAGAAATGAAAGGCGGTGGTGCCCACCTTCCCTTTGAAGTCTGTTTGCTTACTCGATTCGGAAAGGCGGAGCCCCTTAGGACGCGGCTTCTGGTGTCCACTTCTAGGGTTTCGTAAGAAACACAGGTGTAATGATGAAAAAAAAATAAGTGTGCAAAGACCATGGACAAGACAGAAAATACGAGCTCAATTGCGAAAGCCAGCTTCCCAGTGCCTCGGTGGCCCAGACTGCGAACCTCTGGCTGCGCTTGGGGCAGTAAAGGCTTGATCAGTCCGCGGTGCCTGGGAACCCTGACAGCCGGAGAAAGGCAGGTTTTTTTGTTTTGTTTTGCATGTGGAAACTTCTCTCAAAAACGTTTAGCTTACAGAGAACCGGTATCAGCATAATGTTCTTCTTACTTATTCTGAAAAAAAAATGATCTTGGGAGAAAGATCCATACAACATTTCACATGTTATATGATATAGTTAAGAAACACTGACCTAAAAGTCTAAACGAAAACACATTTTGTGTATGGTCCCCATGTACCAGGGCAAGTATGGAGCCCAACTCATGCCAATGGATACAGCCTAGTCTCTATTCAGCTTGGGAAGACTCGCCATCAGAGCTTTGACAAACCTGGCGGAAATGCCCTTTGAAGGGCTCAGTTAAGACCAAGCAGCAATCTATCCTGTCAGCCCCCAGTCTTCCTCCAAGACAGACCGTGGGAGAGGATCTGCTCAAGATTGCCTGTCTCTGCTTCAGCTGGGAGGCCTCAGCAGACAGCTGTCCTTCAATCAGTCTAGGGTAGAGCTGGGCCAGGTCCAGCTGGCCTCCACTCTGCCTCACACCCCGACACTGAAGACCGCTGCTGATTAAATACTTCAGCAACAAGGACCTTAGTGTGTGGGGTGACAATCTGTTTTCACATCGCTCAAACGCTTGTCCTTACACTGAGCTGAAATTAGTCTTCCTTGAAACTTTACCGACGGCTTCCAGTTCTTCTTGCTGGGCAGCCTCGCAGAAGCCAATGTGTACCTCCTTCACAGGCCCACCCTTCAACTGTGTGAGAAGCGGTCTTTGTCCTCAGTTCCTTCAACTTCAGGGATGTATTTCCTAAGAACTCGGGGACTCTGGACCCAACACTAAGGTCTCTGGAACACAGTATGGTCTCTTCAGAAAAATGTACCTCCAGACATCTGTGTGCACCCTGCTGGCAGCCCCTGCCCACTTCTGATCTTGCCGCAACTCTCTAGTAGTCAGTTGGCCGCAGGGAGAAACTAAAACTGAGTTCATCATCTGGAACTAAGCTCAGGTGACAGTGGTGGCTGGGAGTTGAGGGACCTGCTCTCCCCACGTCCCTCAGTGTGTAGAGACTGGCCACCCTGGCTTGCCAGCTCAAGCAGACACAGGCTTAGCAAGGTCTGGATTGAAGTAACCTTCAGGTCTCAGTTGAGGTGAAAGAAGTAGAGACTTCTTTCAGTGAGCCTCCTCAATCCGTGACACCAATTAGGTGTGGCCCTTTCTTCTGGTCCCTTCAAGCATCCTCAGGGGGCAGGTTGATTGGGTTGGAGCAGACTGAGTGGTTTCCATAGCTGCTCTTTCTCCTAAGGAGGTTCTCCTGACTTCCTCTTCATGTCTGTCTGAGGTTTATCCACCAAAGAGAAGAAAAGAATTGGAAGGGAGAGAAGACAGGAGAAAAGGAAAAAGATAGAGAGGAGGGAAGAAGGGAGGGAAGGAGAGGAATACCTGGAATCTAGGAGATATGGAGTCACATTTACATGACGTTCAAACAGTGCTGGGCTGGGACATGGCCAGCTTAGCAGGTTCTGCTACCCTTCCTGACACTGGAAGTGACTGCCTTTGGTGGCTTCTTGGGAGCCACCTTGAGTTACCTGTTTATCTCTGCTAAGCCCAGAGGTGAAGCAACTTCTTGGGAAGGGGCATCATGACAAGCGATTGACACAGGAGCAGGGTCTAGGTGCGTCTCTGAATGTCAAGTGGCCTCTTAACTCTCTAGTTGTGGGTTATCCTCCAGGACTGACAGTCCTTTTGGCTAGGGACCTCACAGAGTGTGAGGTGCTCCTTGGACACCCATAGAATTTTCCAGTTGCAAATTCCACTTTTGTTTCAGACGTGCTCTGAAAGTTGCCCCAGCTTCACTGCCTCCTCAGGGCCTCTCTTCTCTGCCCTGTTTGTAGCATACCTCTGTCAGAGCCCTTATCGCTGGGCATTGAAGTGATCTGAGAACTCCTTGCTGGAAGGGACTGGGTGCTTATTCATCTCAGTCTCCCTAGAGCCCAGCAGACAAATGATCTGCTCGAGTGATTCTCTTAGTCCCTGGCGGAGCCCCTGAGCTTCCAAGAAGGCACCACAGGAGCCCTGGGAAGGAAGAACTGGTTTGTGGCACAGTGACACAGCCTCCACTTTTCCCTTGCTTATGTACAATACTGAGCTTCTGAGTGAGGCTTCACATGGGCCAGGTTTGGGGCGGGGGTGGGGGTGGCATGTAGGGAAGGTCTTCTTACTGTAACGTACAAGAGCCAGCAGTCTAGCCCCACTCCGGGTTATACGTCTGTCTTATGTTTTCAAAAATTGCAGTTTAATATCTGGGCACTGGCCTACTTCCTTCTTCCTCTTCTAGTAATCTTCTGTGTAATCCCACCCCCCTCAACTTTCCCGTTAGAAAGGGATCAAACCCTGCGTCTGATGTAGAATGAAATTGTTTGTTCTCCACCCAAGGAAGCTTATGAGTGACAGGCAAGAAGAAGCCATTTCTAAGGAAGAGGAAATGGCTGTGGCCACCCTATTGTCTTAGTCAAAACCAAAGTGATCAACACTTGTTTTATGCCTAAGAGTCTGGAGGAACCAGTGTGCGCAGCATCTCACGGTGAAGATGGGAATCAAAGACGTGAAACCTGAATGCTGGGATTGCAGAGGTGACTTGGTGGCTAAGAACACTAACCGCTCTTCCAGAGGACCCGAGTTAGATTCCCAGCACACATGGCCCCTCCCAGCTGTCTCTAACTCCAGTACCAGGGGATCTGATGCCCTCTTCTGGCCTCTTTGGGCCTCAGTCATGCATTTGGTATACAAAGTGAACACACAGACAAAAACACCCATATGCATAAAACAAATAAATAAAAACAAAAAGCCTAAGTGTCTGGGATTCTGTGTTCCTCTTTTTTTAAACTTTATTTGCATGCATGTATGCATGCACCTATGTATTTATTTAATGAGCATTGGTGTTTGTACTACATATATGTCTGTGTGAGGGCATCAGATTCACCGGAACTTGAGTTAATGACAGTTGTAAGTTGTCATGCAAGTGCTGGGGATTGAACCAGAGTCCTCTGGAAGATCAACCAGTGCTCTTAACCACTGAGCCATCTCTCCAGTTCCAGATTCTGCATTCTTTTTTTTTTCTCTCTCAAGGCAGGGTTTCTCTGTAGCTTTGGATTCTGTTGTGGAACTCACTCTGTAGTCCAGGCTGGACTTGAACTCACAGAACTCTGCCTGTCTCTGTCTCCCAAGTGCTGGGTTTAAAGGCGTGTGCCACCACTACTCCGCCAGCTTCTGCAGTCTTAAGGCAGGCACAATTACAAAGTTTCAGTGTGGTAGAACAAACAAGGGTCTGGATCCTGGAATCTGGTGCCCAGGGCCTACATTATAATTCTGTTCTCTGATGGACTATAACCTCTGAGCCTTGGGGCGTTTCGTTAAAGGTACTATATTTTGATTACAAAATAAGAACTGTGAACAACTCTTATAAAATACCAAGACCTAATCAAAGGTGATACTTGATGTCCATGATAAATCTGAACCTCAAGACAGAAAAGGGTGCGGGTTGGGGCGAGGAGATGCCATCATTCCTGGCCATCAGGACTTAGGGTTGTATATCTCCCTCTGAAAGTTTTACAGCCTTGGGTGTAATTCCTCTGGGTAAACTGGGCACACTGATAGGAAAAAAGTTCCAAGCGTGCGGGGATCAGTTCAGCCTCTTCCAAGGCAGGACCTGATGTTTAGTTACCCTAATACCTATCATCAGACTTATCAAGGAATGAGCAATGGCTAAATTTAAGAGGGGGGGCTAGCAGTAGCCAGTCATAGTAGGTGTATCTCTGAGGGCCAGCCAAGGCCCTTTCCTGTCTAGACCACACTCAGGCCCCGCCCCCTACCAGCTCCTCATGCTGCCATCTTGGGGAAGCCTATGTGAGTAGGATATTGGCCAGGACATCAGGCAACCACTGAGCAGTCTGCAGGCAGAACTTTTGAAATGGGATCTAGGTGTGATGGTACACATCTTTAGTCCCAGCTCAGGAGAGGCTGAAGCAGGTAAATCTCTGTGAGTTCAAGACCGATCTGGTCTACACGGTGACAGGTCAACCATGAACTGTCTCAAAAACAAACATGCTAAGCAGCTATGGCCCAGAGATGAGAAGTAGCCTTCCATAGAAACCACTCTCAGACTACCTCTATCCCTTTAAACTCCCAATACGGAATTCTTTCTGTGATGACATCACCGGCCTCTGCTTCCTCCAAGGCCACAATACCTGTTCTTCCTGCCCCCAACTTCCTATTCCTCCTTTCCTGACTAAATGCAAAAATTTACACAAGCTTAACATCTGATTGCATCTATAACATAAATTACCAGAAAAAACAAAGGACACAGGTCACTTGTATTGACTAATTTTTATGATGTTACTTGCATCGTACGTATGTAACACTGAATATAAGCTTCTAATCATGCCCTCTAAGCCTAAAGTAAATGTATAGATTAAACATCATCAAAAGGGCACAACAAATAAGGTTCAAAGTGTCTTTAATGGGCAGAGATGTCAGTTTGGCTGAAAACAGATGGGCATCATAAAGGGGCAGGGCCATTCAAATTCACTTCTGTCGCATCCGGCTCATCAGAGAGGCTGCACCTGCCGGCCCTAACCCAAGTCGCTGCAAGACCTTGACGTAGTGCAGTCATGTGACCTTTGTGGAGCAGGAGCGTCATTTCCAGGTTGTGTCTGCCTGTGTGCTTCAATTCATTTGTTTACGTCCATTCAAGCGCTACTTCACACTGCCCAACGACCAAATGAGGCCCGAAGCACCTGATCATCCTTTGTTCTACGAAACAAGGGATGTAAAGATTTCCCCCTGCGACTATTGAGGGTCCCTTAGAAAGCCTCTTCTGGTGGTTGTTGTGGTCTGAGGCTTTGTAGGAAAAAAAAGGCAACAAAGTCCAAAAACTCTTCCGAGAGAGCAGGTGGGGATTTGTTCCACATCGCCCCCTGGTGGCGAGTCCCTTCACCACGTATATAGTTCTAGAGAGACCAGGATTGAGATGGGAAAGATAGATAGCACCTGACAATAGTGACATTTTGGCTGGGCTCAGGGGCCTGGACATTAGGACAGGAATGGGGACCTGGAGAGCTTAGGTCATGACTAAATCTGAGGTTTTTGTTTTTTCTTCCTGTCCCTTGAGCTTTTCTCTCTAGTGATTCCTTCTGGTATCCAAGGTCATTGGAAAAGTCTACACTTGGGCAAGTGTCTTTGATCCTGAGAAGGGGGCCTAGAACCTTCTCTCGTTGTCAGTTGGGGCTCCAAAGGCAGGGGCAGCAACTCCTGTAAGATCTGTGGCTTCTTCAGGCTCCATTCTGAACCCTATGTCCTGGTATCTCCCAACTCTGAGGGAGCTGGACTCAGCAGGCTTTGGGCCAGAAGGCCACTCTGAGGGCCAGGTTTTCCCCAGATCCCATCTTATGGGTGCTGCTGATCTGTGCAGCTTTCTCAGGGAACTTCAAGAGGCGGTTCCCAAACACCCAAAGGCTGCAATCATGGTATCCTCACTATGGTGTTCCTCTCCCAGCGGTCATGTTTGGAAGCAGATGGGTTATCACTCAAATTCCAATCCCATCGCTTATTCACCAAGACAAAGTTCTTAATACTCTTGGCCCTGTGACCACACAAGTGGCTCAACACCTCACCCTACGCTGTCACCATCTCTAGGCTGAGCCATCTGAATCTCTGAAGAGTCTGCCACTCTTCCCCAAACAAGAACACTCTTTGGTTCTCTTTGGTGACTCATTTTTCCACCCGAAAGACTTTCCCGTGCCCCAGGCCGCTGTGCAAACTGTGTGTTTGGGTCTGTTGGGTGTGTGTGAGGCTCGGGCCTGGAATTGTGGTGAAGCCGAATGCTATTCTGGGATGTTCTTTAGTCGCCCAGCTATTTCAGGCCCCAGTAGTCTCTGTGTTCATGTCTCAGCCACAACTTCCAAAACTCATCCTTTTCTACTCCCGACACCCCCAGATCCAAAATAGCACCAATCTGGAGGTGGTGAGTAGAACTCGTTAGATAGAACAGGTTCGTGCACAGGCTCCACCCCCAGTCTGCAACTGGGCCACAGAGAGCCAAGAAGGAGTGAGGCCTAGGAAAGGCAGCTGGACTTACACTCCTGCCTACGAGTTGGAGCAGTAGCAATGTTCAGAGCTGGCCAAAGACAGGGCCAAACTTCTTCCTGTTTGCTGAGTTCTCAGCTGGGTATCTCATGCTGAGATGTCATCCATTCGACCATCTCACAAATATTCCCAAGTGCCTACTATATGCCAAGTGCTGTCTGAGGTCCTGAGGGTACAACTGTGGCAACAGAGGCAAGAGCAAACAAACAAAACCAACCCCCTTTCTTATAAAGCTCCCCTGTAGCAACAACAGCAAAACCATATAACAAATTTGCATTAGCCTCTCTACTTCACAAAGCACTTTTCCATTCCAGTTTTCTATAGATCTCTCTGCTGAGTTCTCTGCACTAACTGGATACATCATTAACCTTCTCGTTCTTGTTGAATCCTTCCAATCATCCTCTGGATTTCATGGTATCCAGCCTTTTAAAAGATTCCCTGTCTGTGCACATGAGTCCAAGTGCTTGTGGAGCCAGTAGAAGGCATTGACTCCCCTGGAGCTGCAGGCGGTTGTGAGCCACCGGAGACAGAGGCTGTGAAATGAACTCTTAACCATGGAGCCATCTCCTCAGCCCCACAGTGTTCTCTTTTTCATTACCAAAAGGACAGAGATGCCAGGAAAGTGTGTACCTGTGTGAGGTTCACACAGCCAGCATGGCAGGGTAGGAGTCTGGACCCACAGACCTCTGAGGTTAGAGACCAAGCAGGACCCTGGCTGTGGTGTGCAGAGAAGTAGGTGGTACCCATTACAGACGTGCGAGCTCATTGACTTGCAAACTGGGATGAAGGCAAGTTCTGTTCAGGAGACTGGTGTGACTCCACAGTGTTCAACTTTGAGTCAGATGCAAAACTCTTGCTTATCCCAGGTGCCTGGAGGACTAGATTCTGCCTCAATACTTTAAGGCTCAATGGCACTTCCTGCACCACACGGCAGCCCAAGCTAAGACTAGACGACACTGATAATATCACAATTCTTTCTGGCTTTTGTGAGGAAGTTCCTGTCCAACCTGTTCATCTGGTAGCCCCTACAGGGGTTCCTTTACTTCAACAGAACCCTTCCCAGCTTGGCTTTAAGCGCTGCTTTCTTCCTCTGATAAACTGTATACCCCGAGCAGGGAGCGGCTCCCTCCTCTGCATTCCTTGGGCTTCCAGCCTTCACATCTGGCACCTTGCTTATCTCATTGTTTGGGAATATCCTTGCTCACATCTGTCTGTGCCACCCCGTAATGCCACGTTGCACACACTTGGTACTCAGCTCTGAGGGTGCGGTAAAGGTGGTCCCAGGTACTCAAAGAGTTGATCGCTTCAGCCATGTGCAGTTAGCTTGAAAAGGTTGGGTCACAGCTGCTTTGCAAGAGGGAAAATGCCCTCTTTCCTAAGACTGGTTTATGATCCTAACGTGACCCACAGCACGTGACAAATGCTTGTGGCTTCTGGGTGCTGGCACTGAGGACATTTCTGAAGGCTGTGGCTGGCTTTTCCATTCCTTGTGCACGTGAACCAGACACACGGGCGTGAGACGGCTGGAATCTGAAGGCAGATGGGATGTCTGGGTATCTTAACCATGCACTGACCACCATCGAGGAAGCGGGATGCTTTGAGGGAGTCCTAGTAGGGTACCCAGGGAGGTCCCAGCTTCAAGGTAGATACTGAAGCACTATGCCTGTCCATTGCTCTGTAGGTTGACCCTCCTCTCCCCTTGAAGTTGCTGGTATCTGAGGAGACCAAGCATTGGCAATTGACTGACTGTCATTTGAATGGTCCCTGAAACAGGCTCTTCAGAAAGTTCTCTTAACTGCTGCTGTTGATAAAGATCCAGAGGGCCCCCAGCAGCTCTCCACTGCCTCAGCTTTCCTTGTAACCTCCCTTGGCAGAGACCTCACTACCGAAGAGCAAGCAGTCATGCTGCCAATACCCACGGATTCCCAACACCAGAGGTTGAGTAATCTTTCTTTAAGTTTCTATTCCCTTCCAACCCAGTCAGTAAAGGACTATTTTTGTGGTAGGTCAGCCCTCATCTAACTGTGGCCTGGGACTAAATAAGGCACCAGGATTCTTTGCCTTGTTGTTCGGCATGGGAATTTTAGAAAGCGGGAGCACTTTTAGGCAGAGTAACTATTTCTCAATTGCCAGTTCCTGCCCCTGTCACATGGCAGAGCATGCTAGAAGCGGTGCAGTGTTTGGGAGCCTGCCTGTGTTCCGGGTCCATCTCTAACTAGCTGTGTAAGTGGCCTCCTCCCGGTCTATACAGTCAGCGTTGTTATAGCCATTGTCATAAATGGTGCCTATTTCATGGGTTTATTGCGAGGGTGAAAAGAAGGTGTTAGCATGGAGGGGTGAACATTTATGGGGCAGCTATAGTCCAGCTTGTATTAAGATCTGAGAAAATGGAAGGGAACCAGCAAACGGTTGTCAGACTTATGGCACCAGTATATGATGCACGGGAGGGACCGACCGTGAACACACAGGTAGGTGACACGGTCAGCATAGAAACACATACTCTGGAAAGCCAGGCAGTGGTGGCAATAATCCCAGCACTCAGAAGGGAGGCAGGCAGATCTCTGTGAGTTCCAGACCAGTTTGGTGTACCGGAGCTAAGAGCTAACTCCAGAACAACCAGGGCTATATAAAGAAACCCTGTCTCAAAAAAAAAAAAAACCCAAACAACAACAATAAAACACAAAACTTCTCTGGGGGAAAGGGAAATAGTGGGTCAGGTGGGAGAGTCCAGGGTGTTGTTTTTAAAAGGGTGGGGGTGGGGAGTTGGTGCTGGGCCTGATGGGGCAAGTTTATATTCCCATCTAATCAGGGATTCATTACCTGGGCTACAAAGTAAGTTCAAGGCTAGACTGGGCAATTCAGTAAAACCTTGTCTCAAAATAAAAAGAATAGAAACAGAAGGTTGGATTGGAGCGCTTTGTTAACACTTGAAAGGCCCTGGGCTCATCCCTAGCACCATGCACACCCCCTCCCCCACCCCAAAATCAGTGTAGGTGGAAAGCCTAGCTGGATCCTCCTGTATGGCACAGGGAAAGAGGTGGACTAGTGAACCCCATGGAGATCCGGGGAGGTGAGCACAGGCCTTGCTATTTAATAAAGTTCCGGCTATCTTCATCTTTACCTGCCCGGTCCCCAAGGGCATTTGAGTTTGTGACCTTGCTACTGGTTTCTGTTGATTACTGCTGCAGGAACCGGTCCTGACAGCAGTGAGGGCCGGAAGAAGACAGAGGGGCACAGGAGCTTAGACTCCAGTCTTCCCCAGAATGAGCTCCCAGGGCAGACTATGGCCCTTGGCAGGGGCAAGGTCCCTGCCCTCCTCAGCTTCATAGATGCATGAGTGAGGTCTATGTTCTCCTCGGCTTCTTGGATGCGTGGGTGAAGACAGTCTTCTCAGGGTCTGAAGGAGCTGAACCGCTTGGGAGAGATGTGGAGAAGGACAGAGATAAATCCAACAGGGGCAGCTTTGCTTTGGGGATGCCTGTTTCCAGTTGTGCTGGTGACTCTAGGCCAGGTCCTGGCTCTTTAAAACGGCGGTTGGTTTCCAGCTCATTAGAAATGGTCCGTTGGTTTAACTGCCTGGCCAGCTCCCGACTCGGTGCACATCTAAGCAGATTAGAGACATTTTTGTCAGAGTTGCGATTTTAGCAGGCAACAATTAGTGTGCCCACCAGGAAACCAGGTTCGGTATGAAAATAGAGACTTCCCCTGGCAACCTGAAATTCAAGAAAGAGCAGCAGTTTTCTCGGTGTACCAAGTCTGATGTGGAAAACAACGGGTGGGGGTGGCAAACGGAAAGGGCTTGTGCTAATCACCAGCACAGGAGAGGTAGGAGGGATCGGGCTGTCGCTGGGATGCATGCAAAATGTGGACACCAGTATTCCTTCCGTGTGGCTCCTGGGCCGGATTACATGGGATATCCTATGTATAAATGCTTGGTATATGGTGGGTGTCCGCAGTAGTTAGTTCTGTCCTTTCTCTCCTGTGGACTACAGATGACAGCTCATGGGAGGAGACCGTTCCCTCTCACTGGATCAGGGTAGAGTTTCTTTCTTGTGGGAGAGGGCTTCTGGGGAGAGGGGGTGGAGAAAAGAAACTAGCAGGCTATGGGAGGTTCTTGCACAGGGAGGGTCTCGGCTGGGTCAGTGCTAAGGACATCTGTTCTGAGCGCTATACATGTGCATGAGCATTCTGCCCTCACAGTCTATATTGGCCTGAGTGTGGGTAACAACCAGGCCTAGCAGTGTGTGAAAATCTCAGGAGTAGACAGGAGGAATACCGTGGGAGGGCCGCTCGTGTCTTCCCACGCCTTCAGAAAGTAGCCCAGTACATACAAGTATAAAATTCATACCTCCCGTGTTGTTATTTGTTTGTTTAGTGTGTGTGTGTGTGTGTGTGTGCAGTTGAGAGTGTATGGCACAGCACATGCGCGGAGGTCAGAAAAATCGGGCTTGGTGGGAAGTCCTTACTTTTCCCAGCTATGCCCTCTTGCCCGCCCCATCCTGTGCCATGCTGACTGCAAACATCAGAACCTTTCCTCTAGAAGCATAAAGAGAAGCATATACCTATCAGAGGCCTCAGCTAGGCAGAACAACCAAACTGGGAGGAGGGTGCTGGCATCACTAGAGCGAAAGACGCAAACACTACCTATTGCTTCCTCCCCTGTTCATCTCTGCCTGTCTCTCGATGGCAGTCTTCGCCTGCTGAAAACATGACTGATAGGAGCTTCACCCCAGGACAGAATGTGACTTTGGCTTTCTCAATAGCTGGCTAAAATGTTCATTGGTTTAGTGTATTGGGGACTATCCCAGGGTCAGTTCGTTGAGGCTGTAGGGTGGGGCGAGCAGAAATCAGGGCATGTCCACCCTACTTGGTAGAGCTAAGAGTGGAAGAGAAGATAGTTTTCCGGAGTGTGAGTGGCCACCATAGGGCTTTGTAACTGCCAGCTTTCCCGGGGTGCTACCTGCATGTTTTGATGGTCTTTAGGTCTCTGGATCTCTCTACCCCTGTTCTTCACCTCCTTTCCTCTACTGCGTCTTCCACTCCATCTTGGCAGTGTCTCTACAGGTTATCCTGGTAGCACGTGCCAGGGCACATGGTGGATAGTCATGTCAGCAGAAGGTTTGGGCCGGCTGGAGCCTGTGTGCTGTGCCTTTCCCATCCCTCTCCTCCTTCTCTGCCACTGGATCTCCCATGTGGAAACATGGGAAATGTTCCCGCAAGAGTAGAAACAGGTCCTGGCGCTAAGGATTCTACTTATCGGAAGCATCCTGGAGTGTCTCATGTAATCCACGTGGCTGTGGGATGGGCAGAGTCGGTTTCTCCAGGGCTTCCAAGGTGGCAGCACCCTAGCTCCCCAGGACACTGTTGGTTCCCGAGTCAGCTTTGATTTTTCTCTACCCCAAATGGTGACAGTGACACCTTATTTTCAAAGTGGGGTAAGTGGGCTGGTTCACAACGAGTGGGTTTGTTACATGCTCTGGATACAAATGCTTGCCACAGGCATCTTTATGTCACCTCCCTGCATAGTTACGTTCAGCCATAATCATGAAATATAGTTAATACTGATGACTATGATGTCAGGAAAGAAGCACGGTGGAAAGGTTTAAAAAGATAGCTCTCCTAATAAAACAAACAAAAATCAAGATACGAAACAAACAGTACATTATGATAAGTAAAAGGAACAGTTTTTATTATATTGATGTAACAAGAAAGAAATGTAGATGAGTTCTGGCTTCTTACAGTGATGAATTTAGAGCAAGGCAATGTGTGTTTCCATAGCTGCTGCGTGATTCTAATTAATCTCATCAGAAGTAATCTTCCTGTATTTATGTTTGATGAACAGCAGAATATATCCGTATGTCTTTGTCCATGGTTGAGTGAATAACACATTTTAGTGTAGAACTTCATTTTATGTGAAATAACACACAAACAGGAAAAATCTTAATATAAGAATAAATCTAGCAGAGAGTCACAGAAGTTCTATTTTGTACTCCATTGCAAGAGTTATATCAGCGTGCATGTCTTTATGCCATAGACATCAATTCTAACAGCTCACAAATGTTGATGTGGTTGGAAATCTGGTAAAATAAAAGCATCATCATGTACTTTATCATTTTTAGGTGAAATTCCAGTCTTTGTTCTGCAAAAAGTCATAGTTAGCACACTAAAGATTATATTGCACTTCTTGCGGGATCAAGGGCTCCGTTCTTGGTGATGACGGCCAAGGTGCTCTGGTGCAGCCCACTGTACTTCCGACAGCTCTCATGGATCCTCAGGCACCTGCAAAGGAACAGCGACAAAGTCCCCACGGTTCTACTCCTTTGGTTTTGTAACCACTCTGCTGCTATTGCTTTCTGCAAGTCTCCAGTTCAGATGCAGAAGTTCTGGGCACCTCAGGGCTACACACAGAGTGAGCCTGAGTAATCCCAACTGTGAGGAACTTACCCGAAACTGACTTGTATGGCTGAGTCCATGTGTATGGAGGTGTGGCCGCATAATGGAGAGTTCAGGTTAGCTTCCCTGTAGAACGCACGGACACAGCTTAAGCAGTGACGACTGCATTACTTTGGAGCTTAAATGCATATGATTAAAACTCAACAGGGACACGGCGGCTGCTTACAATGGAGACCGACAAACGCTTTTTTTTCCGAGGAGCACTTTATCCCTGACATTGTTTGCAGCTGCTGGCACATGGGGACAATAAAAAGCCGACTGGCTCCTAGCTGGCTTTATTCTTGTTTTTAAATTCTCTGCAGATTTTCTCGTTGCTTGCACCCGGGGCAGACTGCGCCCCTTGTTCAGTCATCAGCTCACCACTCATCCAGATCCCCGCTGTGTCCTGGGGTGGCGGGGGTGGTACACACGAGTGCATGTAAGATAAAGACCTTGGTGCCCATCCTGGTTTTGAGGGCTGTCCTTAGGAAAGGGGCACAGTTGTCTCAGGCAACTGTGTGTGGGCGCTATTACAGCCTTCTTTTTAGCTGATGATCTTACACACACACACACATACAACCCCCACACACTTTCTCTTTTCCTCTCTCTCTCTCTCCACCCCCCTACTCTTCTACTCTCCGTGCTCTGACATGTCCACATATAACCACAAATGCAAATGGGCTGTAATTCGAGTCACATCAGCTACCGAAAGGCCACCAAGCCATTGCCCTGAGTCCAGCGAACTGAGTGAATCCCATTCCTTCAGTAGTGTCCATTGAGAAACCATCTGAGAGCCATCAGACTATGGATTATTAGGTAAATGGAGCTGCAACAATACACTCCATCCTCACAGTCTGTGCCAACACAATGTGTCTCTCTTAGTAATAGTCCTTTGCCGGCCTGTGTGTGTAAGTTTCTTCTCTGTGCCGGTTCTGCATGATCCACTCCAGGCCGTCTTAAGTTCAAACACGGGCCATCCAGTGGGTGTAGCTGAGCAGGGTAGTCCGGAGGGTTAGACTGCTGTTCCTTGTGGTTGGTGAGAGAAAGATGCAATAGAGAGAGTTGGGAGTCACATTGCTTAGGTTCTTTTGTTCCTTTGGTCCCTTCCCTATATCCCAGTGTCCCTGCCCGGGACTCCACTCTTTCCTGATGGCGCAGAATCCACACATGATGCCGAGTGAGACATGGAAGTGGGAGTCTGATTTGGCAGCTTGGGGCACTCATGTCAGGATTAGACCTGTAGTGATCTCGGATTAAGATAGTTTGATCGCGGTGAGACCTTGACTTTGATGTTCTGCCCACTGTCTGGGACAGTTGCTGTTCTTACTTTCAGTTAACCTGACACACTGGCATGAGACCATTTTACCCCAGCTCAGCTTTCCTCAGTTCAGTTAAACTGCTTTCTGTGGTACCCGGGGCGGGGGGGGGGAGGGCAAAATCTTGCCACCAGTGTATACACTACATCTGTCACTTTTTACCAAGGATTGTAATTACATATCTCCAAATATAGGAAAGAGTTTCAGGGCCTTCACGGCCACTTCCAGAGAACGTTTTCCTTGATGCCTGAAATGGTTCCCACACTTAACAAAACCAGTTTATAAATAACTTATTTTCCTTTGCAATCCAAAGCATCAAATGCTGAGTACAGCTGATTTGGGCAAAATAATCAGGAGAGAAGGGCATTTGTTGAAAGGAGACTGGGGTGTCTACAGAGGGACAAGAGTTGGGTAAACAACCAAACAATGGGAAGGACAGAAATCAAGGCCTCATTGAAGGCCTCAGGAGCAGGGACTTCTGGTCCTGCATCAATAGTGTGGGAACTGTCTGCAGTGAGGACCAGGTGGTGTTGCTTAGAGGAGAATTGGAAATTGGCTCTGATGTACTGAGAAGTAGAAAGAAGGCCTGCTGGGCAGAGGTTCCTCGGTGGGCATCCCCATGTCAGGGATGACTCGGGACTGGCAGCCTCTGTGATACATACAGTTCAGGTTTGGGGGAGAGGCTGTGACTTTGTCCTTCATTGCCATTAACCTCTGCGTTCCCCGTTGTCTGTGCACACTGTGGCTCACTTCAGTGTCAGCTGGCTGATTTGAAAATGCACCCTTAGCTAGAAACAAGAGATTATAGATGAGGTTCAAGACCAAGTCAGTCTCTGGTTAGGAAAATAATGGTAACTTGAGAAAGGAAAAAGAAAAACATGTTCATCCCACGGCTGGAGGGAGAGGTAAAAGAAGGGGGAGGTCCCTAGTATGATTCTGTCTGATTCATTGTTTCTAAGGCTCAGTAGTCAATCCAACCTCTCTCAAAACAAACAGCATGCCGCCATCCAAAGGACCTCTGAGGGAGTACACTGGAACCAGAGACCTCTGCAGGACCAGGCCCAAGCTAGGGATCTCTATGGGAGTGGGCCCAGGCCAGGGACATCTACTAAAACAGGTCTGAGATAGCAACCTCCAGTGGAGCAGGCCTGAGGCAGCGAACTGACAGGAGCAGGTACAAGGAAGCTACTGCTGACAGAGTAGGCTGAAGCCAGAGACTTCTGCAGGTCTGGGTGTGAGTCTGGGACCTCCAAGGGAGTAAGCCTGAGCCAGAGACCTTTGCAGGACTGGGCACAAGCCAGGGACCTCAATGGTAGCTGGCAGGCCAGGGACATCTATGGAAACAGGCCTGAGCCAGTGACCTCCACCAGAGCAGGCCTGAGGCAGCAAACTCCACAGGAGAAAGCCCAAGTCAGAGAACTCTGCAGGATCAGGAGCAGGTACAAGGAACCACCGCTGAGGGAGCAGCCCTGAACCAGAGACTTCTGCCTGACATACATAAAGACAGAACAATTATCAACCTCTGAGGTAGCAGGTAGCAAGCCTGAGCCAGTGACATCCAGTGGAGCAGGCCTGAGCCAGCAACCTCTGCCAGAGCAGGCCCAAGGCAGCAACTTCAGCAGAAGGAACCCCAAGCAAGCAATCTCTGTGGGAGCAGGCCCAAATAACCCCTGGTATTGCAGAGCAAACCCTGGGAGTGCCAAGTGACCTCCAGGAACGAGTGACCAACAGGGTGACTGGAACAGTGACCCTGACTGTATCACAAGGAGCAACCATCTGAGCCTGGAAGTTTGATCACCAGAGTCACAGACAGCCCCAGCTACACCAATCAGAGGAAAAGATGGATAGACACATGCAACATCACAAAGAGCAACATGACACCAGTAAAATCTAGTGACCCTATAACAGCAAGACTTGAACAGCCAAATATAGATGAAGCAGAAGAAAATGACCTAAAAATAAGTTTTAGGAGAATGTCTGAGGTCGTTAGAGAGGACCCCTCGACCAAAGAATGGATAAAGTTCTGGCTTTCATTCAGGTACAATCAGATTACACATTTCCAGCTCAAAATGAAATTCTGTGAGAGACCCAGGAAACTGCTTCGCACATAGTAGGCACTCAGTAAACAGCTAGTAGGGAAATAACTCAGATTAGTTTTTCGGATAAATCTTCCATCAAAGGAAATCCCAACTCCCAGAACTTAGGCAAAAGCTGTGATTTAGCCTGGTTGGTTTCAAGAGATAGAGGGAGGGGGCAGTAACCAGGCCCCCTCTTTACCTCTGTCTTCCACAGGTCTTTAAGGAGCACCATGCCCTCAGGGGCTGCATGGTATAAAAATACATCCACTCACTTGTCTTGTCTTCTTTCTTTTTCTAAACAAGAAACCCCTAAAATGATGCTTTTGTGACTTTATCTCTTCCTCATCGTCTGATGGAGGCAGATAGGGGAAGAAATTGCATCCATGTTAGCCCACGATGCTAACTGGGTTCTAAATCTCTCTTTTCTCCACACTTTGGCCCCAAAACTTGGCCTTCCTAGAACTTAGAGCTGCGAACACCCTGCCTCTTTATAAAGCAGCCTGTTTTCCAGACAGAGAATAAGGAAGCAAGGCCTTAGTGAACATTCCAGGGTTGAGTTTCATGTTATTGCTGAATGATTGCTGTGCCTCAGTTTACTCTTGATAACTAGAGATCAGAGCTTATATAGTGTAAGGTAATTAAGATCTAAAAAAGTCCCTCATAATAATAACTATTAACTCACTATTTCTGATGGGCATCTGGTAATGGGGTAGCTGCTACATTCCAGCCACCTGGTGTGTCTGTGTGTTCACACAAAGCATACATACAGACACCCATGTTCTACTTATTTATTGTGTGTTTGCTCCAATCTTTATCAAGGAGAGGATTAGTCTGTTTTTTTTTTCATTACTGTATCTGCATATCTAGTACAATGCCCAGTACTTAGTAGAGATTCCAAAATGTTAAGTCAGTTAATGTTTAGAGAAATCCTTAAATCTATACATATTTGTACACATATGTCCTGTTAAAGCAGGGTTCTGGAATGCCACCTGTAGGACCATGTGCTAAAGGGCCACCAGCCTGTGTCACTACTGGTTTGTAGGAGACAGGGCCGGGTGTAAGATGTTCTGACCTTGGAGGGGTATTGGGACCACGGCCCCTCCTGATTCTTTCACTTCCTGGCTAGCATCATTGTTCCACGCACGTCCTCCTCACCATGCTGTACTTACTGCCTTACTACAAGCCCATGGCAGACAGCAAATGGAGACAGCTGAGCCTTTGAAACTGTGCACTAAGATAAACGTCCTTTTCGGTGGATCGCCTCGGGCATTTTATCGTGGCACTGCAAAGCTAGCACATGTCTATATTCACCCATATATGGTTAGTTACACACATTTACATACAGCTGAAATTGATACTTACACATCTGTACGGTTGGAAATGTAGTTGTTTTTTTTTAAAAACAGGAATCTCCTTCCTAAGGTAGGATATAATTAGGTAACAAACATCATCTTGTGAGAGATTTGGTTATCACATACCAATTTCAGAAAAATATTTTAGAATATAAATCCTGAGATTTCAAGGTTTAGGAGACTAAAGAGATGGCTCAGCGGTTAAGAGCACTGGCTGCTCTTCCAGAGGCTCAGGGTTCAATTCCCAGCACCCAACTGTCTATAACTCTAGTTCCTCACACAGACATACACACGGGCAAAACAACAATGCACATAAATAAATATTAAAAAACGAACAAAAACAAACAAAACTCAGAAGAGGCTAATGCTGCTTCCAAAGAGGAACCAAAGGGGTAGTGGGGAGATGTTCCAAAGAGATAAGGCAGACAGAAGCAGAGAAATCAGGAAGTAGTCAGACTAGAGCGGTAAAGTTGGGGTTGAGAGGCCGCTTGGCAGCTGCTGGAACAGCTGTGCTGGTAGCTGACAGCTGGCTAATAGAACACCAGTCCTGATTGGCTGGTCAGCGGGATGGGTCCCCCTACCTGCTACCTGCTCCTTCCTGGAGAGGCAGCCCTGAGGATCCACAGGTGGTGTTTCTTTTCAGGCCAGTGTGCCTGGTATGATATCAGAACATTCTCTGGATTGCTAAAAAGAACAAGCCCTGGACAGTCCCAGTCTTTTGCTGAGTGACCACTGGAGAACATCTCTGCCATTCTAGGCAACAGAGTTCCTCCTGAGGCTGCTCAGTACTTGGCACTGGGGCCAGTCCTGGTTGTCCGCAAAGGGAGTCGGAGCCCCAGAGAAAGGTCTGGAGACCGTTCTCCACGGATTTCCTTCTGAGGAGTCACAGACTAGGAAGACCTCCAGTTGAATGGCTACCTAAAGCCAGGGGCTTCTCCCCAAGCTTCCAGGAGAGCAGAACCCCCACTTCCCTCCGCACCCACTTTTCTATCCTAGTGTCTCCCAAAACAGGGAAGCATGGATGCTCAAACTAGAGAATGTGAGGTACTGCCTCGAATCTCTGCAGAAAGAGCAGGGATCTATGCAGTGTGGCTCAGCCATCACACACTAAGTAGGGAGTTCTAAGAGTGTTAGCTTTCCTAATGGGAGCCTTTTTAAAAAAAAAACAAAACAAAACTGAGGCCTAAAGCTACTCAATATGATCCCATTAGTTTAGCAAATGGATGAAATAGAAAAAAAAATCTCTTTTCCCACATAAATAAGAAACTACTTTAAAGCAAGCCTTTGCATCATTATAAGCAAATTACATGTGATTAAAAAGTATAATGAGCATTTGCTGTGTGGAAGGCCGCTAGGCAGGTGGGGGTGCCGATAGAAATTAGGAGGGAAAGAATGTTTGTTCTGCCGCATGGCATGTTGGGCGCTTTTCCAGTCTTTGAGTTAAGTATTCCTAAGCACCTTGGACAGCATGGCAGAGACTGGTGCTTGTCCACCTATGTCCGTTCTCGCCCTCAACATTGTGAGCTTTGCATTTTAGCCGTGTGTCTTCCAGAAGAGGTAGTATGTGAGGTAAAGGGCACTACAAGGGGGCAGAAGAGCAGGAACAAGGGACAGGGAACAGAAAGACATGAGGCGTCATGCTCTGGCATGGCTGCTCTGCCATCATAACAGGAGGGTGACAGCGGTAGTCCGCTGGCCTCAGGTCAGGGTCTGTCTAGAGCAGCAGGCCAAAGAACTGTCTTACCAAGCATGCTGTGGCTCCAGGCATGGATGGGAAGCGAGTCTGTCAGTAATGTAGAAGACAAAGTGGAGGACAGACAGGAAACCAGAAGACCAGCTAGGAGGCTAAGCAGGGAAGCTGCGGCAGGAGAGAAGGGGCGGGGCAGGCATTCCAGAGAGAAGCTGTGAGGGCAGGACCTGACAGCACTTGGCAGCCTGCTGGGAGTGGGAGGCAGGGAGATGGAGGAGCCCAGGACAACTTGGCAGTTCATTTCATCTTGCTGTGAGGGAGGAACATTGCTTGAAGATCCTCTCACCCAGTTTTTCTCCCAGTCAACATCTCAGACAAGGAGTTCTATATGCTGGGAAGAGTTCCCTTCTAAGGACTAGTGAGAGGCAGGCTCAGAGCACATTCTGTTTCTCTGAGGATGATTTGCTGGTGGAGAATTAAGGTGACGTATGCACCCAGCGGACACCTTTGCAGACCAGAATCATCCATGCTTATCTAGGAGTTGACTGGTTGAGAAGGAAATGTGCCATGCCTTGTATTTAAACTGCCAGCTAACTCACCCTTCCTTCCTTCCTTCCTTCCTTCCTTCCTTCCTTCCTTCCTTCCTTCCTTCCTTCCTTCCTTCCTTCGTTCCTTCCTACATGCTGAGTCACAACCATCTGTGATTCCAGTTCCAGGGACCTTCTTCTGGTTTCCTTGGGCACACACACACAGTGCACATCCATGTATGCAATACGCACATAGCCATAAAGTAAAATAAAACAGCACGTAAAATAAAAACTGTTTGGAAAGCCTTCATAAAACCTATCACTGTGTTTGCTATTTAAGCTAGGGCTCAGTGGGTGAAGGCACCTGCTGCCAAGTCTTAAAACCCAAGCTCAATTCCTCCAGAACCACACACTGGAAGGAGAGAACTACCTGCTACAAGTTGTCCTCTGACCTCCATCTGGGCACCACGACACCACCCACATATACACATACACAAAAAAATAAAATAAAATAAAATGAGAGTTAAGAACTAAGAAAAAGTGTGAGCCCATTCCTGCCACTTTTGCGCTCTAATCCTACCCTCCTTTTACAGCACACTTGGAATGAAACTCAAATTCCAGGCTCTGACCCACAAGGCCATTCAGGATTTGCTTCCTGTGGACCTCACCGCTTCCTCTTACTTTACCAGACAGGCCTCTGCATGACTTTGAACTTGACACCTGATCCCACCTGGGGACCTTTCATACCCACGGTTGGAGAATCTGTGTGCATCCTCCTTGTTCTAAGCCTTCATGTGCCACACTCCCGTGCTCACTGTAGTCTCTGTTCCTAGGTCACATTGCTACAGGCCTCTTGGTGGCAGGACCTTTGGGTGGTCCTGGATGTGTGGGGAAAGGGCTTGAAGGGCCAGGATTTAGGAAGACAAGGAAAGTGGAGGATGGCTTGGGAGACTAGCTGTTTCCCAGCAGCAGGGCAGACTTCCAGTCTTTAAAGCATTCTGGCTGCATCGTGCAACCCACTGGGCCCTTGAGCTATGCTAAGCAGATGCAGGCACCCAAGAAGCACTTGCGTGGTTCAGTAAAGAAGGACAAGTGGACAGCTAGAGCAACGTTTCTGGAAGCCCACATAGGTAGTGAGAGGCATAAGGAAGAAAGGTGAAGATGTTTCTGGTTGTTGGGATTTGACATCGGAAGCTGTGGTATGCTGGGAGTGTGTCCCAACCTTTAGGGTTCATTTCTTCTTTACATGTGTATGTGAGCATGTTGATATGTGTTTAGGTGCTTGTGCATGTCTCTGCATGTGCAGGCCAGAGGTGAACATGGGGTGTCATTCCTGAGGTGACATCCACCTAGTTTTTGTGACACGGAGTCACTTCTTGGCCTGGTGCTTGCTTGCCAAATAAGGTAAACTGGCTGGCCAGTAAGACTCAGGAATCCTCTGTCTTAGCTTTCCCAGGGCTAGGATTGCAAGGTCCGGCTCTTTCCACAGGTTCTAGGGATCAAAGTCAGATCCAGCGTTGGCATGTAGCTACTTTACTGACTGAGACGTCTCCCAGCTCCTAGTTCCTCTTATACATTTCAGGAAGTGGGAAGGTCTGCTCCTGCTTTGTTCTCCGACTCCATCCTAACAAGCCTCATACCACCACGATAGCTGTTTCCACGTTCCGTGTGCAGAAGCACATGCGTGGTGAATGCTCAGCTGTCTAGTTCCCCTTTAAGACACGGACTTCTTTACTCTGTGTGAGTGTTGGCTGTGCCTGTGCATTTAGCACACCATATATGTGGAGGCCTGAGGACAACTTTGTAGACTCAGTTCTCTCTTTCCACCCAGAGAACAAACTCGGGTCGTCAGGCATGGTGGCAAGTGACTTTACCCACCGATTTTACCAGCTCTCTCTTGAAATTCTTAACAGTTCTTGAAGATGAGACCTGCATTTGCAATAGCCCCTACTTACACTGTAGCTGGACCTGAGGGTATCATTGCATAAAACAAGAAAACGGTCTTCCCCAGTGCCGGGGAGTCACAAAGTGGGATCCATTGCACAGCCTTAGCTCCTTCAGTGGCCACGCAGGCTTGTGAGAAGTTAGAAGATCTTCTCTTCTGTATCTCAGATGAGCTCCTCATTTTACTCCCCTGAAACAGAAAGGAAGAAGGAGGATCTATCACCCTCCAGTGATGCTGGATCCCAGCTGAGACCTGGGCGGATAGAATGCATAGAGCCGAGGAGAATAGTCTGCGTGCAAGTCCACATAAGCCTCTGGGTTTGCTTTTGCTTCTTCCCATGCGTATTGGTAAGTTACTCATTGGCTACAGGTATCCCGAATCCCCAGAGCTCCAGGTTTTGTCCTCCTAGGCCCTGAACCAGCATACGATTGAGAGGAATGGCCATGTTTCCTAGGGCTGAGGGACCTCTCAGGTCCCCAAAGCTCTTGTGTTTTCTCTAAAACCATTAAGTCCCCAGGGTGGGTCCCTTTTCAATTTTCTCAGCATACTTGAGACTGTGTAACTTCCCACTCAACAGCTGTTTCTGAGGCTCTGCTGTGTGGCAAGTGCCACCAGCCTGGGAGGACCGCTGTGAGGAAGCACAGGTCTGCATTCTGAACCGTGCCTCCTGCTCTCCTCCTCAACCTCGGGCTCAGCATGCTACTGCAGCTGGCACTTCGGCCCAAGTCTACTCCCCATCTTGTGTCCCTCAGCTGAGCGGACAGCATCACTGTTCAGAGAGGCCACAGAGAACAGTGGAGAACTCCAGACAGGCAGACCGTGTGGATCCCAGCCAAAGCCTTTGGATGAGTGTGTTGCTTTGTGCCTCAGTTTCCTCACAGGGTTTCCAGGACTGGATGAGCTGTTGTATAAGAGGATGGCATTGTTAGCTGTTATTACTACATGACTACCCAGGTACTATCCAGAGAATCAGGCTTCATCTTACCCTTCCTACCCTCCCAGTTCCCATCAAGTCTTAGCATATGACTTTCTGGAGGATTGAGGAATCTATTCGATGCTAGGCCTCTTCTGCACGGAGGCTCTAGACCAAGCCACCGTCACCCACATAGTGGATTGTACAATCGTCTTTCATTTGACCTTTCCACATTTATTCCAGTCTGTTCTGTTTTCCACACTATAGCTCAGCTGGACTTTCCCCACAACCTGATGTTAGCAGGCCTCCATGCCTATAAGACACTTAGTCCCCAATGCTGGCTTACCCCCATACTTCCTACTCCACTGGCGTTCTGAATCCTGGTCACAGGGACTTGTCTTGTGTAGCACTGCTACCACACTGTATCCTCAGCTTCTTGATATCACTGAGAAACTTTGTTATGAAAAAGCTGTCTGCTTTTGGGCTGCTCCAAAAGAAGCACAGTCTACCCCTTTTCCCACAAGCCTCTATAGGCCTTGCGGGTTTCTGGTCAACCCCTTTCTTGGCTTCACAAGTTCCACTCTTGTTGTAGGAGACTACTTGTTCATTCCTGGCCACCCAGACCAGAAATAACCACACAGAAACTGTATTAATTAAACTACTGCTTGGTTTATTAGCTCTAGCTTCTTATTGGCTAGCTCCTACATCTTAATTTAACCCATTTCTATTAATCTATGTATTTCCACATGGCTGTGGCTTACTGGGTAAAGTTCTGTCTGGCATCTGTCTCTGGTGGGCTATATGTCTTCTCCTGACTCCGCCTTCTTTCTCCCAGCATTCAGTTTAGTTTTCCCCGCCTAGCTCTATTCTGTCCTGCTATAGGCCTAATCAATGGTAATCACAGCATACAGAGGGGAATCCCAAATCACACTCTTTCATCATTTCCCTGATCAAGGGCCTTCTGCTGCCCTCCTATTATGAGCGCTCTTAATACCGGATATTGCTCCCATGCAGTGCTTACTACATGGTAATCAAAATATTATAGCTAGCAGTATAGCTATAATTTTGCTTTTACTTATATGATTCTTTGTGTGTGTGCATGCATATGAAGTGTATGTGTGCTGATGTTTGTGTGTGTATACACATGTACATATGGGTGCATATACACATATGTGTTTGTATCTGTGGAAACTAGAGGTTGACCTTGTGTGTCCTTCCTTGTCATTTGCTACCTTGTTTTTTCAGATAGGGTCTCTCACTAAACTCAATGCTCATTAATTGGCTGGACTGGCTGGCCAGCAGACTCTAGGAAGACCCTTGTGTCAGCACTTTCTGCCCTCTCCTCTCCATGCCAAGCTTATAGATGCTCTCATTTATACCTGGCTTTTCATGTGGTTTCTGTGGCTCCACACTTAGGTCCTCGTGATTGCACAGCAGACCCTTTACTCAGCAGCCATCTCCCGGCTCCCTGCATGTGCGATCCTTTAGCTAACACCTGCCTAAGACAACAGACCGTAAGCCCCACAAGGAGAGCACTGGGCTTAGTTTTCAGCATTGCTGTGTCACAATAGATCTAGAATAGAATAGAAGTAGCTGGCCTCAGATCAGACACACAGTGGGCAATCAGTGTTTGCTGAACTAATAGATGCTCGAAGATATGGCCCTGGCTGTCACACTCCCTGCTGGAAGAAGTGGGCAATTGAATGTGCAAAGTCAACACAAGATACAGTTGTGCAATAGACACCGAGCAGGAGCACATAGACAAGCCAGCTGTTTTGGGAGATCAGGGTGGTTCCTGGAAAACGTGTATGCCAGTTTCTGTCAGGCAGTCAGTCCGAAAGGAACGGAAGAGTTAGGTGACTAGAGCAGAGGAGAAGACACTTGGGAGAGGGAAGGATTTCAAGTGAAAAGGTCGGCTTGGTTAATGACTCAGAAATAAAGGCTATGTGGTCCTCAAACCGCCTCTCTGCTCTCCTGCCTGCTTTCCAATTCCCATGTGCTCCAGGCTCAGGCATTGCTTAGGTGATCAGAGTCAAAGGGAACAAGGGGTGGAGTCAGGGATAGATCCTCTGCTGGCCTATGAAGGTGGGGGGCAATCATTCTAGTTGCCTGGCACTGACCTGGCATTAACACTGAAGATCCTGTGATGTTGAGAACCCTCTGGTCCCTGGAAAAACTGGGGGAGCTGGCTATTCTCTTTGTCAGGCCACCCGGAGGGAGGGAGCACCAGAGCATTCGAGCTTCTTGGCTTGAGCTCTGGATGGAGCAAAGAGCTAGAGCCCCTGGACTTGAATCGTAGCTGCATCCCCCAGCAGCCTGGTGTCCTTGGCAAGCTGTGTCTCCAACTTCCTGAAATGAGCATTTTCTTATTTTGTGTATCCTTGATGCTAAGGCATTTGGGGACTTGAAGGCTTTGTCTTTCCTAAATACGGCCTATGCCTGTTTTCAAAGCCCGCCTTTCGTATGCAAACCAACGAATCTAAGAGCCACTCTACCTACCTACCAAACTCCCACACCAAGCCAGCACGAAGGAACCAGTAGTCAGCCAGGACTTAGTGCTGGAACATAGACCCCTTTATTTACAGTCTACAGCTGCTGAAACGATTCAAACCACCCAGTCTAAACTTCCTCAGCACACCAGGCCTGGCTTACCTAGGTCTTCTGAAAACCCAACAAGGACTCTGGGCCTTGCTTTATTCTCCACACTTTCTGCCTCCCAGCCAACACTGTCCCATTCTTCCTGTTTCTAGAGATCTGAGTTTAAACTTCTTCCCTCACGATTGTTTACACATCTTACTATGCCTAATGAAAACCCTTCCAGGTAGATCTTTGCATATTTGCTTTTCTCCTCAAGCCTTCCTGCTTCACGTGGGGGTCAGAAGAGCCTTGTGAGATAATGTCTAGGAAAGCGACTCATTAGCTTTGAAGTACATTTTTATTATCATTCTTTCCAGGCCGTTTAGTCTGAAAATATTGGAAATCCCTAAGGAGCCCTCCGGAGGATGCAGGGAGGCCCTTCTTGAGAGGCTGCCGGGGGTCACTGGCCCAGGCTTTCCTGTGACGGCTCTGCCTGCCAGACCGCAGCAGCTGAGGGCGCATTCGGACAGCAGCCTCCTGGGCTCCTGGGCCAGCAGTCTCCGCTCCTTGTACCTTCTTTCCCTTTCGGAACAAACATGTTGGGACTTCAGAGGAATGAAAACACTCCGTAAAACGTGTGTCTGAGCGAGAGTGCTTCTTGTCCCTGGTGTAAGCCTGCCCACCACAGAGCAGGGCTTCCAGAGTGTTCCTCCAAGAAAAACACGTGCAAACTGTTAAAGCCAGAGGCAAGCGCACTGGGCGGGGCCCTCTCCCTCCTCATAAAATCAGGAGACTGCGCCTTCCCTTTTCAGTTCCCTTCCTGGAAACTATCACTTCTCCAGCCCTGGGCTGTTTACTCTGCTTTACCCAGTAGGGTGGTTCACTTCCACACAGCCCGCTGTGTGTGACCTGTGACTCCCTTGCAGGCCCTCAGGCTGGGAGGTAAGAATCCCAGACTGACTAGGGGTACTTATGTGGTTCTGTGGCTTCAGGGAGCACTAAGTGGGCGTGACAGCAGCTGGTCAAGCCTTGAGATGGTGTTGCCAGGTTAAACACAGGTTGCCCAAATAGTACACGGGATATACTTACACCAAAAAAAAAAAAAAAAAAAAAAAGCGCATGTTTATCTGAAATTCAATTTTATTTCTAACATTTCTGAATCCATTTTTTTTAAATTTCCCGAGTGGAACAGGCTCATTCCCTCCATTTCCGGAGAAGACTAACAGGTCTTGTCTTCTGTCTCCTGCTGTAAAGATCAATAGCTTCCTAAGCATGTCAGGTGGACTCTGGGAATGACCTGTTTCTAGGTCTTTAACTGATTGGACTTAACGAGCAGATACTGGATGCGGAATTGAAAAGCGATTCATCTGAGTCTTGCAAGGTCTTGAAAAGCACTTGTAGACACAGAAGCTGTGTGGGGGTGATCTTTGGGAGGGGCTCTGCCTAGCCAACTTATGCTCTAGAGCTTGCTGTCGTGCTACTGGGGGCAGGGTGTTAGGTCCCATCCCCTTTCCTTCTTTTGGCACTGGGGTCTTTGCTACTGTCTGTGCAGCCTGGTGCATCTATTTGTATCTAGAAATTTCTAAAGACTGGAGGGTGGTGGTGGTGGAGGGAGATGTAGGCAACTTCTGTCTCTTTTCCTGGACTAGAAGAGAACGCTTTTGTGGTAAACTAGGTGGGCTAGGCTGGAAGTAGAGAAGGCAGTGGGGAAACCTCAAGAGGAAACACTCCGCAGAAGGAGGAGGAGAGAAGACGCAGAGCTCAGGAAGAGGTGCCTCTCCCAGACAGCGCCATCAGAGAATCATTTTGACTGTGGTCTAACTGGGCAAAGAGCTCTGTTCACTATGAGTTGTGCATCCGGACCACGCAGTTCTTCTAGGCATCCTTGGGATGGGTAGTCTTCTCTTATCACTCGAGGAGCCTCAATACTGGGTAGACAAACAGCACGATAGGTGTAGGCGTGTGTAGAGATGAAAATCTGGGGTGGCAGGTCAGCTGGAGTGGTGACGTCGGTCTGTATACCAAGACCTTGGCACACTCTTAGCGATGCCTGCAAGTGAGAAGCAGTTGAGGTGGAGATGGCGTAGGTGGATGCTCAGTGGTCTGGAGGTCGACCGCTTTCCTGATGTCTGAGCTCCTTGCCTTGCTTCAGGAGAGCAAAGAGAAGGACTGAACGAGGTGGAGATGAGGTTTATAAATAGGGTGCATGTGTGTAAGAGTGACTATAGTAGCACGAGGTATGTGCACTTGTATACGTGTTTGTGTAAGTTTTCGGAACACTTGGAGATGACATCTCTATTTATTTGTTTATTTATTTAGTTAGTTAGTTAGTTAGTTAGTTTTTCGAGACAGGGTTTCTCTGTAGCGTTAAATCCTGTCCTGGAACTCCCTTTGTAGACCAGGCTGGCCTTGAACTCACAGAGATCCGCCTGTCTCTGTCTCCCGAGTGCTGGGATTAAAGGCGTGCGCCACCACTGCCTGGCTGGAGATGACATCCTTAACAGATGTTGGGACCCTGAATTGGTAGGTAGGGCGCTCAGGCTCAGTCTCATTTTAGTTATTCTGTTTGATTAGAGTCGAGGTTTTGAGATACCTGTGTGGCAGGAACTCTCCAGTTGAATTCAAGCTGGTACCAGGTTGGACCTCGTATAATTAAACTTCGTTTAACACCAGATTAAACTTCCCAGTTGGAATGTTTTGTTCGGCTTCACCAGTTCCCATCTGTCATGAATGTAAAGAAACCGGAAATGGGAGTGGTGTCAGGAGCAGACTTGGAAAGATAGTGTTTTCTCTGGGTGGGTGTAGCTTTAGTTAATCTGAGACAGAGGAAAGCAGGTTGGGGTTCAGTCCAGCCGCCTCCTCAAAGGTTACCTCAACATAACCTTAAATTGTTTATTTGTTTGCTTGTTTATTTATATGTTTATCTGTTTGTTTGGTTTTTGGTTTTTTGAGATGGGGTCTCCCTACGTAGCTCTGGCTGTTCAGGAACTCACGACGTTGTCGAGGCTGGCCTTGAACTCAGAGATCTATCTGCCTCTCCGTCCCGAGTATGAGGATTAAGGTGTGCACCACCAGATCTGGCACAACCTTACAGTAAATAAAGAGAGTTCTAAAGCATGGCTGCCGCTGGCCTATCACGGGGCTGTATTAGTGACAGCATTAGTAAACACTCCGCATACGCATAGCATGAATCCAAGTGCATTAAATACGCACCACTCGAGTCTCACCCCTCCAAGATGGAGATAGTGGAGCTAGGTCTGTTGACTATCATTCAGCTGTCCTGCAGACATGGAAAGATCATAGCTCCTGAGTGTGACTGATGGGTCAAAGGTGAAAAACAAGCTGTGAAAGATCAGGGAGGAAATTCCACTGAAGAAGAGAGCAAAGAAGAGACATTGAGGAACGTAGAGCTGCACAGGAGGCTGGGAACCATCACTGCTCTGCACTCTGCGTTAGGAGAGGAGAGGCCACAGGCATCACCAGCCTTGAGCTGTAATTCACAGCAATTCATAGGAAGGAGAATATTAACACCGTTTTTAAAATTTCCAATATCTCTCGGACCTAAAGTTCAACAGAAGCAGGACTATTCGTGAAACTAAGAGAGATCTCCTTCAGTGTCGGAAGAGGAACCTATTCCAGGTCCCATGGTATGTCAGCCAGAACGGAAATCCCAACCACACGGTTCTAGAACCCAAGCTCTCAGATCAACCCACTTGTTGCCTCCACAAGAACTACATTCCTTCAGTAATGTAGCAGGATACAAGATTAACTGAAAAAAAAAAAAACAAAAACAAAAAACAAAATCAGTAGCTTCCTTTACAGAGATGATAAAAGGGCCGAGAAAGAAATCAGAGAAACATCACCCTTCGCTGGTGTTTTTGCTGAGAGCTGAGTGGACAGGTGAGCGACCAATGATCAGAGCAGGAGCTCACGCATTTCTGAAGAGATAGGACCATGGCTTGGACCCGTGGCTTCTGTTCTCTTAAGGGGTTGCTTATGGATGGAGTGGTCGGGCCTTGGGATTGTGTCAGCAATAACCATTTTATACTCCCAAGCATCAAAGCCAACTAACTTCTAAACACACCCACTCACGAGGCTGGAGAGGTGGCCTAGGCGTCAAGGGCATGTACAGCTCTTGCAGAGGACAGAGGTTCAGTTCCCAGCACCTGCACCAAGCATCACGGTGACTCACAGTCACCTGTGACTCAAGCTCCGGGGGATTCAGTGCCCTCTTCTGGACTCAGAGGTCACATTTGCTCACATGTGCACATTAGCCATGCCCTCATATAGACACAATTAAAAATAATATAAATATTTAAAAAATAGATTCACTGAGATACAGCACATAGATCCTTTCTCTTTGTCCTGAAAACCCAAGAATTTGGTTGCAATCAATGTGATCTGAGTGGAATTTCTTTCTTAGTCATGGGATTTCCACAGAAGCACTCCTCCCTCCCTCCCTTTCTCTCTCCCTCCCTCCTTCCCTCCCTCTTTTTCTCTCCCTCTCATGTGTGTATGTGTGTCCCTCTTTCCCTCCCTTTGTCTCACAATCTCTCTCTCCCTCCCCCTCTCTTGTGTGTGTGTCCTCTCTCTCCCTCCCTTTCTCTCATAATCTCTCTCTCTCTCTCTCTCTCTCTCTCTCTCTCTCTCTCTCTCTCCCTCTCTGACTTAGATGAACACAAACCCTGACGTCAGAACTGGTCTGCTCTAACTGTAGGAGAAAGAGAATGCTACTCTAAGTGTAAAGCTGTTTATAAAATTCTTACAGTAACTGGAGAGAAATCGGCAACATTAACATCTAAGTCCCGGCTCAGTTCACTCTTCATTAAAGTCCTTCAAAGATGACAAGTATTCGAAGAGAACCCCACTCAGCCCAGATGAGAAGAATTTAACCCAAGGCCAACAGAAAGGAAGCCGATGGCCTTGAGCCATAATGTTCCCCAGAGCTCCATAATCAAATTCTTATTTTCACCCAGCAGCCTCTGAAATGCCTGTTGAATCTCTTAAACTAAACGTCTGAAGCGAATCCAGTTTGGAATCTGCTAATGCTGTAATTGGATGTCCACACTGTCCCTTTAGAGTTAGATGGGGAGGTGTTTTCCATGTTTTGAGGTAAAGAACACAGACATAGATACAGGAGCTTACCAGAGCTTTAAGTGAATGAGAACCCTCACGAGAACAGAGGGAGACCCAGTACTGAAGCCTGGGCTTTCTGAGTACTCACATTCTACCTTCTGACCTCTGTTCCCTACCACCCTCGACCCCAGTCTGTGCTCCACCCAACAGAGGTTGGAGGGTTATGAAGACAAAAGAGAGGTTATGTTCTCTGGTCACATCTCGCAGCGATGCTTCAGTCTCGCCATGTTCAATCCTTGCCGTCTACTGCTTGAAGTTCTGTTCATTGTGGCTTTGTAGGAGGCTTACAGGTCAAGCCTCTCAGCTCTTTCCTCCTTTTTCTGTCATGGGATTGGTTCATCCAGGGTCCTCCACATTTTGTCCTGTGGGGGTGGGGACCAAGGAGTCTGCTACCAGAGACACATTGATTCTCTTGTCTAGAAGATATCAATGCAAGTGTCACTAACTTTCCTGCAATAACCATGAAGGCGGAAACATATCAATAGAGCCTACCACTCTTCCTAGCTTGTTGGTTTTCAGGGCCAATCTCTTTATTAATTTACTCATTTGGCAGTTTATGTTGAGAGTCTGCCGTGCAGTCAACACTGCTCTTGGTCGTGGGGACACAGCTTTAGACAAAGCAGTCAAGAGCTCTGTTTCTTAATGGAGCTTACACTTAGCCTCAGAAAATCGATCATTAAAAATATAAAATAATGGTAGTGTGTGGTAAATATGATAAAAATTAGATGATATGGCAATGATTGGGCCTAGAAGTCCTCTCCAAGGAGGCAACATTTAAGTTGAATTCTGGGAGACCTAAGGGGCTAGCTCTGCAATTGTGCAGGCACTGAGGACTTCAGCTGTAGGGCCTGCCATTTGGCCAATGTGGCTGGAGCAGAGCGAGTGAGGCTATGGGACAGGAGAGAGGTGGATGGTAAAGACAGCCAGATCACTTAAGTCTCAGGTACTGTGGTATGGTGTGTGGTGCACAGCAGCCTAAAGGGAGTGGCCTCGCTGTGCAGACAGCTGCGAAGGCTGTGAGGCAGGCATGCTCTCCCCTTCTCTTAACCTCTCTCCCTTTCTCTCTGTATATGTCTGAACTAATGGAACTATACCCTTAGTATAAAAAAATGCCAGCCAACTGAATTAGAGGGAGATATGGATAAGACAAGAATTGTTCTTCAAGATTTTAATGTATAGCTCTCAGACACTGGTGAAGAAACAGACAACTGTAAAGCACAGAGTTCGAGATGATCTGGAAAGCCTGCCCACAAATATATACTAGTTTATAGATACCATGCAGCATTAGCACACACACTGGTTTGGAGAAAACTGCCCAAGTGTGACATTATCAAGGAAGCCTGAGGAAGTCAGGTGGCCAGTGTTGTTCTGATTGTATCCTGTAATGTGAAAAAAGTTAGACAGGAGAAGGGGAAAAAGACTCAATTTTTTTTTTAATTTTTAAAAATAACTTTAATCACTCTATTAGATGTCTGTGGTGAAGCACCCATTTGTTTTTCTGGTTTTCTCTTTCTTTCTTTCTTTCTTTCTTTCTTTCTTTCATTCTTTCTTTCTTTCTTCTTTTTTTTCAAGACAGGGTTTCTCTGTAGCTTTGGAGCTGTCCTGGAACTAGTTCTTATAGACCAGGCTGGCCTTGAACTCACAGAGATCCGCCTGTCTCTGCCTCCCGGGTGCTGGGATTAAAGGCATGCACCACTACCACCCGGCTCTCTGGGCTTTCTTAAAGTTTGTATAGTTTTCTTAAAACAATTTGGGAGGGAGAGAGATGGCTCAGCAGTTAAGAGTCCATATAGCAGAGGACCAAAGCTTGGTTCCCAGCCCTGGCATTCTGAGACTCACATTGCTTTTAACTGCAGCTCTAGGATGCGCTCTCCTCGCCCCTGTGGGCACTGGCGCTCACATGTGGGTGTGGGAGCCCTCCCCCCACCCCAAGTTTTAAAAACAGAAGCAAAATCTTCCACTGTTTTAGTAGCTTTAAATTCTTCTGGCCAGTTTTCTGGTACTTTGTATGTTAAGGAGATTACAGTTCCCCAAAGGTCCTGATGTTGATTGAAAGGTTAAGGATCTCAACCCTTGTCCCTGTCCTGAAAGTCTCAGGCTGCTGATCTGCAGGGAATCTGTGGTCACTGCTACTACTACTGTGCTATTATTGATGCCATCATAATCTCAGGCTTCTTACAAGTGTGAGGCTAGTGTGTTGTCCCCATTTAAGTAGTAGAGGGTACCCTGAGTGCAAATTGATCACAGGTCTGTCTTTGGTATGCTCAGGATGGACTGGCAGGGTGCCTATAAAGAGGGATGGCTGACAAAAGCCTTTGTAGACAGTCATGGTAGAGGCACAGGCATTTCTGTAGGCACCAGCTTGTGGTCAGGCACCTTGGGATCCTCTCCTAGCTTCAGGTCCCTATGAAGGCATCAACTTTAGGCTCCTAACTAACCGTGTGTGTCTCCCTCCCCCTCCTCAGAGGCAACCATTGCCTCTGTCCATGCTGTGCTGTCCAAGGCAGTGGGGAGAATAAATGGACAAGGGAATATTGCTGGGTCATATTCAGAGCCTTACGGTCCCTTTCTGGGCTCTGTTGCATCCTTTCCTGCCCTGTTTTGTTTGTTTGTTTGTTTGTTTGTTTTTGTTTTGTTTGTCCCCAGGAAGGCTGATCTCAATGGCCTGAAAATCCTGGGTTCCGTCCTTTCTTGGCTTCCCTTTGGGCTGAGTCAGTCATAGGCACTAGCAGCCGACAGGAGAACAGTAAAGGACGAATATTTAATGTCCCCATTTTCCCCAGACATTGCGAAAGTGCTGTCCATCCCATGTTTTTGTACCAACATACCTTCTACGAGGCTACTCCTTTACCGTGGAACATACTTTCATTACTCAGATAACACCTACTTCACATTTTATAATTTTAGACCTGAGGATGGTATTGGTCCTTCCTGCTGCTAATCTCTGGTATTTCCTGTAGCCTTGTCCAGACCTCTGTAAACAGAGGTTTTAATAAAGTCTCAGGAGTCTCTTTTAAGTGTGCCCTCTTTTCTTGACAACTTTTGAGTGAAAGGACTAAGGCAAAAGGTACTAAGCAAAGGTGGGGTAAGGAGAGAGAGAGAGAGAGAGAGAGAGAGAGAGAGAGAGAGAACAGAAAGGAATGAGCAGAAAGGTTCTGACTTGGGAAAAAAAGACTTGCTGCTTCACCATGGCCTTGGTGTATTTTTCATCTTGAACTAGAGATTACATTCTGTTCTCTGAGATAGAGAAGGCGTAGATTAAGACCCGGAGAGATAAAGAGGCTACAAACATCCAGGGGACACATAAAGACAGGTTCCGCTCTTGGGTCAGAGTGTTTTCAGAAGCTCAGTGACCTGTAGGAAAGTTGGCCTTGTTTCTCAAAGGGAAAAAAAAGAAAAAGAAAATTAAAAAAAGAAGACTCTGTTCTTACCAAGGACAGAACAACATATTGCTGACAAAAGCAAGAAATTTATTGATGAGACCGGCAATTGTTCATACTCATAGGTCTGTGTTTTTGTTTGCTTTGTACTGATGTGCTAAAGACCAGGACTGAAAGTAACTGAGGAGGAAAGGATTTGTTTGCTCACACTTCCCTATCACAACCATCACTGAGGGAAGTCAGGGCCCGAGCTCAAGCAGGACCACAGCAGAAATTCACTTCCTGGCTTGCTCCCCAATCTCTTTCCTCTGCTTGCTTTGGTATTGCTTCAAAGTACTTTCACTAATCAAAGTTTGATTGCTCGTCGGGACTTTCCTGAGCCTCCTGCTTTTCCCTCTGCCTGCACTTGGTCTCAGGGGGTGCAGTGGGATAGGTGTAGGAGCTATGAAAGCAGCCTAAGTGCCTACACCTTACCATGTGTTGACAAATGTCAGAGACATTTCTGCAGGAAGCCAAGGACTTCCAAAACAGCTGACCATCCTTTTTTACATGATCTCCCCTTGGACTTCTTCAATATTCACATAAAACCCTTCTAATTCAATACACCTACAGAAAAGAATACACCATTCTAGAACATTCTTCACATTATTGCTCTGCTAAAGACAGTATGCAGTGATCTGCAGGGAATCTGTGGTCACTGCTACTACTTCTGCTGCGCTAGACAGTGCCGTGAGCCCATGTTTCTTACAAGTGTGAGGTCAGTGTGTTATCCCTGTTTAAGTACTAGAAGGTGATGGAATTTGTCACAAGTCTGCAGTTGGCACGTTCAGGGTGACTAGCAGGTAACGAGGGAACCCTCAAAAAGGCATCAAACCAAATCTAAGGCTATGAGGCAGTCTCTCTCTCTCTCTCTCTCTCTCTCTCTCTCTGTATGTATGTATGTATGTACATATGAACTAACAGAAGTATGCCTTCAATCTAAAAAAAAAATGGCAGCTATCAGAATTATAACTTTACTTGGTTGCCTATAGTTGCAAGGATAGCACTGCCCATAGGTCAGTCATCCCACATCCATCATTAATCAAGACAATACCCGCACAGACTTGCCTATGGCCCAGTCTGATGGAGGCGTTTCCTCACTTGAGGTTCCCTCTCCCCAGCTGATCTGAGCTTATATCAAATTGACAAATAGGAAGTAGCAAACTCTTCACGTGTAAGCCTCTCTACAGGACCCTCTTAGAATCAATGCCCTTTGTTTATTCCACGTGGCATTTAGATCACGCATCAGGTACAAGCCAAGAGGTAAAGTCTCAGCTCTTTCATGGACAGGAAAGAGGCCCCCTTCATCTCTGTGGCTCTCCCTTCCTCTAGCTGCCAAGGGAGTGTCTTGAGGGCCGCTTCCGCCAGACTCACCCCGCGTCCTCTGCTTCTTTCCCCAGCTCTCTCCAGACATTGGTCCAGTCCACAGTTCACTCCTGGCAACACCTGGGTTCTTGGTCAGTCATGGTTTCCTCACAGCTACCATATATCTGTCTCCTACACTCCAGTGCTTCTGACATGACAAGGTCTCCACTGTAGCCCACCTGAGGCCCTACTGGTATCCCCAAAGCAAGACCTGTGTGCTGGGGTCAGGTAGACCTGGGTCAGGCTAGGGCTATTCCTTACCTCCTTGCCTCAGCTTCCTTACCAGTAAGAGCAGAGGTCATCACAACAGCCCTGCAGGTTGCTTTCAATGCCAAGGAAGATGTTAGCATCCTGAAGACAGTGGCTTAAAGAGGGTGTCTCCCTTCTGCCAGCCGGGCCACACTTTAGCCTGGAGGCCCGAGCACCTAGCTCTTGCCCTGAAGTAGTGTGAGGGAACCCACCATGGCTGGAGTGGTGCCAGGAATGGTCTGTCCATCGAACCTTGACTGTGTCCCTCATCTGCCTCTTAGAAGATGCCTATTATAGCTATGCTAAGCATCCCTCACACCCTGACATTCAGCTTTCAATCAAAGCTTGTTTATGTCACGATATCTTTGTGGGTCAAACCTTTTCCTTTTTTTCATGCAAAATCACACAACTCTGCTCTTAGATCTACAAATGAGAGCAGTCTGTTTTTACTGATTATAGAGAAGGTAGCAGAGGGTGGGGTGCTTAACAGCCTATATCAGTTCGTATTTAAGGATCCAGCTCCATCTTGTATTCATCTGACATGATATTAACATATTGATTATTTTCATTTTAATCATCCTTATTCCAATGTCTAATAAACTGTTTTACTGGATTATTTAAGAGGTTTGGAGGAGCTTTGGGTAGCTAGGGTTGCTTTCAAAATCTGTACAAAGATTCTAGGCCTGTTCTAGGCGGGGAACACAACTACAAGACAGAATACCCAGGCCGACTCTGAAGCAACCGCCTCTGGCGAGAGGGATTCAGAGGGGAGAGAGAAGCATTCGTCCTGTCGGCAAGAGCCATGCTGACACACCGCGACCTTTCCTTCTGAGAGCTGGGTTCGACAGATGGTGAGTTTGCCAAAGTGTCCTCACTCCTCTATTTCGTGCGTTTTTAAAATATTACACATGCCGTGTGTTTTGTTAACATATAATAAGCAATGGATGCTAGTGTTTGGTGAGGTTTCACAGAAGCGCACACCCATGAAACTGTTACGACAATCAAGATAATTAGCAGAGGGCTGGAGAGATGGCTCAGTGGTTAAGAGCATTGCCTGCTCTTCCAAAGGTCATGAGTTCAATTCCCGGCAACCACATGGTGGCTCACAACCATCTGTAACGAGGTCTGCTGCCCTCTTCTGGTCTGCAAACACACACAGACAGAATATTGTATACATAATAAATAAATATTTAAAAAGAAAAAAAAAAAGAAAAAAAAGATAATTAGCAGAGACATTCTCACGCACATAAGTCTGGCCCCCTGTCTAGTCCCTCTGTCTCAACTCATCCAGCCTCTCACCTTTCAATTTATATTTTAAAGATTTATTCTGTTTTTGTTTATGTGTCTGTGTATGCGTCAGTACCCGCAGAGGCCAGAGGAGGGTGTCAGGCCCCCCGGAGCCGGAGTTACAGGGAGTTGTAAGGTGTATCGTATGAGTTCAGGAACTTGAACTTGGGTCCTCAGGAAGAGTATCAACTGATCCCAAACACCAAGCCATTTCTCCAGCCCCCAGCCTCTCACATTTGAATAACCATTGTTCTGTGTTCTGTTACTGTAGGTCTTTTTTACATTTTCTAGACTTAAGTTCTTTTCTGTTGGCCTTCTTTCCAGCGGAAGAATTATCTTAAGATTCATCTGCAGTGTTGAAGGTTTTACAAGGTTTATTCCCTTTTATGCTGAAAACCTTTGAAAGAGAAGACTTTCTTTTGTCCTTTGTTTTCTCCTGGATCATTCCTAGCTTTCAAATAAGTGTTAGACTCTTTTTACCTGGGGCTCAGTTTTTTAGCTAGTTTTGAAGATGGTGTGAGGTTACAGACTGAAACTGGTGATTTGGTGCACAGAGCTTATGTTCTGGGAACTGCTTGCTGAGAAGATATATTTCTATAGCAAGTGGCCTTTGCATTTTTTGCTGGACACCTTACCCTTGTACAAGTTGTCTCTTGATATTTGCAAGGCATTAGATTCAGGCCCCCGTGTATTGCATGAATTCTAATTGGTATTATTAATAAAAACTCAGAATCAGATATAGGGGTTAATACTGAAGATCAGAGAAGCAGAGCGCCAGTCATTACAGAGTTCTTTTACCTCTATCAATGCTTAGACTGAAGGGGCAATTCTATCCTCAGACTGCATCTCCAGCCTGTATCTGTCTCCACCAAACCTCAGGCCGCACTGAGTTCCTGTCTCCTCCCACCTATATTCCTCTCTCCGCCCAGCCATACTATTCCTGACTCCACCTCCCTAGTGCTGGGATTAAAGGCGTGGAATCCCAAGTGCTGTGATCACTTTTGTGTGTAGACAAAGACTACACTTTGTTTCTCGGCCTCCCGGACCCGAATATTTTGCTTCTTGGGCAGTTACATGGCGTCTGCCTCCTTCGGCAGCAACTGGCATCTCCCTGACTCTGCCTACTCTCTATATATAACTCTGTTCAGATTTCCTGCCTGACTTTACTCTGCTAAGCCACTGGCCGAAACAGCTTTATTCACCAACCAATAAAGCAACTCATATACAGAAGGACATCCCACATCATTTGTGTGAGCTCTGTTTCTCTTTTTAGACAGGTTCGATCTTACGGAGCTCAGGGTGGCCTTGTACTAACAGAGATCCCTCTGACTGTCTCCCGAATCCTGGGATTAAAGGTGTATGCCATCACTACCTGGCCTTTATGACTTAGCTCTGCACTCTGGTCTTCTGGAAAGCTTTATTTGTTAAAACACAATCAAAATATCACTATACCCGTGGATACCCAAATACCCAAACCACTTATCCAAGTCTCTGGATGTGAACCTGTAGATACTGACGGGCGGTTGTGCATAGAGGACCTTGTTTATGGATTGATTTTCTTGTGTCTGTTTAGTCTCCTGATTGGTTTGTACGTCTTGATGACAGTGTCACACTTTATGGTCACTGTAGCTTTCTAATACATTTTAGGCTGAACAATAGAAACGCTCTGATTTTGCTTTATTGTCTCATAATTGCTTTGGTTAGCCTAAGTCCTTTATATTTTGTATAAATTTTATGCTTGTTAATTTCTGACAAAACAAACAGAATTTTAACTGGAGTTGTTTTAAATCTGTGGATGATATATATGAAAACTGACATTTTAAGAAGAGAGGCATACCTCAGAGATATTCTGCACTTGTTTCCAAACTATTACGGTACAGGTAAAGAGAATGTGGCAATAAAGTGAGACACGCATTTGCTTTTGTTTTCTAGTGTACATAGAAGCAACATTTACACTTTATAAAGCATTAAATACATCTATGCTCGGAAGCAATGTATACGCCTCAGTCAAAATTAAGCTTTATTGCTTCAAAAATAGTCAGCAATCAGCTGCGCCTTTAGCAAATCATCATTCTTTTTTTCTAGTCTTGGGAATTTCTTTAAAGAAGACCACAATAAAGTTTATTGCACTGATTGGTTCTTCCTTTAATGAAAGTTTTCTCTCTGGCATGTAATATTGTTCACAGCAAAACTTCTTCCAAAATTAAAGTCAATATCCTCAAACCGAGTGATTGCTCTATCAACTAAATTGATGTAGCCTTGGAGATCTTCCACTATTGAGCCAGCAGTGTTCGCAGCATCTTTGTCTGGAGCAGAGTCCCTCTCTTCTTTCTTTCTTTCTTTCTTTCTTTCTTTCTTTCTTTCTTTCTTTCTTTCTTTCTTTCTTTCTTTCTTTCTTTCTTTCCTTCCCTTCCTTCCTTCCTTCCTTCCTTCCTTCCTTCCTTCCTTCCTTCCTTTCTTTCTTTCTTTCTTTCTTTCTTTCTTTCTTTTTTTGTGGCGGGCGTGGGAGTGGGGTCCTGGAAAGATGCTTCAGTGGTTAAGTGCACTGGCTGCTCTTGCTGAGGACTCGGGCTCACAACTGCCTGTAACTCCACTTCCAGGAGCCCCAATGCCCTTTTCTAGCCTCTGTAGGCATGAGGCACACATGTGGCGCATAGACACACATGCAAGCTCATAAACATTTAAACATATAAATCATACCCCTTCTCGACCCCAATGAATTCTTAACTAAACAAGAGAGACAGAGAAAATCCTCTGTGTCAGGTCAAGAGTGTAGGTGGAGTGGTGGATTTAGGGTCTGTCGTGGGGAGACACCTGTACAAATGGGAGAGACATGAACAAAGTCTCCTATTGTGTGGTTGTAAAGTGAGGTCTCTGGACCATCATCACGAGCATCCTCTGAGGGTTTTCTAAAAACAATGATCTTTGAGCCACATTGCAGACACTCTGGAAAGTGAGTCCGGCTCTTTGTTGCATTACAACCGCCCCCTCCCCCAGGGACTGAAGCATGAATAAGCCTGAGAACAGCCTCTAGAGTGCAGTTGTGACCCAAACCAGCAAAGGAAGATTTGCAAAACATGTTCCAGGAAGAGAATCATGCACAGCTCAGAAGAAGCTGAGTATTGCATTATAAAATTTCAAAAAGCAAACCTAGCAAGCCTTGAAAAGCAACACAGGGATTTGCTTGAGGTCTTTTGGGATTGGTTACCAAGGAGATTATGGGGCTAACCTTCCCAAGCTCTTTTTCAATATCCCTTCCACCTCCAGGAGTCCTGCTCCTCACACACAGCAACTATAGACTCGGCTTTCTCTGCTTATGCGTGAGAAGCAACTTCTTATCTAAAGAAGTTCCCTCCTTGCGATTGCAGCAATTCAGAACCCACTTCTAATTCATCTCTTGTTATTCCTACCACATCTGAAGTTACTTCTCCCACAGTAGTTTTGATCTTCTCACAGGTATCCACAAGAGCTGGGTTATCTCTCTGAAGGCTGATATTTTGACCTCTTCCCATGAGTCAAAAATATTCTTTAATGGCATTTATGACTGTTCTACAATGGCTACTCCTATCCAGGAGATTTTCAACTTGCTTTGCCCATATCAGTCATCATCCATAGTAGCTACTGCCTTATGACATTTTTTTTTCTTAAATAATGTCTTGAAAATCAAAATTATTCCTTGATTGATAGGATTCAGAATGGATATTTCAGTAGCAGCCATTAAAACTGTATTGCTATCACTGGACATACCTGTCTGAGCCCTTGGGTGGCCAGGCACATCTTCAATGTTGTAATATTTTGAAGGAGATCTTTTTCTGAGGAGTGGATCTCGGTAGTGGGCTCAACATAGTCAACAATCAAGCTGTAAACAGGCATGCTATCATCCAGGCTTCCGGTGCTGCATCAAGAGCACAGCCAGAATAGGTGGACACCAATGCTGAAGGTCCTGGGTTTTCAGAATGGTAAATGAGTACGGGCTTTAACGTAAAGTCACCAGTTGTATTAGCCCCTAGCAAGAGGGCCAGCCTGCGCCTGAAGCTTGTGTCAGGCTATATGGCACCTCCTTCCAATACAAAACTACTTAGTTTACGTTGAGAGTCTGCTTTCCAGTTCATAGCACGTGGCAACGTTTGCTGCTCTGCCTTGCAGCCCCGTGTCTTTTTTGAAATCTCAGGAGCAAATCTGGTTGTCAATCAGTCTTGGTGGTTTTCTTCTGTAGCTTTCTTGCTTCTCAGAATTAAAAATGGCCAGTGCTTTGCTTTGGCTAAGGCACTAAGGCTTTGGCTATGGGAATTGTGGCTTGCTTGTCAACATGATAAAGTCACCCGGCACATTAAGAGTAGCGCTCCCATTTTATTCAACCACCTTTCTTCCCCATCCATAACTTGGCCAGTGGGTACAAGAGGTCCGTCTTGGCTCTGGAAGCACATTTTTCATTGAATTTAATAATTTCTAGCTTGTGAATTTAAATAGAGTCTTCCTCTCATGCGAACACTTGAAGGCCCCTGTTACTATCTGACCCAACTTAAATCTTGTGTCTCAGGGAATGAGAAGTCCCAAGAGAAACTGGGAGCCGGGAGATGGGGGGAGGGAAGGAGGGAGGGAGGGAGAGAGAGAGAGAGAGAGAGAATGTGGGAGTCAGTCTGTAGAGCTGTGAGGTTCATCATCTTGCATGGATGTAGTGCATGTGCCCCCAAACAATCCCAGCATATGGTAACGATCACTGATCATAGCAAACCATCACAGAATAATAATGAAAAACTTCTAATTTTGTGAGAATTACTAAAACATGATGTAAAATGAATGGTGCTGTTGCAAAATGGGGTGAATAGACAGGTTTACGGAAAACCTTTGATTCGTAAAAGCAAACAAATAAAAAACTAACCCACTGTCTGTGAAAATTAATAAGGCAAAGCACAGTGCATCAAGACACACGGATATTAGACCTTTCAGTTCAATAGCCTGGCATGCGATTGCTTCATTAGGTTGTCTATAAATTCTCTTTCAACACAGGGAAGATTTTACAGTGTGGGTCTTGCATGAAGATTTTTAAATGGGTCCCAAAGTATTTCATACTTTATGCAACCATATTTTTAATTTCCAACTTCAAAGACCTATTCCTAACATATATAAATGTATTTTTTATATTGATTTTCTGCTTTGAGCTTTGCTAAGGTCTATTAGTTATTTGAAGTAAGATTGTTGCAGAATACTCAAAGTTTCCAAAGTGTATGATTTCCAACAAAGACAATTTCAACATAAATTTAGCTTACTTCACCAATTTATATGTGTTTATTTCTTTTTCTTGGCTTATTGCTGGCTAGGACATCTAATACCATGCTAATCAGAAGTAAGATTGATCATCTTTGACTTTTTATAATCTTAGGGAAATAATTTAGTCTTTCAAAATTAAATAAGTATGAATCTCCCCCCCCAACAGATTCTATTTATCAGATTAAAGTCACATATACATCTAGATTGCTGAGAACTTTTTACCTTAAATGGGTATTTTTCTTACTTTATTTTTTTTTCCTACACCTGTTGAGTGATTTTTTTTCTTTTTGAGTTTATATATTACACGGTAGTTACCTTGAGTGGTTTTACATGTTAGTCTAATTCTGTATTCAAAGAACAGAAGTCCCACCCACTTAACTATGATGTACTTCCCTTTTTATATCCAGCCGCTCCTTTGTTATAAAGGGGTTAGATCTCAGTAAACTGACCATAAGTTGAAACAATAATAATTTGAAAATGTTTCTAATGCCAGAAAAGAAAAATAAAGACATTCATAATCTTATAGCTTAGGCACACAGTGCTCTGAAGGCTTCCACTGGGTGTCCTTGTCATTGTATGACTGACTGCCATCTGCGGCTCTCACCGCTGCCCAGCATCTCAAGAGAATATCGCGATGCACACTGCTGGTCTACAGTAACTGCCCAAGGTAGGGCATGCCTGCAACCACAGTACTTAGAAGGCTGAGGCAGCAGGATCTTGAATTCAAAACTAACCTAGGCTGCGCAGAGATACACAGTCTCTTTAAAATAAAAAATACACTGAAAATCCAGTAAAGATAAAAGTTCAAAATACTGTTTCTGTTGAACGCGCATAATTTTTCCATTGTCATAAAGTTGAAACACATTTAAGTGGAACCATCGTGCACCAGAGACTTTCTGTAGTATGAAAGACAGGGTGAATGAGGGACACGGAACACAAAAGGCATCATGGGAAAAAATCATGATGCAAAATAATATTTCTTACCTGTAAAGGTGAGTGTATTCATCTTAACAAGTCACTGTGGGTTGGGTCGCTTAGAAAACATGAATAGTAATAACCCCTACAGCTACGGACTTGTATTTGCTTACGTTTTTGTGAATTTTGCATGGATTTTACAATGGACAGTGCTCTACAGTTTTTTTCCCTTGTTTTATCACTTATTTATAGGTAGACAGGTGTGATGCAAACAGTTTCGTCAATATACCTTTTATAAATGAAGTCAAAGATAAAAACTCTTTGAGAGGTTAGAGTGTGTCCCTGAAGCCATAACACTGTAAGACTCATACATCTAAGCCAATATTTTATGTAATTCTTATACACATTAAGTTACAGAGATAAAGAAAAGGAATGAAATCCATAAATATTTAAAATTAGGTTTCCCACATAGAACTAAGAGTTTCCAGACGTTTCAGAAAGTCTGCCAAATAGTAAAAGAAGATAAGAAAAGAAACAAAACAAAAATAAGTTAATTTTTTTAAAAAAAAAAAGGCTGGAGAAATAAGAAAATTATAAGAAAATCTAAATTTTTCAAATGACTTCATAATACATTATAACCAGTTCTAAAGGTCAAGATCAAATGAAAGAGGGTCAGCTGAGGAGCAGAGATAAGTTATGAGAAAAATCAAGATGCAAAATAATATTTTTTATTTTTAAAGTTGAGCAAATTCACCTTAACAAGTCACTACAGGCTGCATTTCTTAAAAAGCACAAAGAGTAATCATCTCTTACAGCTATGAGGGCTGGAAGTGGGGCATGAGCAAGTTTACAGGCTGGGTTCCTCTTAGGTCTGCTTCCTTCGCTTGCAGTGACCATGTCCTCACTGAGCCTTTCTTCCGAATAGTCACAGCCCTGGTCCCTGGTGTCTCTTGCTCTTTCCATAAGGATGAGAGTCCTATTAGATTCTATCCTACCCTCGTGATAATTATCTCCTTAAAGGCTTTATAATCCAAATATGGCTACACTGTGTGTTTGGACTTCCACATATGCTGTCCATCCATAACAGTGAGTAGTTGGAAATTAGTGGCTGGAGCGGCTGTTAGGAGAATAGAATAACGACTGGACCGCGTATTTAAGGAACTTAACTGAAGGGCTTAAAATGCTAACTTTAAGAGGGGGTCTAAACAGACAAAGGTAGAATGAGAAACAAGTTTCAGCAAGGAAAGAAAGGGGCCAATCTTATTATTCTATGAGGTGCGGCCTTGGGTGCGGAGAACTGAACTCGGGTCCTCTGCAGGAACAGGGAAAGCTTGTAACCACGGAGCCATCTCTCCAGCCCTTGGATGTTACTCTGAATAGGTAAACTAAGAAATGCTGGTAGAAGTAGATTACCTATCCAGAATAACAGGTTAACAAGTTTTAGACATTTTAAAAAATGGCTAACCTTACGAAGTATCACTGAAGAGGTCTGTTTTTATTTTATTTTTTATTATAAGTCTTTCCTTACTTTTGCCCATACCGGCATACTTGATTTAAACTTAGAAGCAAAAAAACAAACAAAAAAAAAACCAAAAAACAAAACAAAAACAAAAACAAACAAAAAAACAACAACAGTAACAGTAACAACAAACCATTAATATACAAAGGAAACAAAATTACCATGGCTGCTTAGATTCTTCTTCAATGTTTTTTATAAAATTGGGTTACCTTTGGAATTTGGAACTAATAGTTTTAACTTGAATTCTCATTCCTCATTTTCTATTTTCTTTGCAGGAATTTGGGGGAACGCAGAGATTTTATGATCTTGAATTCCTTCTGATATAGGATCTCAGTATGTAGCCAATCCTGACTTCTAACTTAAACATCCATGACAGCCTCAAACTCATGACCCTGCTGCCCCAGCCTGCCGAGTGCTGGAATTATAGGCATGCGACATGTGATCAGGTTCATCTCTTCTGAACCTCTTATGTGTACAGTTCAGTAACATTAAATATGTCTTTCCCGGTGTTTGAATGTGTTCATTTTGTCAAATTCTGTCATCCAATTATGATGACCATTGCCCCTGGAAAACAGAGCAACTGTGGCTACCCACCCGAGACTCTCAGAAGGCTGGGTCCGTCAACACTCCCTCTTGGAGGGATGGGAAGGCACATGATGCCCACAAAATGTGGTGGTTTGAGTAAGAATGGCCCCCACAGGCCCATGTGTTTAAATACTTAGTCATCAGCTGGGAGACTGTTTGGGAAAGATTAGATGTGGTCTTGTAGTAGGTGTGTCACCGGGAATGGGCTTTGAGGTTTCTAAAGTCCACTCTAGGCCCAGTGTCTCTCTTTCTCTCTTTCTGCCTGCCTACAGCACAGAATGTAGCTCTCAGCTACTTCTCCAGCGCCATTATCTGTGACACCATGCTCCCTGTCATTATGATAATGGGTTATCATAGTGAAACTGGCTAAGCAAGCTCCTGATTAAATGCCCTCTTTTGTAAGAGTCACTGTGGTCATGGTGTCTCTTACCAGCAACACAACAGTGACTAAGACACCATGCCTCTCCAGTTGTTGTATGAGCAGAGTACTTCTTTGATGGTGTAGCTTCGCCTAGGTTTGTTACGCCATTATGTAATCCCCCACTAATTCTCCCATAAGTATCCCCAGTTCAGTTCATTGGTTCATGCAGCTAGACTTGGCTGGAAGTGTTTTTTGGCTTCCTGTCTGGCATCTTCACATCTCCCCAGGAAAGGTCATGACAGACACATTTGACATCCTAACAGAAACAAAAAGAATGAATCAGAGCCCAATATCTACAGGCAACTGAAGCAGCGGCAGCAACTATACCCGCTGAAGAAGGACACAGTGTATGTACTCAGGCACTTCCTTCTGCTCCCCCAATACACTGTCCAGTCCTTGCAGTGTATTGGATGGTGTCATTCAAATTCTGAGTGGGTCTTACCAACCCAACGTGCTGATCCACATGCCATGTTTCCCAATAAATAACACAAACATGCCCACATATATGCTTTGCCAGTTTTCTAGATGTAATTCAATGCAGTCAATAACCAAAATTAACTAAAATACTATATATTATAGAATCAGAACATCACATAGTACATAAATACAACATTTATACTACAAAATCTCTAGAGAGGAATTCTGGGTAAGACTGTGTTAAAAGTCGTCTTCATGCAACGCGATGAAGATGAACCAAGGAAAGGAGTAGACACTACTCCAAAAAGGGATGGGCAGAGCTCTCAAAATCCCAAAGGGGTGGTAGGACAGCTGATAAGCGTGGTAAACAGAAGGGGCAGCGCAGCAGAGAGAAGTAAACTGTGCCAAGCACAGCTCCAACTGTGTGGCTGCCCAGCAGGGAGAGGGGCCACAGTCTCCCTCAAGAGATAAGTCAGGTAGCCTCAGTGAAGAGTCCGGCGGTCCCACCCACAGGACAAGCCTCTGGTTTTCTAGGCCTCAGCTCCAGTTGTGGTTTTGGTGAGACAGTGACTCCACTTGTGGGATGCATCAGCAGAGAAGGAATTCCATTTTGTCACCGCCCTGGTCTTAGCGGGCTGTGGCCAGATGCCATCTAAGAGGGAACCGATTGTTTAAAACTGATCTACTCTGGAGCCCTGAGATCCGTGAACAATCCTAAGTCAGCAAGCCACAAGCCTACCCTCCGTAGCCCTGAGAGAGATGGAGAGATGTGCATGGGGGGGAGCGGTCAGGGACAGCATCAGGACTGGATGTTGGCAAGCCAAACAGAGCAGGCAGTGTGAGGTGAGGCTCAGGCAGAGAAGGGCACAGAGGGAGGTAGCCCCACGCTCGACGATCAGAGACAAACCTCACTAACTGATAGTTCCAAGTCTGAGGCCATTAGGTGGATCCATGGCTAAAGCCACCCATCCGCCATGAGGTTCGCTGCTGTAGAGAACAGGATCTCTTGAGTTGTAGACTGCTACTCCCTGCCAGCAAAGTGATTTAATGATCAGTGCGTCTTGAAATCATGGAGGCAGCTCTGCCTGTACATGTCTCAGTGCTAAATCTGCTTCCTCTATTCCAGAACACTGGGAGGACTCCGCACACCAGTTAGAACATTAGCTACGACTGGGTGTACAAACCAGAGAATACTGGCAGGGTGGGAGACCCTTCCCAGACTTTGATTGCAAAGACAGAGCGTGGCCAGCTGAGGCCTCTGCTATGCAAAGAAAGCAAGCTGCTAAGATGAAGACAATTCTGGCGGCCACTTGACACTGGTCCAGGGTGGGCTTAGCACCAGCGGATGTCACAAGAAAGGAGAGAGCCCACAGTCTGAGCTGGGGTTTATGTCATAGCTCATCTCCACTTGACATTTTCTAATTTATGAAAACTCAAAAGGCAGCCATGCCAACACTTCTTCTCTCTCCCCTTTGGGGGGTGGGATCCTTTTGATTTCCTTTTTTACTGCACTTATAGCAGCTCTTAATCTTATTGTTCAAAAACATGCTCATGGTTTAAATACATTCCCCTTTTTATGTTCTCTAATTCTGTTTATTCATGTTTTTATTCTTGAACTTTCTTTCTCCTTTGTGTGTTTTCTCCATTATTATTATTATTACTAAACATTTAGTAGTATTTTGATTTTGTCTTACCATTACTGGCTATAGAAATTGTTTCGCATTTTTATTTCCCTTCTCTCATTTCTTTAATGTTGCTGAAGAACTTACATTCCTTTTGATTGTGTGTTTGATGTTTATTTGTGAATGAGATCACGCATGTGGAGGTCAGAGGACAGCTTTCAGGCATCAGTTCTTTCCCTTCACTGTGGGTCCTAGGGATTGAACTCATGTTGTTAGGCTTGCGTGAGGATCAATTTGATCCACTGTGTTGACTGATCAATGTGACTACATCTGAAATCAACTGAAACTCAAGCAGCTGGCCATGCCCGTGAAGGACTTTTCTTGGACCATTGGAGGTTGTAAGAATCACCCTAAGGCTGAGCCATACCTGGGCAACTCACACAGAAGACCATGAAAGAAAAAAGAAGGACATTTCTGCTTCTTTCCTTCTTGTCCTCACTTTTGTTGTTAATTTAATCTATCCTGTCCTGCTGTTGAGACATCCCTTCCCTGATATTAGAGCCTGTTTCTTTGGGATTCCATTGTATACCAAAGACCAGCCTCATGGACTGAACAACTGTCAGATTCTTGGCCTTCCTGTAGGTAGACAGTAATTGCTGGACTAGCCAGACCACAGTTTGTAAGTCACTCCAACCAATCCATTTTAATAAACATGGATTCATTCTATCAGTTCTGTTCCTCCAGAGACCTGGCTAATCTTGCCGCTGCTACTGTCATTGGACTCTAGCTTCTTTAACCTTTCAGTGTGGACTGAAGACCAATGGTTCACCAAGAGTCAAGGTCTTCAGGGCCAGATTTAGACTGCTGAGGTCTCTAGCCTTAGCATAGATTGAGTAACTCTTGGGTTCTTAGTCTGTCCGGTGAGAAGATAGGCATTGCTGGATTACCTAGACTGTATTATGTATGCCAATCTAATAAATCCCCCACTTCGCTCACAGCCATTTTATTGGTTTTGTGCCTCCTAGATAGCCCAGGTAAAATGTTGAATATTGAATTCAAAGGTTCACGTATAAATGTGCTCTGTGAAGATACAAACAAAGAAATGGACGAAGTGAGAAAATCAATTCAGGACCTGGGAAGGGAAGCCAGTAATATACATGTGGAAGTCAGGAATGAAGATCAGGAATGTGGGTGAGAAAGTGTCCTCTCTGGTGCAAGGATAGGCAGTGTTCTCAGTGGTGCAGGGTTATACACTGTCCTCACTGTTTGCAGGGTTATACAGCATCCCCACTGGCTGTAGGGTTATGCAGTGTCCTCACTAGCTGCAGGGTAGGCATTGTCCCCACTGGCTGCAAGGTTGTACAGTGTCCTCACTGGCTGACAGGGTAGGCACTGACTTTCACTGGTCGCAGGGTTAGGCATTGACCCCAGCTAGGTCTGCTTCAAAACACCTTTCTTCCCTGTTAATCTATGTCCTCTCCCAGATTTTCCTGTCAGGAAACAGCAGAGACCCACTTGTCCTTGGAACAGGGTGCCTCTGGATTGTGGATTAAGTCTCTGATACATAGAAACATCTTGTCAGAAGTAGAAGAAAATGGCACCAACCCATAGAGATAAGGGACGAAGGCAAACAGGGTCTGACTGGTAATATCTCTATTAAGCAGCCACTGGGCATTCATGTGAAGGGTTACCCATGGGCTGAGGGCCTGAACTGAACATAAAAGAGACCGTGAGTGGAGTGTGGGCATCTGTGCCTCACTGTTCCCTGGCTGTGGGCACCATGTGACCCAGCATCACAAGCCCTTGCCTCCATAACCTCCTCAACATGATAGACTATTCCATTAACTGTGAGCTGAAACAAACCCCTTCTCCATTCAGTTGCCTCTTGTTAGCTCTTTAGTCAGAGCATAGGGGACATTGCCTAATACACCATCCACTCTGGAAGCTTCTCAAAGGCCAACTCAGCAGTTCCTCCTTGCTTCTGTGAGCTGCTCTGGCATCTTCCCGGTAGTTTCTCTGTCCCTTGTGTGGGGTCAGTTCTGGATATTTGGAATCAAAAGATCTCTAACTAATACCCATTCTTTGAGCTCTTCGTGTACACCAGGACTTCTTTACATGTTTGTTAAAACACCCTGTGCTCTTGCTGCACGTTGCTCTCCGGATCCATTTCATGCCTGTCTCTTCGGCATGACACTGACTGTGTTTCTACTGTCCACTGACATTTTAACCCAGCACAGAGAGTACTGTTTCACATGCAGCAAGCCCTCAAACACTTGGCAGACTAATAACTAATAACTAAACTAAACTAATAACTAAACTAATAAATAAACTAAAATAAAATTAGCTTTCTGGCTAATTGGATATGAAGTAGGGAAGGAAGGGAACAGATTTTCTGGCTTTGTCTGGAGGGTAGGCATGATATCACAGACTTAAACTGAGAACACATGAGGAAGAGCCTGGGTAGGATTTGGAAGGACATGAGCTAGGGTTTGGACATGAATTTGGGCTCACATGGCACACGCACCAGGGCTTTGTAGCCAGCAGCAGGCCTGTCTATGCTTAGTTTAGCAGACAGACGTGGCTGGAGATTAGGGACGTGTTAGCAAGGTGTGTCAGAAGCCTGGGGGGAATGCCACCCTACGTGAGTTTACAGTTCAGGAGAGAACCGGCAACTGAAAAGGGACTCCAAGGAAACCTCCTCAGTTGTTCTAGATCTGGAACTGAATCCTGGCTCCCAGAGTTTGCCTCTTTCCTATCTTCCTACAGGGCCAGGAGAATCACTAGCCACCAAGTCTACTCTTGAGTTTCGGAGAGTCTTAGGGGGAGATGGTGTGAACTGAGCCCAGCACATTGACCTTTGGGCAAACAAGGCCCTCCAAAGAAGGGTAGAGTTTAACCTCCACACGGCCCCTGACTCTGTTGTCCATCCAGGGGCTGTCTTAAGGTATGTAATATGTGCCAGGAGCCTTAGAAGCATGTCTATATGTAGGTAAGGTTAATATTTAGCTTTCTTGGCTATAAAGTATTATTGTGCCCACTTTACAAACAGATCAGAAACTTGGGATGATCACACAACTTACCCTGGATCGGACATTTGGCGACTGTCCTGCCAGAACTGGACACCTTCGTCTTTGCAGACAAGTCTTCTTTTCATCTGTCTTATGCCCTATGGAGAGGAGGGGGTGGATTTAACTATTGAATGCTATTGGAACAAAAGGTCTCCGAGGGCAGGCAGCAGCCAGAACAGTAACTGTTTGCCAGTTCTCGCCAAGCTTCCTCACAGGCAACTGAGGTCAAGCTGCAAAGCCACCTGGTGTGGGAGTCTTTCTCTGGAGTGCCACCAGCTGCATCTGTGTGACAAGTTCCAGTAACTCCTGCTCCAGAGCAGGTGCTGGCTGGGCCGGTCTTCACTGTAGCTTCCCCAGCTTCTCTTTGCCCACTCCCAGAGAGCCATGGGATTAGGGATCCAGCACTAGGTACTGAAATACTCTCTCTCTCTCTCTCTCTCTCTCTCTCTCTCTCTCTCTCTCTCTCTTTCTCTCTCTCTCTCTCTCTTCCTCCCTCCCTCCTCCCCCTCTTCCTCTTTGTTTTCCTCTCTTCTCCTCCCTCTCCCCAACTCCTCCTCTTCCTCTATGGTTTAGGCTCTTACTGTGCAGTCCAGCCTACTCTTGAGCTCGCTATGTGGTCCAAGTTGCCTAAAACCCACAATTCTTTTGCCTTCATCTCCCAGGTGCTGGGCTGGCAGATGTTCTTCATCATGCCCAGCCAAGATGATTAGTTCCTTAGGAGAGGTAAGTGGAAGTGTTTTTTAGGAGAGGTAAGGTTTCTAAAGGCTTAAAATCAGCAGAGATCTCCGCCCCCACCAAACTCTCCTAGAAACAAAACCAAAACTCTGGAAAATGAGCTTGGCTTCAAGTACACTTTGGATGCCATTGCTGATCTACAGCCAGTCTATGAGCTTAGATCCATAAAATCTGTAACTGGGTTTCCTCTGAGTATAACCACATCTGGCATATTTGGACACAAGCCGTCTTGAGGCAGGGGAAGGATAAAAAAAAACAGGAGAGGAAAGGGGATTCCCATATTTTTCCTTGAGTTTTCTAAGAAAACAAAAATTATTTTCAGAAAAAGAAACATCTCACACCCTCTAGATACTGCCCCCTGCCAACTCCTTATGGTGACACAGAAAACTGAAAGCTACTGATCCCGGTCAGTATGCACCATACAGTCCCATGCTGGGGGAAATAGAACATTACCCATCTCGTCCCCTACCCTTGGCCACGGCTAACTAGGCAAAGAGTAGCTTCACAGTTTATCAAGGGCCAGCATACCCAGAATAGCTCCCTTTCCAAAAGAAAGGAGAATACGCGTCCTGGCTAAGACTCTCAGTCTAAAGCTTCTAGCTAAGATGAACAGACCAATGTCTTAGCACAATTCTCACCCTCATTTTATATATTCATAATTTAGCAGATATTTCCTGGCCTTCTTCCCTGCTGGCAGTCCCAGAAGACGGAAGTAGACATGTAATATGCTAGTGTTCTCGCAGACCTCACCGCCTGGTGGGAGCAGCTGCCCAGCAAATGACCCATTCTAGCAGAGAGAGCGGGGAGGTCAGTGATGGAGATGTGGCCCGGAGGCTGCTCTGACACTCACACTGGGTGCAGAGTGGGGACAGAGCCAGGGAAGACTTCTTGGAGGGAGGTCTCCCTGCATTGGTTTCTATTGGACCGAAGAAGTAAAACCAGGCAAAGTGGAGAGAAGGCATTGTGAGCAGAGCGAGTAGCAGAGGAAAAACAAAAGCAAACGAAAGGAACGGCTCTTGGCACTTCTTCGGAGCTAGCAAAGGCCAAGTGTACCTTGAACCATGAGTAAAGACAGGCAATAGAAAAGGTGAAGTTTGAGCAGAAGGCAGCAGCTCGAGATGGAGGGATGGATTGTGCGATTCTCTTTGTAGTTAGTGATGTTTTCAGGAAAGGACAAAGCATGCTGCATTGCATGCAGGTCTCCTGAGTCACGTGGGCTCTGCCGGACTGTTTGACTCCACTACCATAGCACGAAAGTAGCTGCGGTCTAAGGATAAAGCAATGACCGTGTTCCAGGGAAACTACTTGCAGAAATAGGCAGTAAACTGGGTTGGCCTGTGGGCCAGTCTGCAAATACCTGCGGTCTCTCAGTCATCCAGGAACAGGCGGGCCAGCTCATCTCCATTTGCCCAAAGCTTCTTCTTCTTTTTTTTTTTTTTTTTTTGGTTTTTCGAGACAGGGTTTCTCTGTGGCTTTGGAGCCTGTCCTGGCACTAGCTCTGTAGACCAGGCTGGCCTCGAACTCACAGAGATCCGCCTGCCTCTGCCTCCCGAGTGCTGGGATTAAAGGCGTGCGCCACCATCGCCCGGCTTCTTAAACGCTTAGCTCTAAATGTCTCAAACCTTGGAGGCTCTCAAGTCCTAAGTAACCAAGGACAGTTGATTACCTCCCCTAGGAGCTTGACTAAAAAGTACAGACTCTTAACATCGCCTGCTGAGTCAATGAACCCCAGCCTGGAGCTGGGAGAGATCTGGGGGATGGGGTGCCATCTATGGGTAAGAGAGTCATCACAGATGAGACTGGCTCTCATTCCTCCGTGCCCCCACCTAGTTATGGTCAGGGTGCAGTCAGTGTGGCCCTTTAAGAAAGTGAACTCAACTGGGTAATAACTCTTTATTGTTTTTATTGAGCTATAATTTTTCTCTTCTCCCCTCCCTTCCTCTCCCCTCCCCTTCTACGCTCTCTCATGGTCTCCATGTTCCCAATTTACTCAGGAGATCTTGTCTTTTTCTACTTCCATGTATGTCTCTTTTAGGGTCTTCTTTGTTGTCTAGGTTTTCTGGGATTGTGATTTGTAGGTTGTTTTTTTTTTCTTTGTGTCTAAAAGCCACTATGAGTGAATACATGTGATATTTGTCTTTCTGGGTCTGTGTTACCTCACTCAATATGATGTTTTCTAGATCTATCCATTTGCCTGAAAATTTCAAGATGCCATTAATTTTTCTGTGTAGTACTCCATTGTGTTAATGTACCACATCTTCTTTACCCATTCTTTGGCCCAGGGGCATTTAAATTGTTCCCAGATTCTGGCTATGACAAACAGTGCTGCTATGAACATAGTTGAGCACATGTCCTTGTGGTATAATTGAGCATCCTTTGGGTATATACCCAATAGTGGTATTGCTGGGTCTTGAGGAAGGTTGTTTCCTAATTTTCTGAGAAATTGCCATACTGATTTCCAAAGTGACTGTATCAGTTTGCACTCCCACCAGCAATGCAGGAGTGTTCCCTTTGCCCCACATCCTCTCCAACATAAGCTGTAGATAATAACTCTTGGTATGAGGCCAGGCATTTATGCAAAAAGCTGTTTGCTAAGGAACCTCTGCACCATGAACAGAGAAAGATTCCTTGGGCAGATCACAGAAAGAGATGAACCAGATGGGGTCCCCGCACCCCCATCTTCTTCACTGTCTAAAAGCACCACGCCCAGGTCAGTGTGCCTCCCAGAAATGAAGAAGGGAATAAATCCTGCGCCGGAGTCGCAGCTATGTGTTCCACTAAGGCACACAGATAGATAACCAAGAGCAAACAGAGATAAACTTTGCGTCCCAGATACCAAGTTTTGGAAGCTGGTCACGGCCGGCCCTTATCAGCAATCACCCTACAACGCCAGATCTGAAAATTTCCTTTCTCAAGCAACAGGTGTCTGAGTTCTGCTCACAAACGGCAGCTGTTTGGTTGAAGCAAACAGAGTTTACTCCCCTGCTTCCCTCAATCAGTCCCTTTCCGAGTCAACTCTGCAGCCGTGGGGGAATTTTCCACTTGATTGCAAGTGGTGTTTGCTCTCGTCTGGACTGTTCCTTTCCGATGCAGGTGAGTCTTATTCCGAGAACATCAATACATGGGAACTCACATTCACAGTCCAGATAACTTGAACTGCATACAGAGCCTGAATGTTTAAAAGCGGCAGCGTTCACTTGCACGGTGCGGCTTTTTTTTTTCTCTTAATGAGCTACTAAGCACATAAGCATCTCAAGCCATCAGAAATGAAGACAAAATACATTTTGAGGCAATTGAAAGAAGCCTTGTAGAGGTGAGTGGCAGGGCTTGGTGGTGACATTACACAGTGCACATGTAGTCCTTGTTTGCGCTCAGTAGACGTGTAACTTTGGACATGCTGTCGTCCCATCTCTGAGCATTCCAATACACTGTTAAGCGCCAAACATCTTTCATTTTGAGCACTTTGAACCAGGAGTAAAAATTAACGCACCTCTATAGGACTGTTGCAAAGACTACCGAAAGTATTGCATAGAAAGCGCATACGGTAAGCCCATGATAAAGGATGCTAACCTCACTCATCTTCGACAAGGTGCTTTAGCTCAATAGACCCACATGCTTCTCATTAGTGGAACAAGGGAGTTGATCTCCAGAGTTAATCTCTATGTTAGTCACAAAACCTCTCGTCCATGTAGAGAAATGAAAGAAGGGAGAGAAGGGCTTTGTGGACATCAGAACATCACAGCTCAGGAACAGCTTCTAGGGACGCAGCAATGGGTTTGAAGGTGATTTACATAGCTGCAGGGCATCATCTTCTGAAACGTGGAGGAGAGAGGGGCAGATGCTCTGGACACATATTCTATTTCCAGACTAGAACAAGGACAGCGATACCTCCTTAGTTACTTGTAAAGGCTGTGTCTGATGCTCAGACACCGGACACGCCTGAGGGGTGTGCTAAGGCTGTGTCTGACCCTCAGACACCGGACACACCTGAGGGTTGTGCTAAGTAGCTTGTTGAATCTCGCTTTCTGCTACAAAGAGAGCAATGCTAGGTGTTTGGCCTCTTTAACCTGCATTGTATTAAGTGTGTTAGCAAAGCCCCGACCTTCATTTTCAGCATCAAAAAAGAATGCATGGGTGGTACCCAAAAGGGAAGCACTTTGGGAAAAAGTAGCTGTGTTAGTTGCTGAGTGATGGACACAAGGGCCAGGTGTGCCAGGAGTATCATAGAGTACTCCAAAGAGTGGTGGTTTTCAAAATAAAACCCTACTCAGCATTGTGCTAATTGAGAAGGAAATCATAGCGGTGCTGTTGGAGGTGTGGACGCTCCACGCCTTTCTCAAACACCATCTTCCAAGTTCTGTGTTTCATACAGGAAGACAGACTTTTTAAAAGGCTCCTTTCCTAAAGAAACCCACAAATCCTCAGACTATAGTGTCTGAGAAGATCAGCAAGTATGCAATTTCAACACAAGTCCATTACTGCCGAGGAGGGAGAGTATACAGGGGGTTATTGAAAACTTGGGGAGACACCTGGTCAGAGAAGAAAGGGTCAGAAAAAGCTCCCCAGTGAAAGGAACTTGCTTTAGAAGCATGCATGGAGTTACCAGGTAAAAAAGGAGGCTGCATTCAGGAGCACATGCGCGCGCGCGTGTGTGTGTGTGTGGTGTGGTGTGCATGTTCTTGTAGGTGCACGTGTATGCAGATGTGTGCATCTGTCCTCATGTGTATGAAGCCCTTGGGTACCTTGTAAGCATACCACTGACTGAGCCATATTCCCAGACCTTAATTTAAAACTTTTCCTAAAAGCGAATTTGAGTTAAAGACTTCAGGAAGAAACAGAGAGAGAAACAGAGAGGGAGGGCCAGGTGATGCCGGGCCTTATTCAAAGAGAAGAGCCTTGGATAGAAAGCTTGACCATGAGCTTGGGTGTTATTCTTAGGCAACGGATACCACCGAAGATTTCAAATCGAGGCGACGAAGTGACGCAGGTTATAGTTCAGATCCATGGCACCGTGCGTGATAGTGGTGATGAGTGAAAGCCATGGTCAAGGATGAGAGACGACCCAGAGAGTCGCAGGAGGAAGGAGTGGGTTTGGGTTCTTTGAGTGGACAGAACTGATAGGATTTTGCTAAGGGTTGGGAACTGGAGAGGCCTGAAAAGGCCTGGCGCTGTTATGACAACATGAAGGACTGGACCGAGTGAAAGAATAGGAGATTCAGGGGCAGGAGATGGGGAAACATAAAAAGATGGAGGCCTTCCATACGATCCAACCAAAGAGGGAATCACGCCAGGCGAGCAGTCATGACAAATCAAGACAGTTTCGAGCAAGAAGCCGGCACTGGTTTGTGGGGCTGTGTCCCTGCCGTCGGTGTTATCGAGTTGGGGACAGAGCTGAAGGGACCAGTTGAGCCTTGAGTCGCATCACAGTGAGCTGAGGGACAGAGAAGGAAATGGAGGCAAGACACAGGTTGCTCTCTGGGGAGTCTTGACTGTGAAGGAGGGGACAGGTTTAAGGAGCAGCTGTGTTGAACAGGGAAGTTTTTAAGGGCATTGAAACACCAGAAAATGTGTGCACGTGCGCACACATGCACTCGCACAATACATATATGTCGGGGATCTGCATGAGCTTTCTGTGAGGGGTGCTAGCACCGTGGTTCTCAACCTTCCTAATGCTACAACCCTTTAGTACATTTCCTCAAGTTGTGGCGACCACCAACCATAAAATTATTTCATTGCTACTTTGTTACTCTAATTTTACTATTGTTATGAATCATAATGTAAATATCTGTGTTTTCTAGTTGTCTTTGGTAGCCCAAAGGGGTTATGACCCACAGGTTGAGAAGCGCTGTGTTAGAGGACAGCATCCTTTTTCCAATAGCCTCATTCACTGGACACAACAACATCTTCAGGGGCTCCTCAGTGTCGCCATGGCTTATGCCTTTTCCTGCTCCATGTTAACCCAGGGAGGCATCCAGACACATCGGAGCTACTTCCCGCTTTGAGTCATTCAGTTCTGAAGTAGGGACTCTTGACCTTGGTCGTTCTCACCTTCCTCTTTTCCGGAGACCACAATGGCTTAACTCTGAAGTCCTCCAGGACAGAGACAGTTCTCACACCTTCTTAGTCCCCTTCCTGTGATCTCTTTGGTGGAAAAGCCAGAAAGGCCACTTCTCATCAACTTCTAAAACACTATTTTCTTTCAAGGTCTATTATTTTTAAATTTCTAATATTATTTTAGTTCCATTTCACTCAAAGGTGTTAAATGTCTATCGAGTACCTACGGAGTACCGGGTAGAGGGGAACACCACTCCTACCTTTGGGAGTGTAGTCTTTCCCAGGCAGTCAACTTTTAAGGGGTCAGGGGATAAAATGGAGATCACCGGACACAGTAACCAGGTTGCTATTTTTAAAACTATGTTTAGAGAGCTCCCTAGATTCTCAGTGCCTCCACCCAAGTAGCTCTACTTTCATTTGTTTTGTATATTTGTGGGGCTTAAAACTCCATCAAAGCAATGTTTGCTGACCAAAGTAAAAAAAAAAAAAGATAACAATAAGGAGATAGCTCAATGAGAAAAGCGTGAGCCTGGGAACTGAGTTCAGAGTCCAGAACCCATGCAAAAGCCTGGCACAAGGGCACATGTCTAACTGCAGTTCTCTCTCTCTCTCTCTCTCTCTCTCTCTCTCTCTCTCTCTCTCTCTCTCTC
>JABTXL010004201.1:1447726-1499695 GCA_025134845.1 Neodon shergylaensis
CTCTCTCTCTCTCTCTCTCTCTCTCTCTCTCTCTCTCTCTCTCTCTCCATATGGTAAAATTTGGGGCTCATTTGATAGCCAGCCTAGCCCAGATGGTGAACCTCAGGTTCACTGAGAGACCATGTCTAAAGAAGCAAGGTGAAATGTGAGAAAAGAAGATAGCCGGCATTGACCTCTGACCTCTGGCTTCTACCACACACACACACACACACACATCCACACAGCCTGGGTAAAGGGTAACCTTGTTTGTACCAAATATATCCATGAAAGAGTTCAACCAAAACATGACATGGCAGGCTCAGGCAGTCCCGTGTTGAAACTTGGAATGCTGAGGTGAAGAAAACTTGCCTCTACTTTCAGGGACCTCACAGGGAGACCAAGACGGGGTGCTCATTGTCTGGAAGTCTTCATTGTCAGGGTCAGGACCCCAGTCGTGGAGAATGGAGAGAGAAAGTGACAGCTGACCAAGCTGGGGAAAGCTTCACTAGGGACCTTTCGGAGCAGAGCTGCAAGGGACTGCCAAACCCCGGTGTTCAGTACCTGTGTGGGGACCAGCCAGAGTGAGGACAATGGGCAGCTCTCCCCTAGGGCTGAACCTGTGCAGACACCTGAAGCCAAAGTCCTTTGGAGTGCTTGTGTCCTTGGGGACGGCAGCCTGCTGTCTTTCTGCACACTGACACCCAGTGGCTGTTCACGTTTCTCACCTTTCCTTGGAGAGCCTAGAGATCTCTCTTCGCACTGATTTTTCCGGTTAAGGAAGTAGTGGACACCTTCTGCTGGACAGGATCACCTCCGATAGCTCACAGCACCTGAAGCCTGGGCTGGAATGGACCTCTCTCCCGGAACTCCAATGCAGATTAGCCATGATGCAGTTAGTTCCCCATCACAGCCAAGCCCTGAACATCGACACAGAAGTCCCAAGAAGCCTCGGCTTGGTGACTGCCTTTGGAGTATGCTGAAAAACTTCATGCCACACTTGTGTGGGTTGGGGACATTTTAACATAAAAGAAACATGGAAGTAAGTGGCTTAGCCAAAGAGAAAGGAATGAGATATTTTCTTCTCACCCCACTCCCACTGGTCCAGCCTTCAAACATCTGTCTCACTAATGAGTAAATGTGGCTAATAGAGGCTGAGAGAACAGATGAAAACTATTTGCTTTTGGAATTGGGAAGCCAGACTTTTATGAGAGATGGGAGGGGCCTCTAAATCCAATTTTTATCTACCTCTAGCTGCTAGCAGAGTAAAATAACGAGAGTCCCCAGAGCAGGTCTAGAGGGCTCTCCCAACACCTGTCAGCTGTTGGATCTCATAAGACGGCGTGTCCAAACATGGTTTTCTGTTCAAGCTTAAAATTTCCATGCGATGTGTTTCAGAAGCCCATCTGGCGTTACAGATCTACTGTGGCTTCAATGTCCTTGCTCTCAACCAACCTGGCTAATCTTCATATGTCGCCGTGTTATGAATGGTCACGCTCTCTTCCTATGCTAAATATTTTGAAATTGCATTCATGACAAATTCAGGCTATTATTATATATCAGCAGTTAGTGAAGAATGGATCTTGAGGACCTTACAATAAAAACCACAGGAATAGTAAGGCTAGTTGAAGTGACACAGCCCAGAGGTAGCAGCAGCTAAGGAGCGAAGAAAGTGCTGGAAGAATAACCTGAGAAGAGGAGGGCTACAAGGAAGATTCCGATATTTGGTCTTAGTGGCTCCATCAGCCTGGGACAGGAAAGAACTGCCATTTGTCTATTCCTGAGTTAGCTCCTGGCATTTCAGAGATTCGTGTGTAGCATCATGTCAGGTAGGCAATACTAAGGCTTGTAGTGTTTTTTTTTTTTTTTGGTTTTCCCAAGGTCAGATGTGTATTACATGGACAGTGGTACTCCAGAGAATGACGAAAGTTTAGACATTTCACTGGCATCTTAATCTGTTTATGTCCCCAAGGCTGAGTTGTCTCTAGACACTCTTCTTTTATTGTGTAGTGTGTGTGTGTGTGTGTGTGTGTGTGTGTGTGTGTGTGTGTGTGCATGCAAGTGTAGTAGGAGCGGCGGGCTGCGTTCCCTCTCGGCTAGCGCACGGCTAGCTTTATACCCGAAATAATTACACAGAAACTGTATTCTTTTAAACACTGCTTGGCCCATTAGCTCTAGCCTCTTACTGGCTAACTCTCACATCTTGATTAACCCATTTTTAATAATCTGTGTGGCACTACAAGGTGGTGGCTTACCAGAAAGGATCTTAACCTGCATCCATCTTGGAGAGGAGAGCTATAGCATCTGCCTCACTGCCTTCTTCCCAGCATTCTGTTCTGTCTACTCCACCTACCTAATTTTCTGTCCTATCAAAGGGCCAAGGCAGTTTCTTTATTAATCAATGAAAGTAACACATAGACAGATGACCCTACTCCATCATGCAAGTGTGCATATGTATGTAGAGGCCCGAGGTCAATGTCAGGTGTCCCCCTATTATGGAGACAGGATCTTTTACTGAACCCGAAGTTCATTGATTGGCAGGCTGGATGGCTAGGAACCTATAGGGATCTGCCTGTCTTAATCTCCTCAGTTGCCAGGGTTACAGATGTGTGTCACCACTCCTGGCTTTTTATGTGAGTTTTGTGAATCTGGACTCTGGTCCTGATGCTTACAGGGCAAGCATGTTACCAACTAAACCATCTTTCCAGCCTCCCTTCTTAACCTTTTTTAGGTATCCCCAGCATGAAGGCTGTTGACCTGAAAGGAAGAATGGTTTCTGGATGGAAGTAAAGAAAACATATCTAGGTGGCAGTTCCTGGAGGAGCCTGGTCATGTTAGACTGGAACTTCTCATCTTCCAAATGAAAAATTATGTGTTGCTTCTGAACATCCCATCATTGAGCCTGGCATCATGACTGGTGATCCTAGGAGCCCCAGGGAGTGCTAGAAGTTCTCCTTGTACTCATCAAACTGAATTTACAGCAGGGAGAAGGGGGGAGACTGGGGGATGCTTTTGATTAGCTTGCATCTTTTGCCAAAGTTATATGTCCTCTCTGTGGGCAATTAAGTGTTTCTCACGGACCCACCATCTGGGTTCAGCAAAGTGGGGAGTGGCTCTTTCTCCACCCAACCTCACTCCAAATCCAGGGGCCAGGCAGCAAGACTCAGAATCTAACCCTTTCTCTAGCTCTCCTCTTTCCTCTCTTCTGGGGATAATGGCTACATGCATAGTCCCCAGCCCTTCATCTCTCAGCAGAGGAGGTGGGCAGAGCCTACTCAGTGATCCTGAATAGAGCCAGAAAGTCACCACACTTATTGTGTATGTTGGGCATGGACTAGTGACTCCAAAGACAAAAGCAATAGCTTCACTTTCAACTTCCCCAGCCACTTCCAGGAAAAAAGTTTTCAGAGAAGAAAGTCCTGACTCACTGAAAGCTTGCAGAACAATTTATGTCTTGTTATTGTTGGTTTCTTAAATGTGTCCTCCAAATCACGTGTTGAAGGCTTAGAACCAAAGGTAGGTAGCAAGACCTTTAGGAGATAAGGCCTGATTGGAAGAAGTTGCATCCCTGGGGACATACTCTTAAAGAGTAAATTGAGACCCTGGCCTGCTTATTTGCTCTCTCTCTTTTCCTCCCTACCCCAGCCCTGTCCCTTGTCACTACGAGACAAACAAGCCTTGTCCATCAAGTACTTCTGTCAAGATGTACTACCTCCACACAGATGCAAAAGCGAATATCCTATGACATGTTGTATTACCTACTGTGGGCCAGGGCCTGTGCTAACCAAACCCAGCCTGGTCCACCTCTTGACCAGAGACAGTTAGAGAACCTGTCTAGACTTACAAAGAGAGCCATATGAGAACACAGGGGGAACGTGTGTATAATAATCTCTGGGCCAGGATGTAAGATGCAGAGACTTTTCATGCTCAGAGAGGAGGAAGAAACAGGAAAATAAAACAATCTCTAACAATGGTCCAAGCTTTTATATCATTATATGGCTTCCTCTTGAATCTCACTCTGTTTTCAAAACAACTCCTAAATTTAGAAAAGTAAGCCATGGATGAAGTTACACACCCTCAATCCCAGTATTCCTGAGGCTGAAGCTGGAGGATTAAAAGTTTGGGGCCAACCTGACTTAATCAAGATACTCTGTCTTTAAAAAAAAAAGAAAGGAACGAAAGGAAAAAGATGTAGGATGGGTCATAAAAATACTTCATAAAATAAACATTTTGAAATAACACAAGCTAAAACATTTCTGTCACCCCACACTATTGTCAGGGGAGGGTAGAGCGTAAGAATGTTAATCATATCTGTCTCTCAGCAGACTTACATGCAGCACTGTACCCTTAGCCAGAGTTACCTGCACTTGGTCCCAGAACTTTCCCATCCTACATGATTAAAAGTTTATGCCTTTTAAATATCATCCTTCCATTTCCCCAAACCCCACCCTCAATGAACACCAATCTCCTCTGTGCTCCTGAGTTTGAATTTCAGATTCCACACAAAAGTGAAATGATGTACTATCCTCTTGTATATGATTTAGTTCATTTAACACAATGGCCTGGTTCATCTGTATTATCCCAAATGACAAGATTTCCTTCTTATTCAGGCTAAATAATGTTGATGTGATTGTGTCTGCATGTGGTGTACTTGTATGTGTGTTTGTGTGTGTGTGTGTGTGCATTTACAAACTTGTAATCGATTTATCCACCAACAAACACATAGCATAGGTTATTAGCATGTCTTGACTAGTCTGAATAATGTAACAGTAAACACAATATGGAGATGTCCTCTTAGAATGCTTGTTTCTTTCCTTTGAATGTCTACCTACAAATTACACTGCTAGATTCTATGAAAGCTCTATTTTTGAAGACCCTATAGCAGATGTACTAATTACAGCATATATAAGAGTTTCCTTTTCTCCACATACCAGCAAAGTAAGTTATCTTTCTAATAACAGCCAACTTAAGAGACCTGACATGTCACATGGTTTGCAGTTCTCCGATGACTACTGGTGCTGAACACTTTCTCACATCCACTTAGATGTTTGTATGTCCGTTTTGAAAAATGTCTACTCAGATGCATAACTCATTTTCCTAACAGTTATTTAGTTAGTAGTTGTTTGTGCTACCTATGTAGCATGGGCACCGACCCCATGTCGTATGCATGGCTTGGAAATACTTTCCTCCAGCCCCTAGGCTTTCTCTATATCCTGTTATATTTGTTTTGCAGAGGCTTTTGGGTCAATGCAATCCTGCTTGTCTTTTTATTGCCTGTGCTTTGAGAATCATATAGAAGTCATTCCTTAGACCAAGTGTTGGGGAACTTTTCTCCTCATGTTCAAGGCTCACATGGAAGTCTTCAATCTATATTGAGTTGATTCTAATAATATATGGTACAAAATAAGAGTGAAATTCATCTTCTGTTTGAGGATATCCGTGTTTCTCAACACCATTTATTGAAGAGACTGTTGTTTCTTCATCGAGTGCTCTTGCCAGAGATCAATTGATCATAACATTGTGAATTTATATCAGGGCTTCCTTTTCTGCTTCATAGTCTATGTGTCTATGAAGATGCCAGTAGCCAGGATTCCACTTTAAAAATATTTTGATATGTACATTAAAATCAAGTGTGGTTCTTCATTTCCTTCCATCTGTGAGTTTTACAATTTTCAGAAGCTTTCACTTCCTAGTTCCGTGTTATTGTGATGGGAAAACATTCTCATACAGCTCCTGTGTTCTTCAGCCCACAAAGATTTGTTTTGTAGCGGAACAAATTCTACTCTGAGTGATGTTCTGTGAGTTCTTGAAAGAACGTGCACTCTGCGCGTGTTAGATGATGGTCGCTGTGTTTGTCACTCAGATCAGTTTAGTCTACAGTGTTGCTTAACTTTGCCTCATTACTCGTGTCTAGATAATCTATGCTCTGTTGAGAGTGGAGCATTGAAAGCCCTCTCTTCCTGTGTTTCTGTGTCTACTGTTCCCGGGATGATTTCACCCTTGCTCCATATATTCAGGCATATACACTGTTACCACCTCTTGATGAAGCGCCCCTTCCACTGTGTAATGGTCTTTGTCCCGTGTTACATTTCTCTTTTCACTTAAAGTCTGTTTTGTGTGATGTACACACAGTCAGCTGTGCTGTTAGGATTAATTTGTCAACATGCTGGATTGATATGTGCCTAAGGGACTTGTAAAACACATTTCTAGGTGTATCTGAGGCTATTACTAGAGAGGATTGAATTGAAGGAGACCAGCTGAGGGGCAGGGCACACTCTGAATGTGGGCAGAACCAATCAATGGACTGGGGACCACATGGACACAAAGTGGAAGAAAAGGAAGCTAGAATTTGGGTCCTTTGCAAGAGCAACAAATACAATTAACTACTGAGTCATCTCTCCAGACAGAATTATGTTTTTAGTTGGGAGACATTTTATTATTGCTTTAGTCTCATTATTTGTTATTTATCTAAGTTGTTTATATCCTGGTTATATATTTGTAGGTGTCTTAGGGGTACTATTGCTGTAGTGAAACACCAAAAGTAAGCTGGGTAGGGATGGGTTTATTTGGCTTGCACTACAGACTCCACATTGTAGTCCATCACTGAAGGAAGCCAATACAGGAATTCAAATAGAACAAGAACCTGGAGGCCGGAGCTGAGGCGGAGGTCATGGAGGAGTGCTGTTTACTAGCTTGCTCTCATGGCTTGCTCAGTTTGTTTTGTTACAGCACCCAAGACAACCAGCCCAGGCATAACACCCTCCCCTATCAATCACTAATTAAGAAAATGTTCTACAGGTTTCCCTACAGCCCATCTTATGGAGACATCTTTCAATTACAGTTCTCATCTCTCCAATGTCTCAAACCTATGTCAAGTTGATATTAAACTAGCCAGTAAGTAATGTGGATTTAGAACTTATCCATTTTTTTCTAGTTTCCCAAATTTATTGTAATATAGATTTTAAAAATATGCTTTAATGATCCCCTGATTTCATTGGAGTTTGTGATAATGTCTTTTCTTCTTTAATTTTATTAATTCAGGTCACATCTTTCTTTTAGCTAGGACTTGTCAATCTTGTTTATCTATTCAAAGAATCAAATGGTTCCTTCATTGATTCATTGAGTTTATGTTGTAATTTTATTAGCTTCTGTCCTGATAGTATTCTTCCATCTCTTAACTTGGCATTTGTCTTATTCTTGTTTTCAAAGACTTTATGCTTCTTGGTTGATTTTTTTTTTTGATGGTAGTGGGGTCTGGACGACCATGAAGCATATGATTAAGTAATGTCATGCATGTGTTGGGTGTGATGGCTCATATCTATCTATATATATATCCAGTAATTGGGTGGAGGGTAAGAGGCAAGGGGATCAGAAATTTAAAGCTATTTTCTGCTACAGATTAAGTTCAAAGTCAGCCTGGGCTACATGAGACTCAGTATCTGAAGTATAATAAATAAATCTTATTGGCCAAATGAACTTAAAATACATCTACAGAACCCCAAACACTGCAGAGCACACATCCTTAGCAATCAAAAGCACTTTCTCTAAAATAGACACCACAAGCTCTTAGAAACTGGGTGTGCTAGAGTTTGGGTTGCAAACATGTTTGGAATTGTGATGGCCTCTTGATTGATTGTTTGCTTAATCTACATAGAGTGTCTTTTCATTTATGACTAATTTTGATGCAACATCTATTTTGTGAGATAGGATTTCTGCTCCTGCTTGCCTTTCTAAACCTCTACCAAACTGACAATCAAGATCCATCACTGCTTAGGATGTCTTTTTACATCCTTTCCTTTTTTTGACTGTATTTATCTTTACCAGTGAAGTGTGTTTCTTGTGAGCAGTCAACAGATGTGTCCTATTTTTTCTTTTTTCTATCTTTTAATTAATTTTATGGAGCTATATTTTTTCTGCTGCCCTCCCTTCCTCTCCCCTCCTCTTCTATCCTCTCCCATGGTCCCCATGCTTCCAATTTACTCAAGAGATCTTGTCTTTTCCTATATCACATGTACTTTAGATCCACGTATGTCTCTCTTAGGGTCCTCACTGTTGTCTCGGTTCTCTGGGATTGTGAATTGTAGGCTGGTTTTTCTTTGCTTTATGTCTAAAAGCCACTATGAGTGGGTACATATGATATTTGTCTTTCTGGGTGTGGGTTACCTCACTCAATATGATGCTTTCTAGATCTATCCATGTGCCTGCAAATTTCAAGATGCCATTAATTTTTCTGTGTAGCACACCATTGCGTAAATGTATCACATTTTCCTTATCCACTCTTCAGTCAAGAGGCATTTCGCATGTAATCAATTTTTGAGAAAGTTATTTGATGAGCTCAAAAGGTATATTCTTTTATGTTTGGATGGAATGTTCTATAGATGTTGGTTAATTCCATTTGAGTCATAACATCTGTTAGTTCCCTTATTTCTCCGCTAAGTTCTGTGTGACAGACCTGTCCAGTGGTGAGAGTGGGGTGTTGAAGTCTCCCACTATTAGTGTGTAGGGTTTAATGTATAATTTAAGTGTTAGAAGTGTTTCTTTTACATATGAGGATACCCTTGTATTTGGGACATAAATGTTCAGTATTAAGATTTCTTCTTGATGGATTTTTCCTGGGATTAATATGAAATGTTCTTCTTTGTCTCTTTTGATTGATTTTAGTTTGAAATCTATTTTGTTAAATATTAGGATAGCTACACCAGCTTGTTTCTTAGGTTTATTTGATTGGAAAATTTTTTTCCCAACCCTTTACTCTAAGGCAATGTCTGCCTTTGAGGTTGAGGTGTGTTTCTTGTAGGCAACAGAAGGATGGATTCTGTTTTTGTATCCAGTCTGTTACCCTGTGTTTTTTTTCTTATTTATTTATTTATTTATTTATTTATTTATTTATTTATTTATTAAAGATTTCTGTCTCTTCCCCACCACTGCCTCCCATTTCCCTCCCCCTTCCCCAATTAAGTCCCCCTCCCTCGTCAGCCCAAAGAGCAATCAGGGTTCCCTGCCCTGTGGGAAGTCCAAGGACCACCCACCTCCATCCAGGTCTAGTAAGGTTAGCATCCAAACTGCCTAGGCTCCCATAAAGCCAGTACATGCAGTAGGATCAAAAACCCATTGCCATTGTTCTTGAGTTCTCAGTAGTCCTCATTGTTCACTATGTTCAGCTAGTCTGGTTTTATCCCAGGCTTTTTCAGACCCAGGCCAGCTGGCCTTGGTGAGTTCCCAATAGAACATCCCCATTGTCATTGAGCCTATAATTAGTGATCCTAGAGAAGCTAAAGAAGGAGAACCCAAAGAAAAACATATAGGCATCCTCCTGAATATTAACCTTCATCAGGCGATGAAAGGAGACAGAGATAGAGACCCACATTGGAGCACCAGACAGAAATCTCAAGGTCCAAATTAGGAGCAGGAGAGAGAGCACGAGCAAGGAACTCAGGACCGCGAGGGGTGCACCCACACCCTGTATCTTTTTATAGGTGATTTGAGTTCATTTATATTAAAGGATATTAATGACCAGTGATTGCTATCTCCTGTTATTTTAGTTTTCATTGTTGGTAATGTTATTTTGTGTGTTTTTCCCTTCTTTGGGATTTGCTGCTGTGAGATCATTTATTGTCTGTGTTTTTGTTGATATAGCCAACTTCCTGGGTTGGAGTTTTCCTTCTAGTACTTTGTGTAGGGCTAGTTATTGGTTAAGTCTGGTTCTGGTTCTGTCATGGAATATCTTGTTTTGTCTGTCTATGGTGATTAAAAGTTTTCCTTGGTATAGTAGTCTGGACTGGCTCTTGTGGTCTCTTAATCTCTGTATAATGCTTGACCTTTTGGCTTTCGTTGTTTCCATTGAGAAGTCAGGTGCAATTCTGATAGGTCTGCCTTTATATGTTACTTGACCTTTTTCCTTTGCAGATCTTAATATTCTTTCTTTATTCTGTATTTTTAGTGTTTTGATTATTATTATGTGGTGAAGGCCCCCCCTTTTTTGATCCAGTCTATTTGGTGTTCTGAAGGCTTCTTGTATCTTCATATGCATATCTTTCTGTAGGTTGGGAAAGTTTTCTTCTATGATTTTTGTTGAATATATTTTCTGTGCCTTTGAGCTGGAGTTCTCCTTTTTCTACACCTATTATTCATAGGTTTGGTATTTGCATGGTGTCCCATATTTCCTGGATATTTTGTGTTAACCTTTTGTTAGATTTAATGCTTTCTTTGACTGATGAGTCTATTTCCTCTATTGTATCTTCAGTGCTTGACATTTTCTCTTCCATCATTTGCATTCTGCTATTTGTGGTTCCTGATTGTTTTCTCATAATCTTCATTTCTATAATTCCCTTGGTTTGTGTTTTCTTTATTGTATCTATTTTGGTTTTCAAGTCTTGAATAGTTTCTTTCATCTGTTTGATTGCTTTATCTTTTTTTAAAAAGGGATTTATTGATTTTTTTCCAACTTTCTCTTCGTCTTTTTCTCCATTTCTTTGGGGAAATTTTTCATTTCCTCTTTAAGGGCCTCAAACATTCTTCTAAAGTTATTTTTAGGTCATTTTCTTCTGCTTCATCTATATTTGGTTGTTCAAATCTTGTTGTTGTAGGGCCACTAGTTTTTATTGGTGTCATGTTGCTCTTTGTGGTGTTGCATGTGTTCTTACCTTGTCTACTCATCTTTTCCTTCTGATTGGTGTAGTTGTGGCTGTCTGTGTCTCTGGTGATCAATCTTCCAGGTGCCAGTGACTCCAAAGCTCAGATGGTTGTTCCTCATTATGCAGTCAGGGCCAAGGTTCCAATCACCCTGGAGGTTACTTGGTGTTTCTGGAGGTCACTGACTCAGGCCTCCTACCTCAGAGGTCACTGATTCATGCCAGGTCCCCCAGAGATTTCTGACTTTGGCCTGCTCCCTCGGCAGCCACTCCCATGTGCACCTGTGGAGGTTACTGACTCAGGACTTCTCCAGTGGAGATTGCTGTTTCAGACCTGCTATGGTGGAGGTTGCCTGCTCAGGCCTGTTTCTGTAGATGCCCCTGTCCTAGACCTGTTCTTACAGAGGTCCCTGACCTGGGCCCAGTTCTGCAGAGTTCTCTGGCTCAGGCCTGCTCCCTTGGAGGTCCTTACTCATGTCCGGACCTGCAGAGATCTCTGGCTTAGGTCTGTTCCTCAGCAGTTGTTCCCTTGTACCTGCTTCTGTGGGGATTTCTGCCTCAGGCCTGCTCTGATGGAGGTCACTGGCTCAGACCTGCTCCCTCAGTGGTAACTCCCTTATACCTGCTCCTGATACTGCTCCCGGGGGCGTTACTGCTTCAGGCCTGCTCTGGCAGAGATTGCTAGTTCAGGCCTTCTCCAGTGAGATCACTGGCTCAGGCCTGTTCTGGGTGAGATCACTGGCTCAGGCCTGTTACCTCAGAGATTGCTGATTCATGTCTGGTCCCACAGAGGTCCCTGGCTGGAGCCTGCTCCTCAGTGGTGGCTCCCTTGTACCTGCTGTGTCCTGTTTTTCAAACTAATCTGCTAGTCTACATATTTTTTTTTGCTGGAGAATTGAGACTATTAATATCCAGAAGTATTATTAAAAGTTTGTATGAATTCCTTTTATTTTTCTGCTTCACAGTTGTTGGTACATTCATTTCTAATTTTCATTGCCAATATTACTCTAGTGTGGTTTACTTTTACCTGTGAAATTCAAGCATGTATTTATCTCTCTCTTCAGTGTGTAGGATTCCATAGTGCTAGCTCAGTGAGCGTGGATTCCTTTGGTTTGTATTAGTCATACAAAGTTTTTCTTTCTCCTTCAATAGAATAGCTTTTCTGTCTGCAGTAATCTGGCATGGTAGTCAGCATCTTTCAGAGCCTGAAATAAATTATTCTATACCATCTTGGATTTTAGAGTTTATGCTGAGAAATCTGTTGTTATTCTACCGGCTTTGCCTTTATGTTGCAGCTTTCAACATTTTCTCTTTGTCTTGCATGCTCGGAGTTTAACTATAATGTGATAATGTGATGGGGGAGAAGTCTTTTTTGGTCTTGTTTGTTTGACATTCTAAGTGCCTTAAAAAAAACTTATTTCATCTCTATTCATGTGCGTTCCTGTGGAGGCCAGAAGAGGGCATTGGATCCCTGGAGTTGGAGTTACAGGTGGTTGTAAGCCATCCAAGTGGACACTGCAGACAGAACTCCAGTCTTCTTGCAGGATCAGAGAGCATCTTAACTGCCAAGCTGTCTCTCCAACTTCTCAGTTTACTTTTAAACAATTATTTCCTGGTAAGGATTTATATTGCTATTTTGTTAATTATTTTCTGATTGGTTTGTCTCTTCTTTCTCCATTGCTGTCTTCCTTGGAGATTTGATTTGAGGATGTGATATTCCTGTTTTCTTCATCCAACTTTTTTTTATTGACTTTTTGTATCTCCTCTATATAGATTTTGGATGTGTGTGCAAGTGCTTTATGAGGTTTACACAAAACACCCAAAATTATTCACTTAAATTGACAGCAACTTAAATTCAGCAATATACAAACAACATTTTTACTACCTTAATTTTCCATCATTGATGTTATAATTTATATCTTTCTGTATTAGGTACCCATTAAAAAATAATTACAGGCACAATTAGTTTTAGTGTCTTTCATTTAACTTTTATACTAAGGTTAATTGTAATTATTTATTATCCTGATATTATCAGAACATTCTGAATTTGGCTATGTATTTACTCTTACTAGCATATCATGCATTTTCATGTTGATTAGTGATTTTTAAAAAATTTCCTGCTTCCCTCTTCTCCTCCCCTCTCCCCTAGAATCATTTCTCCTCTGTTTCCCTTCAACAAAGTGCAAGCCTCCCAGGAATATAAACTAAGCACGGCATAACTAGTTACCATAAGACTAGGCAAAATCCTCTTATTAAGGCTGGATGAGGCAACCCACTAGGAGAAAAAGGGTCCTAAAAGCAGGAAAAAGAGTTAGAGACACCCCATTTCCATTGTTAGGAGTCCCACAAGAATATCTAGCTACACAACAACAACATATATGCAGAGGACCTGGTGCAGACCCATACAGAGTCCATGATTGTTACTTCAGTCTCTGTGAGCCCCTACAAGCCCCACTTAGTTGATTCTGTGGGCCATGTTATCCTGGTGTTCTTGTCCCTCTGGCTCCTACAATCATCCTTCCCATCTTCTGTGGGATTCTGCCCCCAAACTCCACCTGATATTTGGCTGTGGGTCTTTGAGACTTCTCTGATTAGTGAGTGATATTTTAAAAATAGTTATTTCAGAACTTTTCTGTGGAACATTTTATGGCTATGTGCTGGGACTGTAGCTCAGCTGACTGAGTGCCTGTTGCACTTGCATGATGCCCTGGGTTGAATCCCCAACATCACTTAAACAAGACATAGTAGTGCATGTCTATAATCTCAGACTTTGGGAGGCTGAGGCAAAAGAGCAGAAGTTCAGGTCCTCTTCAGTTACTTGAGTTGGAAGTCAGCATGGGGTCCATGAAATCCTTTCTCAAAACAAATGAGAAAGAGGAGATAGAGAAGAAGATGTTTTTAGAAGACAACGGTAATCACTATGAACACTCAGCATAGTCTTTCTGGTGTATTTGATCTGTTACTATTATAAACTATTTTGGGGTATACTTGAACTCACATTTCTGATCCAAGGGCAGATAGTGATGACTGGATGACAGAGTTCTCTAGTGTTTCCTGTTTATTTGTCCTCTGTCCTTTCTCTCTTATAAAGACATTAGTATACACTCTTTAGGGTACCATGCTGATGGTATCATCTAATCATCACCCCCCCAAAGACCCAAATACTGATATATGAAGTTCCTTTCTCCATAGCATCTGTCAGTAGAGATTGCATTTCAAAACATGAACCCTTGGTGGAGGATGCTCAAGCTATAGCCTGACCCAGGGCGTTCTGCCCAGGACTTCCGTTGTTTATGTCCATCTCACAGTGGAACACATAATCATTCTGTCTCCAACATCTCCAGCTTCCTAATTCATTCCATCAGTAATTCAAAATTCCAAAGTCCCAAGTCTTAGGAGATTTAAGACACACTGCCTGCAATTGTGAATCTACATCAAAACAAATGGTATACTTCCCATGTAAATGGTGGAGCTGGGAAAGATAGGCAAATATGAAGGACTAACCAGCCCAGATGATGGCCAAACTCAAAAGAGCAAAGAACTCACACCTCCAAATCTAGCATCTTCTATCCTGTGAGAGTGTCTATGAATTTGCTGAGTGGGCTGGTTTCGTTAGCTGCCTCTCACTTTCCCTGGCAAGCCCTTGCATGTTTTTCTAAGTACATTGCTGAGGTCCTTGCTGCAAATCCACTTTCACAGCTTCATTAGGCTTCTCTCTACTGAGAGCTTTCTGCTGGAGCTCTGACTCTGTTTGTGGCTTTACCAGTGGGAGAGCTGTTCCAGTTGAACAAAGAGAAGTGAAGAATGTGGTAGGCCTGGCCAGAGAGGACACAGAGAGCACCCGGAGGCCCTCTACTGCAATGGTTTTATCCTGGAAGGTTTGTGGACCTGAGATTCCAGAGACTCACTGAGGGTTTCTGAGACTCTGTGATGCTTACCCACTCATGATTGGCAAGCATGTCCATTCATCTACTCTTACTTTCTGGCCTCGCATGCTTTTTCTTCCTATGTTCCCAGGTCAAGTTGCTACTCTGCTTCCTTTTGCCTATGAGTCTCATTGTAAATATTTTTAAAGTAGCTAGTATCACTGTGCTTCACTCTGAACGCATTGTTTGTAAGTCTCCAACATACCATCGTTCGTAACTTCAGCCTTCTATAAAGTCTTGAACATGGATGCAACTCAGCCAAGTTCTTTGGATGGAGAACTAAGACCTTTATTCAATTTCAATATAATCCTCATTTAGCTCTGAGATCACTTTCCCAATTTGAGCCCCAAGGACTGTCAAGAACACCCACTTACAGCATTGTAGGCTTTTCAAGCCTTTATCTCCAAACTCTCATCTGCTCATAACTCAGTTCCAAAGACACTCTCACACTTCAGATGCTTATTATTAGCCATGCTTTCATTTCCATGCCAGTGTAGAATGTTTGTTTTGTTGTGGCCAATTAGTTGGTAACACAGACTGTTGTAGTAGGAGCAGCGGGGCTGCGTCCCAGTCACCCTGCCGCCCGCATGGCTAGCTTATGCCCCGAAATAATTACACGGAAACTGTATAAAAAAAAGTGGTTACTTTTGCTTACAACTCTGTCCCAACACTACAGAGCACCCGTCTGATGACAGACTTCTCACTGGAAGAATCCCAAAGTGATCCATGGCATCACATAACAAGGGACAAGGAACACATAGGTGTCTGTGTGTCTTCTCAGGTCTGTGTAGATAGTCACAGGCATTGGGCTTCACTATAATGAACTTTTCTGGGCCTTCAAGCACTCTCTTTATGATACCGTAGTTGGATTAAGTTTTCACACTCTTAATAGCTTATAATGGAGGTTAATTTTCAATATTAACTCTTGAGGTACTTCCTCAATGCCTATCTAAACCAGTATCTGGGAAAGTCTTTCTCCAGCTTTTAGACTCCATAAACGGTGAGGTTGTTTCTTTGACTATGTTGTCCCACTGTATCCTGACCTGCAGGGTTTGCTGGGAATCTGCTGATAGTTCCTTCTTTACGAATCATTTCTTTTTCTTGTTGTGTTCAAAATTCTCTTTGACTCTGGTGTTTGACCATTTGATTATAATATGTCTCAGAGATGATATTTTGGTGATGAACCTATTTAGAATTCCTTTGGGATCACAGACCTGAATATTAATTACCTTTTTTACATATCGGAAAATTTTAGTCTTTAAGCTTTCTGTCACATGGCCATTCTAAACTCCTGAAACTTGTGCAGTGTGTATAGTGGTTCACTTGATAGAGTCGTAGACATCATATAGACTCATTCTTGGGAAACCTCAAGTGATTTGTCGTTGAGCGATTGATTTGTTTTTCTGTCTGATAGACAGCTGTTGAAGGTCTCTGTTGATTTTTTTATTTCAGTCAGTGCATTTTTAGCTGCAGGGTTTTTTTTTTGATTCTTCTTTTGGTTTATTTCTTCTTTGGTAAACATTTACTCTTGTCCATTTATTGTTTGCTTTGTTTCATTGTCTGTCTATGATCTCTTGTAGCTCATTCAGCTATTGTTATTAAGGCAATTGTTTTGAATTCTTTGTCAAGAAGCTTATAGATTTCTATTTCCTTGAGGGTTTTTTTTTTTTAACCGAAACTTTATTAACTTCCTTTGTTTGAATCACACTTGCCTGATTTTTCCCAGTTTGTGTAACTTTGCACTGTTGTCTTTGCATTTGAAGAATTACATGCTTCTCCGGTATTATAGATTAGCTTTTGTTGTTTTGTTTGTTTTGTAGGTAAAGGCTTCCTTTTTTTTTTTTGGTCTCTAGATTAATGGTACTGTCTCCTGAATCATAGTTAACCAGGACTGATGACAAGTCTCATGACTATGACAGGGTCAATAATCACATCCATGGCTGGAAAACCTGCTAGAGGCATAGTGAGGCATGGTCCCTGTCAGTTCCTGAGTATGCTCCTGTTGGATATATGGGGATGTTCTCTTAGTGGTCCAGGCTGCCTCCAAACTGCAGTGGAACAGGATTGAGTAAAGGACTGTGTCAGTGAGTACATTTGGATCTCTGTCAGGTCTGTTACATGAACATGAGGAGTCCATGGGCATGGCACCACATCTGAATGGACCAATTCTATAAAGTCCCCAGGCAGATTTTTGATGGGCAAGACAAACTTGATTCATGATGGAGTGTGGCTTAAGCCAATTGTTGGGACTGTTTCAGTGAATGCAGTTGGGTCTGAGATTGGAAGGTCTAAACAACAGGGCAGAGATGCATATCTGTGTCCCTTGGCAGAAGGGAGAGAATGCAGGGCTATGGACAAACAAGGCTAGAGTTTAGCCCACAATCATATGGTTGCTTCGGTCTTTAGTGTGATGATGGTCGATGGGCCTGTCACTCATGTGTGATCTTGCCTTCTCAAAGTATCCCTTCTTGATCTTGGGCTCCACTAGGGTTTTATAATATACTCCCTAAGTCCTTAAGCTCCTACAAATTCACTTTAGTACTTGGGTGACTGACTGACGAATATTTGAGTCCGTGTAGGAAGGGAAAGGCAGATTATCTTTTGTTCTACCACCTTGCTGATGTCATTCTCTCTCTTTATCCTCTATGCCTCTTTTGGATGCCAGGTAGAGAATGGACTGGGAGTGGGAGGAACACAGTGGATGTGGGGAGGATGGTTAGAAATCTCTTGCAAGGATCAAATCAGATGGAGTTACCATGATGCTTCTGACTCACATTTCCAGAGCCTCTCAGTAGGCCTCTGCATTGATTGGCCTGGGAAGAAACCCAGCAATACATTCTCATGCTTAAATGATTCTGTGGAATTTCTTAGAGATAAGACTGCAGCATGTACCCATGTGAACACATCCTCCCTTTCACTCTCCATCATGACTGATGGCACAGGTACGACTATGACGCCTTGGGGGCCCAGTTAGTAGCAATTTAATTAGAAGATTATATTTAATATAGGTTTGATTGGATATATTTATGCAATTCTCTAATATTCTGCCAGCAATGGAAAAACAACGGAAGAGCGTCTAAGTCTTTTTCTTTCCTTTTTGTCTTTATTGTAGATCTAATTCACATTCCCTGCTGCCTCTGTGGTCCAGATCTGAGTCATCCAATATCATCTTCAGTCATCTAAGTATAGTCTATTCAAACCTATCTTTCATCTTACCCCAGAGGGGACTTTTAGAAAAAAAATCCAATTGATATTCACCACTTATGATTAAAAACCTTGGTGATGCCTACATGATAAACTTCAGCTTCTATAACCTACTTTTAACTCTTTCCCGTCTTTTCTGGGTCACCAGAAATGCCTACTAATTTATCCTGAGTGTTTGAGCTGGTATCTAGGAGCACATTCTTTTTGGAGTGATACCTCGTTCGGCCTAGATATAGGGGGATGGGCCTTGGTCTTGCCTCTAAGTGAAGTGTCAGGCTTTGTTGACTCCCCATGGGAAGCCCTACCTTTTCTGAGGAGTGGATAGTGGATGGGGCAGAGGGAAAAGAGTGAGAATGGGGATAGCTATATAAAATGAAATAAAATGGAAGGAGTGTATTAAACTATTTTTGATAAAGAAAGAAAAAGGAAAAAAGGAAATGCCTACTAGGGCTGGAGAGGTGGCTCGGGGGTGAAGAACACTGACTGCTCTTGCAGAGGACCTGAGTTCAGTTCCCCACATGGTGGCCCACAGCCATTTGTCACCCCAGATCCAGGGGATCCAAAAGGTGAATGCATGGTGTACACACGTAGATGCAGGCAAAACAATAGTGCCCATAAATTAAAATAAATCTAAACACATTTTAACTGCCCACTATTTCTTACATAAGAAGCTGTAGTCCTATACAACAACAGATCACAATATAAGCAAATGATAATATGGGTTCTTCTTCAGTTTTTACTCTTATGGACTTGTCTGTTTTGCTTTTCTGTGGCTGTAGCTCTGAGAAACTATATTTTCATATGCCAACCTGTAGATTTGGTCAAGCAGGACCGAAAGGCAATGTTGACTATAACAAGTTCCTTGATCAATCCTATTCTGGAGAGCAATGCCATGTAATAGATGGTTATCAACTAAAGAGCATATGAAGAGACTGCTCATGTAGCTTTAAAAAATGTGTCAGCAGGCTGGAGAGAAGGCTCAGTGGTAAAGAAAACTGGGTACTTTTACAGAGGATCAGAGTTTGATTCCCAGCACTCACACAGTGGCTTCGCAACTCTCTGTAACTTCAGTTCCCGGGGGTTTGACCCCCTCTGCTGGCTTCTGAGGCACCAAACACACACATGATACATATACATATATGCAGATGAACATCCATACATATACACAAATAAACAGAACAGAATTCCTTAGACTTTGCTGTATCTACCTTTGTGAAAGTCTGGCAAGGAAAGGGTGTGGAAGCATAAGCATGGACAATTGGACAACTTCATCTGGCCGAAGCTCTAGCCAGTCAAAGATTTTTGTTTACTTAATGAAAGTATTGACAGTGTTCAAGTTTAAGAAGACAACTTTTAAAATTGATATCACTCTGTGAGACAATCAGGAAATTGAGAACACACCAATCACTGACATCAGGAATGAGAAAGACTATATCTTTGATATACTCTTCATCAATATTAAAAATATGAAAAAGATATCTTTTGATCAGCTATCCATTAAGAAATACAAATTGGATGAAGTAAACATATGTTCTGGAGATACAGAATGGGATGGTCAATATTGTCAATATGAATGATCTACAGTTACCTAGGAGGTGAGCTCCTGAGCATGCCTGTGAGGGATTGTCAAGATAACGTTGATTGACATTGGAAGAGTCCACCATGGGTGACATTATTCCAGGGGATGGGGTTCTGCCTAAATAAAAAGGAGAAGACAAGTCTCATTCTGTGATTCCTGGAGGTAGGATGGCCATTTTTGGACTGAGGTTGAGGTAAGAGCCAGTGGCTGGCTGCTTTGCTTTTTCAGTCTTCAAGTTGAACCCCAATATCTCTCTGAGTTTTTATTAATTGTGTTTTATTTTTTTAAAAAAGGGGAAATGCTGTGGGATAATGCTCTTGTACACTGTAAAGATTTTTTTTTCACTTGTATTAGCTTAATAAAACACTGATTGGCCAGTAGCCAGGCAGGAAATATAGGCAGGGCAACCAGACTATGAGAATTCTCGTAGAGAAAAGGGAGAGAGCAGTCACCAGGTAGATGCAGAGAAAGCAGGTTGAGAATGCTGCATTAAAAAAGGTACCAAGCCATGTGGATAAACATAAATAAAAATTATGGGTTGATTTAAGTTGTAAGAGCTAGTTAGTAATAATCCTGAGCAATAGGCTAAACAGTTTATCATTAAAAATAAAAAAAAGGAGAAGGCAAGCTGAGCATTTGTTTTTCTCTGCTTTCTGACCACGAATGCCATGGTCATCCATCAGAACTTGTCTCTGTGATGATTGTACTGTGAAACTAAGACAAAATTAATCCTTTTCTTTCTTAATTTGCTTTTGACAAGATATTTTATCACAGTAAAGGAAGAGCAGCTATCATACAGACTATTAAAGCTCACTGAAGAAGATAATTTTATTAGTTTATATTTGTTAAAGAAATTAAATCAGTAGAAAAGTCTTTTCACTAGGCAAACTTAAGGTCAAATAATTTATTAGGGAAATTCTATCAAATATTTAAAGAAATAATACTACCACTGGTACTAATTTTTAGAACTCATTCTCTTTGGAAGGATACCTTGCTTAGCCTAGATATAGTGGGGAGGGCCTCGGTCCTGCCTCAAAGCCATGTGCTAGACTTTGTTGACTTCCCATGGGAAAGCTTACCTTCTCTGAGGAATGGATGGGAGGTTATTGGGGGAAGGAGAGGTTGAGAGAGCAGGAAAAGGGGAGAGAGTAGGAACTGAGATTGGTCTGTAACATGAGAAAGGATAATTTTTTAAAAAATTAAATTAATTAATAAAACAAATAATACCAACCTATGTAAACTTTCCAGAAAATTGAAGTGAAGGGAATAATACATAAGTTATCCTATAAGCTTGATATTATCCTTTAAAATTATTTTATTTATTATTTCATGTGTTTTACCTGTATGGGGTCTGCATACCATATTTGTGCCTGGTGGCCATAGAGGCCAGAAGAAGGCATCAGAGTCCTTGAAACTGGAGTTACAGAAATGTTGCTGCCATGTAGGTGCTAGGAATTGAACCTGGGTACTCTTTAAGAACAGCTAGTGATCCTAACTGCTGAGCCATATCTCCAGCTCTAGATTTATGATATCTTGATAACTGTCATGGTTTGAAAGCGAACTCTTCCCCAGAGGCTTATGGATTATGCTCACATGCAGTCTTCAGTCTGGGGAACTGTTTGGGAAGCTATGAAATTCTTAGGAAACAGAGTCTTGCTAGAGTGTCACTGGGGGTGGGCCTTGGGATTTTAGAGACTAGTTGTTCTTCCTGCTTACCTGCTGCTCCCTGACGGCCAATACAGTGTGAGCAGCTGTCTCCCACTCCTGCTGCTATGCTGTCCTCACCTGGAGAGATAGCATCCCTCCAAACTGCTTCTTGCCAGGCTTCTTGTTACAACAACAACAAAAATAACTAATACAATATCTAACCCAGATAGTCACATTGCATGAAACTAAACCTGTAATCTACTCTCCTCTTAGATATTTTCTCCAGAGAAATAAAAGTGTAGGTCCATACAAAAGCCTGTACACGATTGTTCATGGCAACGTTGTTTGAAGTAGCCCTAAACTGAAAATAACTAAAATGTCCATTAACAAAAAAAGGAGTAAACAAATCACGGCATATTTCTCACCAATAAAAATGAGTGGGCTACATATGCATGTGTGAATATTGTTGAGTTTGAAAATAACTGTGCTGGATAAAAGAACTCAGACATCAACACCCTTGTAAACAGCTAGACATATTGGCACATAAATTGTATTTCCAGTGCTACGAGACAGAAGCCAGAGTCCCTTAGGGACTTGCTGTACATCATTCTAGCTATTTGTTGAGCTGTAGGTACGATGAGAGATCCTGGCTCAAAAAATAAGGTGGATGGACTGGGGAAATTGCTCAGTGGGTAAGAGTGTTTCAGGAGGACCTGAGTTTGAATCTCTAGCCCCCATATAAAAAGCTGTGCATGTCTGTGCACATCCATAACCCCAGCATTAGGGACTGAAGATGGCACACCCTGAGAGCTCACTGGCTTGCCAGCCTAGCCCCAAAATGATGAGCTTCCCCATCACCAAGAGACCCTGTCTCAAGTCAATAAAACAGAGAGTGATAGAGGAAGACATTTGATAACTAATTCTGGTCTTTGCACGTGTTTACACAGGTACTACACCAGCATGACCTAGATACACATGTATTACATGTGTACACAGTACACCACATACATTCATATACTTATGCCAAATAAATAAATGACATGCATGCATCATAAAGAAGATACAAAAGAGCCCAGGTAGAAATACTGTACTGTTCCATTCGTTTCACATTCCAGGAAATGTAAACCAATATAGTAAAATAGAAAAAGCAGTAGTTATATGTTGATGGATTAGATTACTAAAAAAAATAGAATTACAAAGGGAAATGAGGAAACTCCTCAAGAGACTAGATATGCTCATGATCTTGATTGTAGTAATGCAATTTGTCAAAACAGGCAAATGTCATGCTTCAGTAAATGCAGTTGATAATATGTCAGAACTCTGTAAAGGTAACAAAACTCAAAAGCAATCTCTGCATTTTTCCTATTAAAGGCCCTGCCATTTTTCTTTTAATCTCTCTAAGCGAAGTATAATTTTCAATAAAAACTAAGCATCATTAAAATTAAACATTTATTCCCAGCGATACTAGTTGTAGATCTAGCTGGGCATGCAGTGTTTTTATGACCCAGATCCTGGCATGATTCATGTCTTCTCAGGAGGGATGTGTACAACCTGGGCTTCTCCAGACCAGTGCTCCGTGAAACACAATGTTCAGCTGAACTTCGCCAGAGAAATCATTTCAATTTAACTTAATTTAAATAAAAAATTGAAAGTTCATTCTCAAAACAAGGTAATATTCACTAGCCACTGGAGGCAAGGCTACCATGTTGAACGGTGTAGCCTAAGAATTACCTTCATCACCTTCATCTTTCCAGAAAGTTCTAATGGATGCTGTGGTTCCAAAGCTTTCTTTTTCACTTATCTGTTCCACAGACCTGAGAAACTGGTAGAAATGGCAACTCCCACCCCAAGAAATTTTAGGCACAAATTAAAATTTGACAAGTCTTTGTTTAGAAGGTCAAGAGACTGCTTCTAGTCTGGATTTGAGACACAAGAAGGTTGTTACACTTGATGATGTTGGAACAGGGCACTTTGTTTGGCTTTTTTTTTCTCAGAGTTGCCAGCACAGAGATAGAAAATCAGAGGATATGCACACATCTGAACTGGTCCTGGTGAGAACTAGAGAACCATGGTTCAAGCACTGACTAAAGAAAAAGAGGTTTGGTCATAGATGATGCTTAATTTTTTCCTAGGAAGATGTGAACCATATCTACAGACCAAAGAAATGATCCTGCCTGAGCCTACCTTGCTGACTCAGTGGGCTTATTGGAATTACTTACAAAAGCATGGGAGACTGCAAGGCAGTTGTATCACCAGAAAAGCCCACATCAGCATGGGTGGTGACTCACGACAGCTGTATCCCAGAATGCCCTGCCCAATGTGCAGGCAAGTCCACTGGCCTCTCCTCCAGCCTGTGGTTGTTTACCGCTTTCATAACTTTAGGGAGAGGCCTTGTGAATTCTGAACTGTTCTGAGCTTCCTAAGGCACATATGTTTGGTTAGATTTCTGAGTCTCTCTAGGGGAGATGTTTTGAGGAACCAGCTCCACAACAGGTAGCTCGTTCCGGAAGCAAGGCGCAGGTGATAGAACCACACTGGGGGGTAGATGCACTGCAGTTCTGTTAGGCCAGGCAGAGACGGGGCAAGCCCACCTAGAGCAGAAGAAAGGACAGTTGTCAGTTTACTTAAATACTTGGAAATCCTTGGAAACTCCTGGCTCTGAACGTTTTCTTCCTTTCACAGAACCCACAAATCTGAAACTTGGAAGGGCCTTTAGCGGCGATCTTGAGCTCATTTTCACTCAGTAATTATGGACTTACCAAGAATTTCAGAGCTCCTTGTAACTATCCTCTGGTCTCTGAGTGCCTGCTACATACGGGATAATCCACTAGGTGCTATTCTAAGAAATGTTGTAGCTGTCTGACTCAGGAAGACACAGAAGTGTCCCCTTATGATTTGAGTGTTCTGAACAAATGTCTCAAACCCCATGGGCACATTCCTTTGCTCTCTTTCCTCTCACCCTGAGTGAATGGCCAGTCATCATTTCCCATAGATTAAAACACGGTCACAGATTTATAAACCTCAGAACCAGACCTATGTTCTTAGCTTTCCTAATTACCACACAGTGTTACTAAAAGTTATATCTATTTCTTGGCTGCTTTGGTCTCCCTCTTTTCCTATTCCATCTCTCCAAAAACCACTTTTTCTCGACTCCCCTTCAAAGAAAGGCTAACTTTTCAATTTAAAACCATTTACCGTCCTAGGCTCCTTTGGTCTAGGTTACTTCCAGTGGTCCCATGTTCTTGCCTCGGTCTTGTTGAGCAAGCTTGCTGGTGATGTGTGCTTATCTCTAGTTGATGGCTTTCCACGTTTTCTTGACATTTGTTTATTCCTGCTTTCAAATGCTTAGCAAAGATATTAATCAAAACCAGACTGGACCCCGCTCTCTGGGGAAGTGCCCTCAGGCCCCCTCCCATTCCCCTTCTTGGAGCTGGTTCTGTGTTCTCGTATCATTATCTTTTATTTATGACCTCCCAGCCTGCGAGTGAGGTCATGTGACTAGGTTCTTTTCCAAGGCAATCTGGGCTGGCCTTGGAGGAGAAATGGCATGCCAGGTTGAACAAAAGCCTTTATCCAAGTTCCAAATCCTTTACTGAAGACCTGGCTTTGCTCGACTTTTCTCTTTTTACAGTCTCTTGAACTCACTTCTTTCCATAAATCCTTCGCGACTTTATCCTTCCCAGATGTTGATGGATCTTCACTGTTAACATCTGCCTTATTACCATGAGTACCCAAGTTATTGGCCAGTAATTTCCACAATTAGCTTTCTTTTGCTTTCCTTTTTGAACACTAACACCATTAACACCACATTAGTGGCATCTTCTCACACTCTGCCCTTGAGTTTTCAACTCCCCCTTAAATCTTCTGAGAGTTTTCTGAGTTTTTACATCTCCACCATCTTCGTGGTAAAGGAAGCCTCAGTGGGGGTGAAGCTTACACTGCATTTGATCCACATTGTCTGAAGTCTCTAAGTTTAGTTTTTTGACATCATTGATAGAAAAGAGAAAGGATCATTGTATGTTGTTTTATTAATACTAATTCTACACAGTTGAAGACACTTATTTGTCTTTCATTGTCTGGAATATAGCAAAAAAGAAAGGATTCTAAAAATTAAAAACAAATAAATATAAATAAGGAAAGCCACAGAGAGGCCAAAAGTGATGTCACAAAGTCCACGTACTGAATGACACCAACCTTCCACGCTGTCTGGATTTCTGGATGCTATCCCAGTGTTTTCCACTGTTTTCTAGGGAGGAAGGGATCACGACAGTCGCCAGTTGTCATAAGTACTGCCTTTATCAGCACTTGGGTGTCTGCCATCACTGTCTGGTGAGACCCACAACCAGAAGGTTCTATTCCACACGATTTTGACATGGAGACAAGTTCAGCAGTACAACGGGGGCTGGAGGGATGGGGACTCAGTGGATAAGGGCCCTCGCTCTGCCAATCGGAGAACCAAGTTTGAATCACTAGTGCTGGGCACAGTGACAGGTGCCTGTGACCCCAGTTCTGGAAGACAGAGACAGGTAGATCCTAGGAGTTTGTTGGCCAGTTAGCCTAGTCAAAATAGTGACCAAGTCAAAAGGGACCAAGATGGAGAAATAGAGAAGAATACTGCACACCCTCATCTGGCTTCAGAATGCCCACGTGTGTGTGTGTGTGTGTGTGTGTGTGTGTGTGTGTGTGAGAGAGAGAGAGAGAGAGAGAGAGAGAGAGAGAGAGAGAGAGAGAGAGAGCAAAAGGAGAAAAGATAAATAGGCAGGTCAGCCTAACTCACTCTTAGTAAAACCAGAGCCCACGTAACTGGTGCCCTTTAACTCCCGGAACTCCTTTCTTCTTATCACTGCTTAATGAACCCTACCTATCACTTGAGATCATCAGATTGTCAAGTCATAGCACAGCAAGTGGAGCAAAGCAGAGATAGGACAGTGGCTGCTATTAGTGGTCACCTGTGACCACAAGAAGAGAAAGCTGCCAGGAAGAGAGAGAGAAAACCTAAAAAGCCAGCAGGATGCAAGACTTATACAGGCTTTAGCAGACTTTGAAGCATTGAGCAAGGAGAAAAAACACTGTACAGTTACTTTCTTTTGCTGTACTCCTGCTATCTCTGAGAAAGGCAGTAACCCTTAGTTCACAAAGAAAAGACATTAGGTTCAACACCTACATTTAAGGGTGCAAGGTAAGTCATATTTACATTTTATTTCAGTACTAGGATCTGAACTCAGGGCCTTGAACATACTAAGCACGTGCTCACCCACAGAGCTACATCACCAGCCCTTGGCTATTTGAGACAAGATCTACTATGTAGGTCAGACTGAATTTGGATTCTCTATGTGGCTCAGGCTCTCCTTGCATTATTTACTCCACATCCCAGGAGCTGTGGTTACAGGCATGTGAAGCTATACCTGGCTGTTATTAATTTTAGGTCAATAAGTAGAAGGTTGTATAGTTTAAGATTCATAAACACAAGAGGGCACATCGTAGGAAGTCAGTTTTCTCACCCAACTGTTTTCTAATCTCCCAACCAACTCTCTTTCACTGATGTCAGCCCTATAGTCAGTCTCTTTTGGACTTTTCCATAGGCACTTTAAATGCCTCTAGGAAAGTATTTTGTAAATTATTAATTTTTTATTTTGATAAGTAAGCACTGGTGGTTTGGAAAATTCACTTTAACTGCCTAATTCCAAATCATTTATAGTAAACATCACTTAGTGTGGGTTTGGTTTCCTTAATTTTTGATTTATATTATGGGGAAAGAAAGGCCCTCTGTGACCTTGGGGAGAATATGAGAGATATATGATCTCTCCCTAGGGCGGGAGAGGTTTTGAATGTTAGCCTGTATTGTTACTAGAACTGTTTAGTCAACTCCTTCCCCCATTTGTTCTTAACCCTACATTGTGCAGATACAGGGTGGTTGGGAGAAAACACAGGCCTTCTGGGAAGGACAAGATAAGGCACAGAGAAGAGTAAGGAAGACCACTGTTCACAGATCTACTGCAACTATCCAGTTTTGTAAAGTTTGTATTCAGGGTTGAAGCAATGTCTCAGTGGTTAAGTGGTGTAGGAGTTCCTTCTGTCTGTGTATTGCTTTCATTGGTTAATGAATAAAGAAACTGCCTTGGCTTAGTTGATAGGGCGGAACATAGGTAGGTGGAGAAAACAGAACTGAATGCTGAGAGGAAGAAGGGAGAGTCAGAAAAGCCATGGATCCTCTGCCTGAGATGGACTCTGGTTAGAATCTCCAATAAGCCACAGGCACATGGCAATACACAGATTAATGGAGATGGGTTAAACTAATATGTAAGAGTTAGCCAATAAGGGGCTGGAGAGATGGTTCAGAGGTAAAGAGCACTGATTGTTCTCCCAGAGGTCCTGAGTTCAATTCCCAGCAACGACGTGGTGGCTCACAACCATCTTAATGAAATCTGGTGCCCTCTTTTGGCCTGCAGGCATACACGCAGACAGAACACTGTAAACAAAATAAATAAATCTTAAAAAAAAGAGTTAGCCAATAAAAAGTCAGAGCTAATGGCCAAGCAGTGTTTTAATTAATACAGTTTCTGCGTGGTTATTTTGGCTGTAAGCTAGCCAAGCGGCCAGGACAAACAAGCAGGCCGCTCCATACAACAGTTAAGAGTACATACTGCTCTTGCAGAGGACTGGAGTTTAGCTCCCAGTACCCACATCAGGGGCCCATAACCACCCATAACTCCAGTTCCAGGGCAGTTGATATCTCTGGCCTCCTCCTTGGGCATCTGTACTCACTTGCACATGCCATATTTTCACATACCTACAATTTAAAATATGAATCCCAAACTCTGTAGGCACATATATTTAATAAAAGGTAAAATACTTGTTATGAGGAACTTAGAATGCTAGGTAAGAGATATAAATTGAAACAGAGAAAAGCTTCATTAATGAATAGCACATAGCACTTGGGGGCTGGGGTGATGGTTCAGACATAATAATAAGAGCACTTATTGCTATAGAGGACCAAAGTTCTCTAAATCCAGCTTTTGGGGATGCAGAATTTTCTTCTGGCCTCTATAAGAACCTGTTCACATGTCATACATACATACATACACACATGCATGCATACACACACATCCATGCACACACACACACACGGAGGGAGAGAGAGAGAGAAAGAGAGAGAGAGAGAGAGAGAGAGAGAGAGAGAGAGAGAGAACAAAGAAAGATACAGCACTTGTCATAACGCTGCAAGAAGAAGTAGAAATTCCACAGGTAAGAAGGCAGGAAGCACTTTAGGGAGGGAAAACATGAGCAGAGATGTAGAGGCTACAAGCAAGCCCTAAAACACTTTGGTAGAGCCATCAATGGGTGAAGCAAACTACGGTCTGTTGTCCATTCACTTGGTATTCTGAAATGTTCCAGGTCTAGGAATTCTGTCACAGAGTCTAGGGCTGTGATCAGACGTCTAGCCACAGACCCAAAGAGTGCCTTTGATAAGAAGCAGCGGAGAGCATGCCAATAAAGGAATAGAGTTAAACTACGTGCAAATCAGGTCAGCTTTGTCCCTTGCCCACCTCCGCCTCAAAATTAGCAAGTTTGTTCTGGTGGACCGATAACTCTCTGTTGGCCTGGTGTACCTAAACCATGTGTTCAAGTTCATCTTTCCTAGAATGTCCTCCATCTCTGTGGTAGTTCCTAGAGGAAGGAGCCTAGATTGCTCTCATGTCAAACCACCTTCTCACTCTAGTCTGGGTCGCTCCATAGCTGCCTCAGTTTCCAGCAGAGACACATTATCCAGAGCCAGGGGAAGGGGACAATGCCCATAGGCTAACTTGTTTTTTTTTTCTGACAGAGCTCTGCCTTCCAAGCTTTCCTAAGGGAAGAGTGGCCTGAGACCATGTGTTTGGTATTTCCCTCTGGCGGAGATGCAAGGAACTCTCGTGTACAAGATGGATTTGATTAACAAGGACGACATGCAATTTTTTCTTTTTTTCTTTTCTTTTCTTTTTTTTTTTTTTTGCTGGAGGATGCTTTTATGGGTGTTGGGATTCTTTATTCTTTTGCCCTCAGTCAACCACTGCCAAGCCACAAACTGGGCGCACAAGACCCATTTGTTTATTAGAAGAAAAGAGGGATTCCCCCCTCCCCCTTCTTAGAATCAAAGATTTGTGGACTTTCAGAATTGAGCTCTAGGGTCCCTGGTCCAGATCTCTACTCTGAAGTACTCTCGACTGGTCTAAACTTGCTATGCTATGTGAGGGACCACAAGAACAGAGGTCATAGCTGAATCGTTCCCCATTGCATTGCGGGAGGCCAGCTCACGGCAGGTGCTCTGTGAATGCGTGTTGAATGGAGATTGTCTGGTCTTTCTTGAATTCCCCCTGGATAGTCCATTTTACATTTGTTTATATTCTTCTTCATAGGGAAATTGATAAAATGTTGTCTTTCTCAATCCTAATCGTGTTTCATGTTTCTGTGCAGGGATCATTATGGTCAGGTGCTACCTCTGGAAGGAGACTGTTACCCCGCAGCTCAATTTCCTATTCTACAGAAGGGAACAATGAACACAGGAGGTGGACAACGGACAGCGCAAATCTTGTGGCCCAGGCTACCATTGAAGGAGTGGTGTCATATCTATTCCTACAAATCCTAATAGAATTTTGTTTATGATGATGTTTGGGTTTGCAGATGAACGTTTATAAGAAGACAGTCTCGCTAATGCTGCACCGTCCAGTCCATGAACATGTATGCCTATTTATTTGCTTTAAATTATACCACTGTTTCAAGTATACACATCTACATATTAGTGTCAGATTTATAAGTTTTTAAGTTGTTCATATTTTTATGCCATTTTATTTTAGTTGCTAATTGTTCTAATATCATTTTTTGTAGCTGCGATAAAGAAATATAAGGGAGAAAGGGCTTATTTTGCCTTCCAATTTCAAGTTACAGCCCAGTATACCAGGGAAGTCAAGCAGACAGGAATTTGAAACAACTGGTCACATCATAGCTTCAGTCAGAAGGGAGAGGCTTTAATGCTGTATTCTGGTCTGCTGTGTTCTGCTGTATTTCTCCGCACACAGCTCAGGACCCCTTGCCTTGAGAATGGTGCCACCCACAGTAGGCTGGATCCACCCACATAAATTAAGATAACCTCCTCAAACACACGTCCCCAGGCGATTCTAGGCTGTGTCAGTTGCAAAAGCAATGTTGTTTTAATAAACTAACCCTTGCATGCTATGAACTCGCTGACCTCACTTAGTTCCAATGGCTTTTTTTTTGAAAATTTTATAGGAATTTTTATATAAAAGTGATTATGTAATTTAGGAGTGAAAGTAGTTTTATTTCTTTGTTTCCAAGTTTATAACTTTTAAGAATTTTTTTTTCTTTTATAGGACTGGCTACCATTTCCACTAAAAGTTGAAGAGAGCAGGTAAGGGGCCAGAAAGATGGTCAAGCCTTACGACTTAAGTTTGATTCTTGGAAGCTTTATGGGGAAGGAGAGAACCTAGTTCCAAAAGCTGTCCCTAGACTTCTATTTATACATGGTGTGCGCACACACACATGCACAATACATACACTAAATAAATGTAAAAAAATTAAATAACACAAAATTGTTTTTAAAAATCTAATTACATTAGCTGATTCTCAAATGCTCCACCACCCTGCATAAGTGGGAGACCCCACACAGCTTAATCATTTTCATGATTGCTGCCAAAATATTACTGACCATTTTCTTTCTAGGTTCATGTGGGATTTGGGTGTGTAGTATTCTTACAAGGCCTTTTACTGTTTTTCAATAAGGGTATGGCCAGTCTCATAACACACATTAGAAAATATTCCTTCCTTATTCATTTTCTGGGAAAGATTGCGCGGAATTATTGTCAATTGTTTAATAGAATTCACTGTTAAAGACATTTGTGCCCATAATATATATGCTCTTATGGGAACAAACTAGTCCCTCTGAATGTGGTTGACAGTTGGGGCAGACTGAGGGGTCACTGATAGTGACACTGGGATTTGTCTCTACTGCATATACTGGCTTCTTGGGATCCTCTTTTCTTTGGATGTATACCTTGCTCAATCTAGATGTATCAGGGAGGGCCTTGGACCTTCCACAGGGTGGGTACATTGCCCTCTCTTAGGATTGGAGGGGGATGGAAAGGGAGGGTGTGTGGACAGCGTAGGAGGGGAGTGGGAGGAGAGGAGGGAGTGAGAATTTGGATTGGTATTTTTTTAAGTAATAAAAATATATGCTCTTGTGTTTTCTGACTACTTTTAATCAAGTTTTAAATGAAAAATTTAAATTTGGTTAAGATATAAATGCATCACCACCCTCCTCCTTACAACCCCCCCCCATGTTCCTCTCCTACTCTCTTGTAAATCCATGGTCTCTTATTCTTTTTGTAAAAAATAATTTTATATAGCCATATTTCAATCATATTTTTTCTCCTGTTGCAAGTTCTCCCAGGTCTTCTCCACCTCCCTTCCCACCCAACTTCATGCTTTTTTTCTCTTCTCAATGTTTTAGTTAGAGTGTCTATTGTTGTAAAGAGACACCATGACCATGGCAACTCTTATAAGGAAAACATTTAATTGGGGTGACTCACTTAGAGTTTCAGAGGTTCAGTCCATTATCATCATGGTGAGGAGCAAACATTAAAACCAACAAACACACATTCTAAAACTAATGAGACAAAAAAAATATTAAACCAAAAAAAAATTTGTGCCCTAGTTTAGAGTTGCTATTGCTGCAATGAAATACCATGACCAAAAGCAAACTGGGGAGAAAGACTTTCTCTGTCTTACATTTCCTGTAGTCTGTCATTGGTGAAATCCAGGACAGGAACTCAAACAGGGATGGAATCTGGAGGCAGGAACTGATGCAGAAGCCATGGAAGGGTGCTGTTTAACTGGCTTGCTCTTCAGGGCTTGCTCAGCCTACTTATAGAACCCAGGATCAACAGTGCAGGGATGACATCATCTATAATGAGCTGGGCTGTCCCCATCAATCACTAATTAAGAAAATGCACTACAGGTTGGTAAGCCACAGCTACGTGGTTATACACAGATTAATAGAAATGGGTTAAATTAATATGTAAGAGTTAGCCAATAAGAAGCTAGAGCTAATGAACCAAGCAGTGATTTAATTAATATGGTTTTTGTGTGACTATTTCGGTTCCAGGCAGCTGGAAGAAACTAGCAGCCTCCTTACTAAAGATAATCATTGGGATGATTGTGTCTCAAGAAGACTAATTCTCTATCCCTAAGCAGTTTTTAATTGCCTATAACTCTTCATAGGAGGGTTGGGCCCCGTGCAATTCCTCTCATCTGTGTTGGCATATCAACTGAGGTTATCATTTTCAGGTCTTGCTTAAGCAGCCGCATTGTTGAGATTTCTTTGGTGCAGCTTATCTGTCTTATCTTGCAGTAGACTTCCTGGTCCTCTGGCTCCTATACTCTTTCCAACCCTTTTCTTTGATGTTCCATGAGTGTTAGATGCAGGATTTGCATTGTTGATGTATCAGTTGGGGCTGAACAATAGTAGATTCTCTTCCATGATGCATGAACCTAGTAGATTTTTGTAGTTGGAAAGTTTTCAGTACCAAGTATAATTTCCTTTCTATTCAGCAGGCCTTGTGTCAAATTAGACAGCTGTTGGTTACTGCCAAGATATAAGTGTCATTATTGCTCCTGTTGCTCATTTAGCCTGATCATTGTTGTGATACTTAGGCATCACAGATGGATAGGACTATTGATTTTGTTCCTTCCCTGGCAGTTTGCATAGCATCTTCTAGTATAATGAAAGCTAGTCCTCAGGTTGGAGGCTTCCTCTAAATCCTGTGTCTAAAGTATGTGGTGTCTTCGGTAATATGGACTTAACATCAACTTCTGGGAGGCAACCAACCAAGTGCAATCGCAATAGCTTATAATGTTCCGAGGTCTCTTGAACTAGCTTGGCCAACAACTCAAATGGAGGTTTCCCATGCCTGGTAGTGGAGCTCTTTTGTTAGAAAGTCTATGGCTCTTAAGTGGAAACAATATCATCCCAAGTGGCATAATTTCATTTTAAATTATATTCATATTCATATGCATACACATACACATTTTATACATTAAGTGTAATTTTAGGTGGCTACAAAACGATAGTTCCTTATAGCTTTTACAAGCATCCTCAGTGTTATTTTTCTCCTTCCTTCTCCTTTTATATTGCTCTCCCTTCCCACTCCAAATGGAGACCCCCAATTTCCCCATTTCAGTGTATTTTAGCTACAAATCCTCAAATATGAAAACACTGATGAGAAAGAACATTTGTATTTGACTTTCTGGGTCCAGGCGACCTTACTCAATGTAACATTTTCTGGTTCCATCAATCTACTTGACTGCTTCATGATTTCATTTTTCTTTACAGCTGAATATATTCCACTGGGTATATGACCTACATTTTCATTATCCCTTCATCATTTGAAGGACATTTAGGTTGTTTACATTTTCTAGCTACATTGACTAGTTTTAGGTCAACTTGACACAGTCATTTTGGAAACTTCAATCTCAACTCAGAACACTCTCCCACCAGATTGGCCTATGGACAAGTCTACAGTGTATTTTCTTGATTAATGATTGATGTGGGAGACTCCAGCTCACTGTGAGTGGCACCAAACCTGGGCTGGTGGTCCTGGATAATATAAGAAATGAAGCCAAGAAAGCCATGAGAAATAAGCCAGTAAAAGCAGCATTTGTCTATGGCCTCTGCATCAGGTCCTGTCTCCAGATTCATGTCCTGTTTGAGTTCTTGCTCTGACTTCCTTCCATGATAAACTTCTACCTGGAAGTATAAAATGAAATAAACTCTTTCCTCTCCATGTGTCTTTTGGTCATGATGTTTTATATAGCAACAGAAACCCCAAGAAGTCAACTATTGTGTATATAGTAGCAACAAGTGTTGCTGAGCAAGTGTTTGGGGAGGAAGATATTGAGTCCTTTGGGAATATGCCAAGGAGTTTAACTCGGTCATATGGTTGATTTATTTTTAGCTTTTTAGGAATTCTCCACAAATTCCCAAAGTGGCTGAATCAGCTTGCAATCCTGCCAGCAGTCAATGAGGGTTACCCTCCCCCCACATCGCATCAGTCTTTGTTGTCACTTGTTTGGTTGATCTTAGTCATTGTGACAGGATGAAATGAAGTCTGAGTTGTTTAATTTGCATTTTCCCAATGTTAAAGATGATGAATACTTTTTGAGGTATTTCTTAGCTATTTTTTTATTTCTACTATTGAGTTCTATTTTAGTTCTTCTATTGAGAGTTATATGTTCAGCTCCATAGCTCATCTTTAGATGTGTTGCTGGTTTTCTTGACTATGTTTTTTTTGAGTTTTTTATATATTCTGGGTAATAACTCAGATGCATAGCTGGCAAAGACTCTTTCCTGCTTTGTATGGTTCCTCTTCATTTAATGGTGTCCCTTGGCTGTAGAGAAGCTTTTCAATTTTGTAAAGTCCCGCATGCCAAGTGTTGACTTTAACTCCTAGGCAGATGGGGTCCTATTCAGAAAGTCCATTCCTACACTTGTATCTCGAAGGATACTGCCAACATTTTTTTCTAACAGTTTCAGTGTCTCAGGTTTCATATTGAGGTCTTTGGTTCATTCTGTTAGTTAGAGTTCTCTCATTCTTTCTTTTGGTTTGTTGGGAGCAAGGTGTGGTGCCTGCACCACCTGGAACTATGGTCATGCAAAGGCCTGGGGATTAAAGAACACACAGAGAAGCTGGTCACTCTTGAAGCAAGAATGTCAATTTTATTATGTTCCCAGGCAGCTTATATAGTACTCTTCTTGACTCGTGACCACACCCTAGCTCTCGGGATTTTCCATTGCAAGCCCACCAGAAACCACTTCCTTGTTATCAGGAACTCATGAGGATTCCATGGTTAGAGCAGCTGCAAGCATAGAAAAACAAGCTGTTTACTCCAGCAGGCAAGAGGTCATAGAAAGTTCAGGGTCTGAGGGTGTGCAGCTCCCAACAGCTCCCCCTTTTCAATATAATGAGACCAGGCCTGTCTTAGGTTGTAGACCTAATTTGTGTAAATTCATATCTTACCCATCATCAAGAACACTTGTCTTAGCACACAAGGCCTCTGTCTTAGGTTGATTGTGACAGGCTTCTGTCTTACCCAACTCTGGTTCATTGTCCTTCTCATAGCATGATGACCCATACTTCACTTGGAGGAAGCCTGCTTAGTTGGGCAAGCATTAGTTGCTTGGTAGTGATATTAAAGGGCTTGCTGCTGTTGCTGCTAATGCCTGTTATAAAGACAGAGCAATAAAAACTCCCCAGCTACAAGAGTTCCTAGGGTAACAGTTCCAGACCAGCTCTTCAGCAAGCCTAGGCCATAAAGAATGCCCTTAGTAGAGGGTGAACCCAAAGAAAAACATATAGCTAACCTCCTGGTTATGGTAAGTAGACAAGAATGCCGGGCAAAAAATTGGGATCTTGGGGGTGGGGTGGGAGGAGAGTAAGGGGAGATGGGGAGAGAAAAGGGAGAAGGGGAGGATGGGGGGGAACTTGGGGACACGGGATGATTGGGATAAAGGAAGGCTGGACAGGGGAGCAGGGAAGCACATTTCTTAATTAAGGGAGCCATCTTAGGGTTGGCAAGAGACTTGGACCTAGAGGGGCTCCCAGGTGCCCAGGGCGATGTCCCCAGTTAGTTCCTGGGGCAGCTGAGGATAGGGAACCTGAAATGACCCTATCCTATAGCCATACTGATGAATATCTTGCATATCACCATAGAACCTTCATCTGGTGATGGATGGAGATAGAGACAGAGACCCACACTGGAGCACCAGACTGAGCTCCCAAAGTCCCAATGAGGAGCAGAAGGAGGGAGAACGTGAGCATGGAAGTCAGGACCACAAGGAGTGCACCCACCCACGGAGACAGTGGGGCTGATCTATTGGGAGCTCACCAAGGCCAGCTGGTCTGTGACTGAAAAAGCATGGGATAAAACCGGACTCTCTGAACATGGCAGACAATGAGGGCTGCTGAGAAGCCAAGGACAATGGCCCTGGGTTTTGTTCCTACTTCATGTTCTGGCCTTGTGGGAGCCTAGCCAGTTTGGATGTTCACCTTCCTAGACCAGGATGGAGGGGGGAGGATTTTGGACTTTCCACAGGGCAGGGAACCCTGCCTGCTCTTTGGACTGGAGAGGGAGGGGGAGAGGAGTGGGGGGAGGGGAAAAGGAGTGGGGGAAGGGGGGAGGGGGAGGGAAATGGGAGGCTGGGAGGAGGCGAAAAAAAATTTTTTTCAATAAAAAATAAATAAAAAAAATAAAAAAAGAAGTTAATAAGAAGTTAATAGAAACTTGGATTCCCTTTAAAATAGGACCATATTTTACCCATCCCCCGAAATGAGAAATGGCCCTATTTTAGAAAGCTTTCCCTGTCAGCAAATAACTAAATTTCCACAGCCTTTCTTAATAAAGGCTTATCCATGGCCCAATCGTTGACTAGCTAACAACAATGCTGAAATCGGTATTTTCTTATTCGTGTGTTCCTTTTCATTTAAAGGAAGAAATTCATAACTGAACAAAAGCTGTTATAGGTGTCTTCAAAAAAAAAAAAAGAATGCCCTTAGTTAAAGAATCTATGGAAGCGGGAGCCACATGAGTCTTGACTGGCCTAGGCCTAACACAAATATGATGGAAGGAAGGGGAGCAACGAACCATATGCAAATCCCATAAGAAATCTAACTGCTCTTATAAAAGGGCAGTCTATAGATTAGGTTGCATAATGCCCTGGCGAATATGCTCATTAAGGGAATTGTGGGGCTCTAAGGCAGTGGCAACCTGCCCCAGTAGGGAATCAACAGTGCTAGGCACAGCAGCCGTCTAGTTGATGGCAATTCCGGCTGCTGCAGTGGTGACAATAGTGGCCACTACAGTCATGGTGATCCTGAGTCTTGGTGGGGGTGACTCAGCACCAGCTGATCATCGTGGGTGATGTTCACCAAGACATGTACCAAGCCTGGAACCTGGACCACAGTGGTTGTCATCTCGCTTGCCCAACAGCTGCTTAAATGACATGAAACTTGAGAGCAGTTAAGGGCAAAATCATTCAAGGTGTGGTTAGTTAAAAGAAAGAAAACTGGCCCTGACATACAGACAACTGCATGAAAAGTCTTATTTTGGTTCCAGTTTAACTGCAAAATATTTTCAAAGATACTTGTAGCATTCCATTTTGCTGTGTCTCATACAATTCTCATGATAATCAGACCTCCAAATCAAATAAGCCCCTCCACTAAGCACCACCCTGCAAAGCTGCATCCAATCACTAGGAGTCAGATTTTGATCCCTGTAGGACTCCACCAAGGCAGCAGTAAAGGGAGCATGCAGCTCATAAGCAGTATAACCTTTATAAGCTGTCTTACATCCTTAAACTGAAACTGCTGATGTAGCCTCTGCTTATTCCCCTGAGAATCCACAGTTTCCATAACAGGGAATGCCTGAATATTTGAGTTCTGTCAATGTCTCTGCAATTCTTCTACTTCCCTCTCACTGGCAGGAGGGACAGTTGCTTTGTGAAAGGGATTCTTTCTCTTGGGGGTGGGACAAGAGAATAAACCCAGTCCTGAATCACTACTATCTGAGATGTGAGCCTCCTCAGGCTCCTTTCGCTCCTCTCCCTTTGGAGCTCCTTTGCATGATGCCAGGGATTCTTTGTCTTGGACATCCTTCAGTATTTCAATGGCTTCCTTAAGCTGTTTCTTGACTATACAATTTTCAGTAAGCATAGACTCTTTAACCAGCATCCATAGAGAAAGCATGGCAATTGGAAAGGACTCTGGCCCCTTTTCCCTCAGCTCCTTTTGTAGGTCTTCCTTAACATGTTCTCAGTTAGGGATGTTCAAGGTACCTGCCTGTAGAAACTATGGACTAACCTTACCTAGGGTTTCCACAAATTCTTCAGATTTTCTTTTAATCTTAGTACCCTGTTTTATCAATAGTACCTGTAATTCCTTTACAAGAGCAGACTTGGAAGAATCTGCCCCCATCCTTACAATTCACCCTCTCACCTTCTCTTTGTTACTTACCTGCTAGCTAACCTTCCAAAGGGTGTCCCTCAGAGGTGTCACTAGTTCTTGATCTCACTGGGCCTCCACCTGTGGCACCTGTACCACCTGAAACCACTGTCAGGCAGAGGCCTGGGGATTAAAGAACACACAGAGATGCTGGTCACTCTTGAAGCAAGAATGCCAATTTTATTATGTTCCCAGGCAGCTTATATAGTGCTCTCCTTGACTAGTGGCCATGCCCTAGCTCTTGGGATTTTCTACTGCAAATCCACCAGAAATAACTTCCTTGTTATCAGGAACTCATGAGGGTTTCATGCTCAGAGAAGTGGCAATCATAGAAAAAACAAGTTGTTTACTCCAGTAGGCAAGAGGTCATAGGAAGTTCAGGGTCTGAGGGTCTGAAGATCCCAACAACAAGGGTCTATTTTGTTTATCTCCTCAAAGAATCAGCTCTCAGATCCATTGATTCTTTGTATTGCTTTTTTGTTTCTATCTCATTAATTTCTGCTCTGATTTTTATTACTTTTCGCTGTCTACTAGATTTGGGTTTAAATTGTTCTTTCTTTTCAACATTATTAAGTTGCATTTTAAAGTTATTTATTTATGCTCTTTCTGATATTTTTATTTGTTTGCTTGTTTTGGTTTTGTGAGATAGGGTTTCTCTATATATCTTTGGCTGCCCTGGAACTCACTCTGTAGACCAGGCTGGCATGGAACTCAGAGAAATCAATATACCTCTATTTCCTAATTGCTGATATTAAAAGCATGCACCACTCCATGCTTTTCTGATTTCTTAATGTAGGCAGCTGCAGCCCCTCCTCAGCTAGACTGTGCACCACCTGTGTTCTCCCCTTATATGTGCTACCAGCCTCAAGGTCCACTGTCATTGTCAGCAGATTTGGTGAGACAATTGGGAATTCTTAATGGGGGGAATTAATTAAAAAAAGAATTTTCCCATGCTAAAAAATGGGAAACTATATTGTGATGGATAAAGTTAGTTCTCTGTAACATTACACAGTGAATGGTTTAAAATGGAAGAATTAAATGAGGGGATGATTATTAACCTAGATGGGATTTATGTAATGTCAGTTATAAACACTATTGGTTTGATAATTCTTATTTTATCCCTAAAAAAGTTGGTTAATATAAGAGTCAAGTTAGTTGATTTGAGGAACAAGATACAGGCCTTAGAAAAAGTTACTAGAGAAAATACTGTCATCTTGACTGATAAGTTACAAGCCTTAAGAGATATTCAGATAGAAACACAGGAATTTAAAGGAGAATCAACCTCAGCATTATATTATAAAATTAGAGAGAAACAGTCCAAGGCTATCAAACAATCAACCTTAATTTGTCTAGTTACCTTACAGAGACAACTGCCAAATGACAGCTATATTTACAATATGCAAGGCTGTGTAAGAGTTGAATTGAAAAAAAATGAAAAAAAAAATAAAAATAAAAAAAAAGAGTTGAATTGATTTCTGTGGAATTGTTAGATTTGAGAAGATTTAAGGAAATGATGGTTTCATATGGTTTGCATTCACCTTTTGTGAGTGAGAAGTTAAATTCATAGTCAACTAGTAACAGAACTGTCTCACAAGACTGGAACGACTTGGTTAAATCAGTATTGGAACTCAGTCCTCAGTTTCAGTGGAGGACCTGGTGGAAAGATGAGGCTAGGACAACTAAACAATGAGGTAGGACTAGAGGCATTGAAATTTCCCAAGATCAACTCTTGGAAAGGGCAACTATGCTGATGAACCAAGATAGTCTCTATGTGATGACCACTCCTTGGCTCTGTGCCTTGCATGAGCTTTGAATACTTGGGACAGAATTGAAGAAGTTGGAAAGAGAGCTTAGTCATTTACTAAAGTTATACAGGGCCCAAATGAAACCTTTATTTATTTATTTATTATACAAAAATTGACTTCAATTGTAAGTAGACTGGTACCAAATTCAGAAGCTAGATAAATAATAATTGGATCTCTGGCTTTTAAAAATGCGAATTCACAATGCAAAAGCATAATTAGGCCTTTAAAGGCAAAATCAGAACTATAGAGGAATGGATACAAGATACACTCAATATTGAATCTCATAACCATGATGATGCTTGGATAGGTCAGATGATTTCCAGAAGTTTGAAGAAAAATCAAAATGCCAGGTGTTTTAATTGTGGCAAATAATGTCACCTAAAAAGGGGTTGTAAATAGGCCATTCCTAGAAACAATGTTTCTTATAATCCAAACAGAAGACCCTTGCCTTCTGGAGTATGCAGAAGGTATAACAAAGGCTGACATTGGGCCAATAAAGCGGATCAACAAGAGACAGACTTTGCCATCAAGATATGCCTTGGGGGGCCTCACACAGGTCCCCATGTTAAATTTGGTTCAATCATTCCTTGTCACTGTGGGGAAACTCCTCCCCAGAGCAATAAAAAGACCGAATGCTTATTGTAAAAGACCATATTGCTCTGGATGATAGAACAGCTTCAGAAGATAAAACAAAATTTTCAGGTGAAACCAGAACAAGAGAGACCTCTTAATTAGACCATTCCATCTAGATTAACTAAGAAAACAAACACATACTTTTCATTTGATCAGATATAACTTGCCAAAAGGGAACCTTCCCAAGCTGAGATATGGAGCAGGGTTTTGCCTTTTGTCCTTCCAGGATAATGAAGGCATCCAGCTAAGGAATCTGAAGACCACTGGACAGATAAGACATATGAAGAAAAAGGAGGAAACATCCAGAGAAACTGTCCCACAAAAAAGAATAAATTGGTCTATTGGTATATCACATCTCCAAAAGGATAAAATTTCATAAATCTTCCTAAATGTTTCTGCTCAGCTTTACATGCACATAATGCTGATGGAGGAGGGTCAACTGTCTATTGGTTAATAAAGAAACTACCTTGGCCCCTTTAATAGGACAGAAAATTAGGTAGGCAGAGTAAACAGAACAGAATGCTGGGAGGAAGAAGGCAGTGAGCCAGACGTCATGCCTCTCCTCTCCAGGCAGTCGCCATAGCTCTCCTCTCCAAGATGGATGCAGGTTAAGATCTTACCGGTAAGCCACCACCTCGTGGTGCTACACAGATTATTAGATATGGGTTAATCAAGATGTGAGAGTTAGCCAGTAAGAGGCTAGAGCTAATGGGCCAAGCAGTGTTTAAAAGAATACAGTTTCTGTGTAATTATTTCGGGGCATAAGCTAGCCAGGCGGCTGGGAGCCGGGCAGAACACAGCCCGCAGCTACACACTACATAATGCAAATGGTCTTTTTGTAGTCCCAGTTCAATTAAAACTTAAAACTGGCATTGAAGTTGAAACATGGTTCCCTCCATCTTTAGACCCAAACATGCTTTTTAAAGGAAAATCTCAAATCTCTATCTCATGTTAGAAGAGCCACCTGATATGAGATAGATAAAAAACAGAAATTAGGGGTTATTTTATTGCCACTAATCTCTTAATTATTTGGTTTTGACTCCTTAAGGCTTTTCTTGAGGTATAAATATTAGCTCAAAATTTATAATATATATATAATTTTTGTCATGGTATTAATGGTCACATAGAATACTAACTAATTCTAGAAAAAGACTTCATCTAGTTTCTTATACATGATTTTAGGTTTTAGTCTCTATCAGGTAATTAGGAATTAAATTTTGTACTCTGGAGATATGTAACAAATTATGGTCCTTTAACCTCTTTGAGATCTGCTGCATATAACATTTAAAATGTTTAATTTTTCTATAGTGAAGCATGACTATGACTAACAGCAATGTTTGAAGTTTCCAAAAGGAGGATGGGATTCCACAATGACAATTCCACCTGGATTATGGTAATGCCACTAATCTGACAAATACCACCCAAAGATCAGCTTTAGACTGCAAATTGCTAAGGACAATTTCAAAGTTGCTGATTAAGATGGTACAGCCTCACTGACTATGCTAGCCAGGACTTGAAATAAGCCCTGCACTCTCCCATTACATAGGGAATGAACAATAAATGATACAGCTAGGTCTCTAGGACTTGACAATTATTCCAATTGTTTTTAGCATCCCTTAAAGATGCTGTCATTCCCTAGACTACAGGAAGTAGTTTTAAGAACATGGCACCCACATTTCTATGAGGTGGGATGGGCAGTTTTTAGTCATTCAGTGAGTTATAAATATTTGTTATTGCTTAGGGGGTTTGACTACAAGTCATTATTGTTAATGGTCAGGAAAAAAGCTGAATAAAGAAGGTTATTGTTATGAAAAGGAAAAGAGCGATATATATATATATATATATATATATATATGTATATATGATAGGATAGAAGGGCAGATTATTGTATCTACTTTTATACTAAAAATACAACTACTAGTCTTAAATATTTTACATTGGTATTGATTCTTGTAAATTGATACAAAATTGAGGTTATTTTTGTTATATTGGATATATGTTTCTCCTCTTGTTTAAGATGTTTGTATATTGATACAAATTTAAAGTTAATTCTGTTAGAACATACTATACATGCATATCTACTCTTGTTCAAATTATTGTACCTATACAGCTCATTTAACAATGTAATGCAAATTTCTAGTCCTTACAATTATTACAAACTATTTTGAATAATAAGAAAATGCAAGATAGTAGTCACCTATTACAATCAAACTTGTAGTCATGTTAGGTATGTCTTCAAGGTAAAACAGAAATATAGTTAAAAAAGACAGGGGGTCTTCAAACACTTCAGAGATCTACAGAATGTGGCATTTAAGATGTTTTAGTAACATAAGGCTTTTGATGACAATGAGACATGTCTGCTCTTGGCAGCACCAATCTACTTCAGAGAAGATTATGGACATCAAAGAAACTCCATATAAAATTTACTGTCTTTATAATTAGCAACTGGGCAAGAAACCACACTTGCCTTCACTGATGACATTATGCTGTCTGAACTATGCAAGACACAAAAGAAAGTGACTTCCAAACTTTGCCAAGACAAGGAAGAATAGCCTTTCAGAATATCCTGTTTCACAAAAAGGTCTATCAGATATTCTAGGCCTGTAGGCCTAAGATGGATGCCCCAATGTTTCAGAGGAACCTTCTGTGACTGTCCAGGCAGCCAGCTGCTTCTGTCATTTCTGACATTTTTTGGAAGTCGCTTGCTTGCACTTCCTGGTCACTCAGATAATATTTTCTTCTTGGGTCTCTGATGGACTTGAAGACTAGATAGTTATAGTCATTCTTGCTAGAAAATTCTGAAAAGAAACTCACAATCAAGGTGTAAATTGTATAAGGTTCAGAGATATAAAAGAATATATTTGGGTTGGTAATACAAGTTAGGTTAGAAAGTATATTAGTACGACATTTTGGATCCACCAAGATTGGATAAATAATGGAGTATCTTTTCTGAATTTGTCAAATACAAATGGACGAGACATTGTTAAAGTTATTATTGCCTGTACATATTTGTATATAGTTATTCTACTTTTTGTATATAGTTTTATTATGTTAGTTAAAACATTTGCTTTTTATTTAGGCGAAAAGGGGAAATGTGTGATATTTTGTTTGTGTTCTGACAAATAAAGCTTTCTTGGAGTCAAAGGGTAGAGCTGGCTACTAGCTAACCATAGAGGTTTAGAAGACGGTAGACAGAGAGAGGAAGTGATAAGAAAGGGCAGAGAGAGGATCTCAGCCCTTCTGGTCAGAGGAAAGAGAAGAGGTAGGAAGCAACTGGCGGCTGCTCCCAGCTCTCAGATCTTTCAGGTTTTTATCCTGATATTTGACTCCTGAGTTTTTATTGGTTATGATTAATTAGAGTAACACTTCACACCTTGGCAGTTTGGGTAGGGCTCTGGGTATATGAGCCTGGCTGGGCCTGGAGGATTGATCTGGTACACATAGCTGCAGGGTAACTGAAGCTGGGAGTAGTTGTGGCACAGTGCAGATAGGTTACTGTTGTGGGAGCCCGCTTGTTTGTTCCCAGCCACTCAGCCCTGAAATAACCACACAGAAACTGTATTAATTAAATCACTGCTTGGCCTATTAGCTCTAGCTTCTTACTGGCTAGCTCTTACATCTTAATTTAACCCATTTCTATTAATCTCTGTATCACCATGTAGCTGTGGCTTCCCAGAAAGATTCCATCTGGCATCTGTCTCTGGCAGGGTTACATGGCTTCTCTCTGACTCTGCTTTTTTTCTCCCAGCATTCCGTATAGTTTTCCCTGTCTACCTCTGCTCTGCCCTGCTATAGGCTCAAAGGAGTTTCTTTATTCATTAACAAATAAAAGCAACACATATATAGAAGGACTCCAGGTTACCTATGCTCCGAAGCCACATGACTTGGCTAGAGAGTCCCTGGGAATGAGGGCTGAGAAATGTGGGGAGCCCAGGGGAGGGAGAGGGGCTGGGAGAATGTCATGGTCCTTGGCAAACAGTCTTGGGATGACTATAGTTGTGAAGTACAGACAGGACATCTGTCTTAATCTTTTTAGGTTTTGATTTGCAGATGGAGGAAACATGGCATTATTTTTACTTTTACCCTATTAGAAGTTTTAGTCAGATTTTTACATTTGTACCATTAGAAGTTTTAATTAATGTTTTATCATCTGGGTGTTGTTAAGGACCATGAATTTTAGGAAATTCTCACCTTCTTAATTATTTTTGTGTCTGCTTACCTCTATCTCTGAATCTCATGCACTTTTCTCTTCTGTCTATTTCTGTGACTGTAGTTGCATTTTAATACCATTAGGTTTTATCTCACTGGTATGTGGAGCTCTGATGTTTGATGACTCTGTTCTTTATCTTCCTTCATTCTGATTGTTATATTGACTTATTTTATTAACACCTTTGTCTGTTTTTCCTGATCCACTGTTAAGCAAGAATACTGTTTTGGGAATATGTTTTCAGGCCCACCCACAATTTCCATTTGTTTATTATTTGAGATCTTTCCTACCTGATGCAGTCCACCATTTTCCAGTTGACTTGAATATGTATTCATTTGTAGTCTAAAGATTATCATAAATGTTAGTGTAACTTCCATGTGTGATGATGCCAAGATCTAGCTCATTTATGAGTTTGCCTTATTTCTCTGTGTTCTCCTGACTTAATGTTACATCTTCATGCTTCTTTGCCTGCTTGGTAATTTCTTTTATCACATGCCAGAAGCTTTATACATCAGAAAAGAGTAGAGCCAGATAACTAATGACTATCCACAGAACAGGCTTGTTGTCCCCCAACAACAGTCACCACACCTGCTCAGCTAGGAATGTCTCATTTCTCTCTAGAATTTGGTGTTTATGGGTGGAAGAAACATTTTCTGATTGAACTTGAGTCCTGTTTCCAGGGAAGGAATTGACATCTGGCACTGTAGACTTGGTCAAAAACTTATGGCTGGGAAAGTCATGGGTCCTACAGGAACTTAGGTAATGGATTTTTGTTGTATTAGAAGCGGTGGGGCTGCGTCCCCAGCACCCCAGCCGCCTGGCTAGCTTATGCCCCGAAATAACAACACACAAACTGTATTCTTTTAAGCACTGCTTGGCCCATTTCTATCTAGCCTCTTCTCGGCTAACTCTCGCACCTGGACTAGCCCATTTCCTATATTCTGTGTAGCACCCAAAGGTACGCTTACCGGTAAGTTTCTAGCCTACATCCATCCTGGGTCGGAGCTTCATCAATCGCGTCTGTCCTGAGAGGAGCTGTGTGATGTCTCTGAGAGGAGCTATGGTGTCTGTCTGAGGCATCTTACCTCACTTCCTCTTCCTCCCAGCATTCTGTTCTGTTTACTCCTCCCACCTATGTTTTAACCTATGAGGCCAAGCAGTTTCTTTATTATAATTAACCAATGACCTTCCTCTATCAGATTTTGGTAAATTCTCATGATGTTACCATCCAGTTGTCTTCTAAGCAATTATGTTTATGCCCATAAATGAATGTTCCTGCCAGCACTGATCAGAGTGACTTCCTTTTGCAGTGGGGATGAATAACTACAGAGACGTGAAACTGATCAAAGTAATGAGAATAAGTAATGAACATAAGGGATTTTTGCTCAGTTATAAACAGGACATATGTACCATCCCCTCAAAGGCCTTGGGGGTACTGTGTAATGGGGAGCTGGAAGGATGTAAGAGCTGGAGGGAGGGACACAATTTTCATATCTGTCTATATCACTTTATACTCTCTCTCACCACAGTTCTGGAAGTAACCACAACCTGGTTCTGTTCTGCCTTGACACTAGTCTCCACCAAGCAAATTAGTTCATTAGTTTTGCACTTAGTCACACTCAAGTTCTCAGGACATGGGCAGAGTGAAGCCAGATTACTTGGCAGAATTTAACACAAAAGGACACTATTTGAGCTGCCAACAGTCTTTCTTCTACTCAGGAAGCAGAGAGAAAGATAAATTCTCAATCACCACCTTGATTTCCCTCTTTTATTCAGTCTAATTAATTGTGCCTGTTTATTGAATCTTGAACCCAAGCCTCTAGCATGATGCCATACAGTTAAAGTGAGTCTTTCTTCTTTGATTAAACCCTCCTGTGTTCTGAGCCAGGATAATCCAAAGCTTTTTCCCAAGACCCTGATAAATGGAGAAGAAAGGAAAACCAGGAACAGGCTTGGCAGGGCCAGTAATGGCCTGGGGACAGGGCCTTGCAAATGCTATAACTTCAGACCCTGCGAACCCAAGTATCTCCCGCAAAGAACTTTGGTTATCCACCCCAAGGCTGCTGTGTGCTCAGTCTGTGATACAGTTGAGACATCTTGTGTTTCCTTTGTGCCACGTTGCATGATTGGTTTCCTGGTGACTTTGTCCTATTGTGTGATGGCTTTTTTATTACTCTGTACCATCCCCCCCATTTCTACAAACAGTATATAAAATGCTGTACTTCTTAATAAACTTGTTTAGCATAAGACATACTTTGTGTAAAAGCCCCTTGTCCTAACTTTCCTATCTTCTTTATTGTCTCTGATCCCCTGGTCCTTCAGAAACATGTCATTGTAGAATGAGCAGCTGATTCAAGTTACTTCTGGAAACACATTTCTAGACATGCTAAGAAGTGCATTTCCAAATTGACAATGAAGATTAATCAATACACTAATGTGCCAAATGAGTGAGAATTTAGTTGTTTCTCTCTTTGCTTAGTGCTACATTGTATGTCAGTAGTGAGTTAAAGGTTGAGTGGCCTCTGGGAAAAAGAAGAATGTTTTCAAGATGCCAAATTACAGTATGGTATAACATGGTGTTAGAGTAGTACAGTCTGTTGAGTTTCTTGCCAACTTTTCATTGAAATATAACCATGAAGAAATGTCTAAAACAGAAACAACAAATGAATATTATCAGTGATTACTGAGCAACAGGTAAGTGAAGGTAAGACAGTGTTTAAAAAGTTTCTTTTAGCTAAATAAACTAAATTAATTCTGGGTGAGAGATAGGAAAAGCAATATCTAAAGAATGTAAGGCAAGTTTACCTTTATCAGATGCAATCACAAGCTGCAAGTGATGCTTTAGTAAACACTGGCCTGAAAGTATAACAATAGTTTTATGATTATTACCCATTGTCACTTGATCAGATTTAGAAATGCCTTGAACATTTGTGAGGTAAACCTTAGAATGTGTCTGTGAAAACATTTGCAGAGAAAACAAACAAGCAAAAGAAGGAAGATGTCCCTTGGGTGTAGGCAACCCCATCCCATGAGATGGGGCTCTAGACCTGATGTGGGATTCCCTTCTGTATGTTATGAATACTATTGATTAATAGAGTCTGCTTTGGGCCTATTGCAGCTTAGAATAGAGCAAGGGAGGAATTCCAAGCAGATTGAGGAGGAGGGAGTAGGTGGGGGTCAAGGAGACACCATGTAGCCACCAGAGGAGAAAGACACCCTCATGACAGTACTGGTAAACCATGAGTCTTGTGGTGAAATATAAAATAATAGAAATGAGTTAATTTAAAATGTAAGAGCTAGGTAGAAATACACTTAAGCTATTAGCCAAACATTTTTGCAGCTAATATAGTTTCTGTGTGATTATTTCAGGTCTGGGTGGCCAGAAAATGAACAAGCAGCCTCTGCCTACAGAACAGCACCAACATGGTCAACTATATCCACCTAAAACCTGAGAGAGCTTGGGAAGTAATTCTAGATACAAAAGAACAGAGTTGAGAACAGCTTCTTGATAGCTGCATTGTTTTGAGATGGGCTGTTTGCTGGTGGCAAACAGGTATGCCGAGGCTCTGTTAAGAGAGGTCTTCCTGATTCAACATTACCAGCAAAAACCCTGCATGGTTTCTTTAAGAAATAGTGGCTCCCTGGTTTGTGCTAGTTGCACAAACAGCTCTGACATTTAAGGCCGAGCACTTAGATATGGTCTGTGAGTAGTGTGTTACTTAATGATGACATATATCTCCCTGTAACCTTGGAACTAAGTCAATTTGCATAGCTCTCAGAGGCAGTGAACATGCCTCCAACATGTTAGACTGGGAAAAGCCAAAAGGCAAAGCAGCCTTAGTCCTATCCATGCTGCTTAGCATTTTAAGACATGGTCTTGGTCATAAAAGGATTACAGATTTGCAACAAAGACAGATTCAGATGAAAAAGACCTCTAAATGGGTCACAGTGTTAGATATATATGTGTCAGCTTGGGAGAGAGAAGAAAAGAATATAGACAGTTATAAAACGAAGTAAATGGTTTTTTAAAAATAAAACAGTCTTTAAAGAGACAGAGCACAGACAGTCATAGATTAAAGGAGAAAAGAAAAATAAGCCAGATAAAGATGAAAAATACACAGAGATTGTGAATTATATATATTTTTGTGTTTTCTTTTAATTTTTTGACTGTGAATGAGCTAAGTACAGAGAGACATTTTATTGTACAGGCTGCTAAGTTAAACCAACATATATATTTTAAAGGTTTCACAACTCTTGGTCTAGAGTTCATGAGTTTCCATGAACTTGGTTTAGCAGTCTTTAGACTTCTCCATCATGATATTCACCCCCCCTCCCTTGCTCATATATTCCCTCCTTAGTCTGATTGGATTCTTAGAGCTTGGCCCGGTACTTGGTTGTGAATCTCTGCATCTGGTTCCATCAGTTACTGAAAGAAGGCTTTAGCTTCTCTGGAGCTAAAATTGTAGTCTGGTTATCCTTTGCTTTACATCTAATATCCACTTATGACTGAGTACATACCATGTTTGTCTTTCTGAGTATGGGTTACCTCACTCAGTTCCATCTATCCTGAGTGAGGTAACCCAGGCCCAAAAAGATGAACATGGGATGTACTCACTCATAATTGGTTTCTAGCCATAAATAATGGTCACGGAGTATATATTTGGTGAACCTAAAGAAGCTAAATAAAAAGGCGAACTCAAGGAAAAACATATAATTATCCTCTTGGCTATGGGAAGTAGACAAAATTGCCGGGTAGAAAATTTGGGATCTTGGGGGTGGGGTGGGATGGGATTATCGGGGGATGGGGAGAGAAAAGGGAGAAGGGGAGGATGAGGGAAACTTGGGGAAACAGGTTGATTGGGATAAAGGAAGGTTGGATAGGGGAGCACGGAAGCACAATTCTTAGTTAAGGGAGCCACCTTAGGGTTGGCAAGAGTCTTGAACCTAGAGTGGCTCCCAGGAACCCAAGGCGAGGTCCCCAGTTAGTTCCTGAGTGTTTGATTATAGCAATGAAAACTCACACAAATCCTTACTCATTATCAATTTCAGTGAGATTTTTGAGCTCTAATTGTAGAGAGATGGCTAATTGGGTAATGGGGCTTACTCCACAATCTTGACAACCTGAAGGGGCCAAGTTGCTTCTGTATTTGGAATCATCTGCAAAAACATTACCATGTAGGCCAATATTTTGATGTGTTGCCCTTACATTTTTATATTTTAAACCTTATACTTAAATCTTTTATCATTTTTGAGATGATTTTTGGTAAGTGGTGAAATATTGTATCTAACTTCATTCTTCTGCATGTGGTTTGCCAGGAGTCATTTGTGGTTTCTTCCAAGCTTTTGCTTTCTGAAGGTGGAGTTTCTCTGTGTCCTGGCAGCCAATCCCAAATAACCAACATGGCTACTTCTTACTAATTATGAAAGCATGGCCAATAGCTTATGTTTGTTACTAACTAGCTCTTATAATTTTAATTAACCCATATTTCTTATCTACCCTCTGCCACATGTTGGTATCTTCTTTCAGCATGGCATGCTCATCTTTTGCTTCCTGTGCCTCTTGCTGGTAACTCTCTGACTCCATCCTTCTTCTTCCCAGCACAATCTTGCCAGAAATCTTGTCAAGAAATCTTGCCGGGCTATTGGCCAATCAGCTTTTTACTAACATTTTTACAGTGTACAGAAGAATTATTCCACACCAGTTTTCTGTTTCTATGAAGCATACCATGGGAGTTTAGATGGAAATTTCATTGACTTGGTGACTCGCTTTATGTAATATGGGAATTCTAAAGTTCTTTCAATTGATGAATATGTGGTACATTTTCATTTATTTCTAGCTTCTTCAATGTCTCTCAGCAATTACTTTTGGGTTTTTAAAAACATGTTATTGGATTTTTAAAAACCTGGTAGTCTATGACTGGGATTTGGTCCTGTCACATTGTAACACAGGCTGGCCTTGAACTCATGGCAATCCTTCTGCCTCAGTCTCCTAAGTGCTGAGATTGCATGCATGAGTCACCAACCCACTTTTTAAAAAGTGTTCATTGTGTGTATCATTCATTAATTTACCCTTAGATATTTTATTTTATTTTTTAGCTATTATGAGTAGGATTTTTCCTGATATCTTTTTCAGATAATTCATTGTTAGCATATAAAAGTGATGCTGATTTTTGATTATGCTTCTGTATCCTGAAAATTTATTGAATTTGTTCATTAGATCCAACAGTTTTCTTTTGTGGGAGTGGGTCTCCAAGGATTTCTGTAAACACAGTCATGACATCTGATAACAGAGAAAGTTGATTTTTCCCCTTCCAATTTGGATGTTCTTTCTTTATCTTGCCTAATTGCTCTGGCTAGTACATCTCAGGCTGTGTTGAATGAAAGTGATGAAAGCAGGCATCCTTGTCACATTCCAACTCTTAGAGGAAAGATTTTAAAACTGTCTCCATCCAATAAATCATTAGTTGCGGGTTGTCATGTATGGCCTTTATTGTGCTGAAATATCTTCATTCTACCCTAATTTGTTGGGAGTAAAGCTAAAGGTATATTGAATTTTGTCAAATATTTTTGGTGTATTGAAGTCATGATATGATTTTGTACTTGATTCTGATCATGGAGAATGCCATTTTTATTGATTTCCTAATGTCAACTCTTTCTTGCATCCTAGGGGTGAATGTCATTAGATCATGGCTAATGACTTTTAATGAACTGTTGGTTTGCTTTGCTGATATTTTTCTGAGGACATTTACATAAGTGTTCACCAGCAAGAATGGTTACTAGTTGCATTAGTTACTTGTCCAGTTGCTGTGACAAAATCCCTAATAGAAGCAGGGGTGTATTAAGGGAAGGGGTGTATTCTGGCTCTCAGTTCCAGGTGACAGTCCATCACAGCAGGGAAGTCAAGGCAGCCAGAGCCAGAGGCAGCCTGTTAGATTGCATTCCCATCAGGAAGCAGAGAGCAAACAATGCTGGTGGTTCCCCAGGATCTCAGCCCACTGAGCAGCCCACATTAAGGGTTTCTCTTCCCACTTTGATGAACCCAATCTGGGAACTCTTTGTAGACACACCTAGAGGTTTGCTTCCATGGTGATTATCAATCCCATCAAGATAACAATCAAGATTAACCATCAGATCAGTTTTCTTCTATTGTTATGCCATAATTTAGTTTTGGTGTTGGGTAATGTTGGCTTTCTAGAATGAATGTAAGAAAGAAATCTGTTTTAGGGTTTCCTAGAGAAACAGAATTGATAGAATGAATTCATCTGTTTATCTATCTATCTATCTATCTATCTATCTATCTATCTATCTATCTA
>JABTXL010004201.1:1499705-1522817 GCA_025134845.1 Neodon shergylaensis
TATCTATCTATCTATCTATCTATCTATCTATCTATCTATCTATCTATCATCTATCTATCATCATCTATCTATCTATCTATCTATCTATCTATCTACCTATCTATCTATCATCCATCTATCTATCTATCATCTATCTCTATCAATCATCTATCTATCTATCATCTATCTATCTATCCATCTATCTGACATGCAAGAGTGAACCTCTTGCTCTTTGCCTGCTTGCTCTCACTCTCATCGACAGGTTTTTTTTTTTACTAGCACTAGAACCTATTTCTTCAGGATTCTGGTGTTTGTATATAGGATTTATTAGTGTGGGTAATAAATTAGGTTATGATCTGAGTATTCCAGCAACAACTGTCATTTGATAGAAAATCCAAAATCCAGTAGTTGTTCAGTCCAAGAGATTGGATTTCTCAGCTGGTCTACATTATACACTCAAATCCTAAAGAAGTAGTCTCCAGCACCAGTGAAGAACGGACTTGCCAGTGAGTGGGGGCAAGCAGGCAAAGAGGAAGCTTCCTTCTTCCATATTCTTTATACAGGCTCCCAGCAGAAGGTGTGGCTCAGATTTAAGGAAGCTCTTCCCACTTCAGAAGATCGAGATTTAAAGTGAGATTTCCCCCCTCAAATAATTCATGGAGAAAAACCCTTCACAGGTGTGTCCAACTGCTTGGGTTTGGACTTAATTCCAGATGTAGTCATGTTGACAACCAAGAACAGCCATCCCAGAGATCCTATTTTCTTCAGTTTTGTTGAGTATTTATTTTTTCATGTTTGGTAGGGCACTTAACAAATTTATTAGATCCTAAGCTTTTCTTTGATGGAAGATTTTTTTTTTATTTTTCAGTTCTGACTGAATCCCAATTGTCTACCATTTAGTTGTTCAAACTCTATTTGTGATTCAGTGTTGATAATGTATGTGTGTAGGAATTTATCCATTTTGTCTAGATTTTCCAATTAAATGCCCATGTTCATCTTCATCTCTCATTTACTTGAGTCTTCCCATGTTCTTAACCTAGTTATTAACCTTTTATTAAACAGTCATGCAGAGGTACAGCCCTCTGCTCAAACACAGCCTTCTTTGCTTCTCTCAAATATATTGGCACTGCTTCTTCTCAGAGGCTTTTTATTTATTCTTTCCTTTGCCTAGAGCACCTCCTTACTTAAGACAGTCAAATGGCTCATTTCCTTCAATGTTCTGCTCAGTTTCCCCTTGCAGTGAAGCATTTTTGAACATTTTGTCTAAATTTTATACACACAAGTGAATATAACCATCTACAATATTTTCCATTGAACTTCCTTGCTCTTTTCTGTTTATCAGCTACCACTATTTAATATATTAGACATTTTACTTACTTATCACATCTATTGTACATTTCTTACCACTGGAATATAATAATCACCTTTGGAATAGGTATTACATAACCATTTCAGTAAGCTCTCAGATTTTTCTAGATATGGAGAGCATTATATTTTTAGACATTTATTCTTTATCAGATATATTATTTAAAAATATGACTCCCATTCTGTAGGCCATCATTTTGATTTACTGAAAGTGTCCCTTAATCTAAGCTCAAACTTCTAAAGTTTTTATGAAGTCTAATTTGTTTTTCTTTTGTTGCCTGTGACTTTGACATAATTTCTGCAAGATCATTGTCAAGTTCAATGTCAATGAGACTTTTTTCTCCTAAAGGTTTTCCAATTTTAGCTCTTATATTTAGTTCTTTGGTGCAGGTGAATATAATTTTTATATGTGGCTTCACTATGCATCCAGTATCATTCATTTATATGTAGACACCCAGCTTTCTCATCACCATTTGTTGAGCTATTATATTTTTAGAATGCATTTCGTGCCTCATTAGTAACATAAAATACATCATTAAGGATGCTGTGTGTTTATATCCCAATCTGCGTCCTTTGTGTATAAATCTGTCCAATCTACCAGATCTTGATAAATTTGGGAAACAGGTAATCTCATCCTTTTAATGAACTTTGCTTCATCTAATAGCACACACACATACAAACACACTGTATAAAGACAGAACTCTGAATATGGTTGCTATAGTGTGATTTCCTCTTGGTTTGACACAATACTCAGACAAAAGCAGCCTGAAAGAGAAGAACATTTTGCTACTGTTGTCTCACAATTCCACAGGCCAGTCCACCAGCAAAAGATACAGTCCCAGCACTTTCACAAACTGGAGCAGAATGGAGGAAGTTAATGCATGCCTGTTTGTGAGCAGTTCACAGTCTCTACTCATATAGTTCAGGATCTCTCGCCCATGAAATGGTGTCAGCCATATGGGTGAGTCTTTCCACCTCAAGATAGTCTCCAACAGGCAAGCCTACAGATCAACCTGGCCTAGACAAGTCCCCACTGACACTCTTCAAAGGTGATTCAAGAATGAGTCAAGCTGACAATTAAAACTAACCACTATAGTAGCTCAGTTGGTAGAGCTGCTTTGAGTACATGAAGTCCTAGGTTTGATCACAATAGCACATAAACCTAGGCATGGTGGCCCATGCCTATCATCCCAGCTTTCAAGAGGTGAGGGCAGGAGGATCAAGAGTTTAAGGGAATACTTGTATACTTAGCAAGTTTAAAGTCAGTCTGGGATATATAAGACCCTGTTTCAAAAATAACAAGAAGTTTTAAAACAGAACTGGGCAGAGCATTTGAAGAAAAATCTAGAAGGGACACTGTGCCTAGCATAGTTTGGAGGTCCAGACTCTGAACTGAAGGACTGAATGTAATGATCTGTAGGCAGATTTGGAAGACTTCTGATTTAGAAGGGGCAGTTTGGATACAAGAGGCTGAGTTCTGATTTCTACTTCTGGGAACCCCTGAGCTGGGAGGACAAGTCTCTCTCTGAAGGTGGATAAGGGACCAGGGAAGCAGAGCAGAGAGAAATGTTAGCTGAGCATCAGGGAATCTAGTGGAAGAAATTTTAAAATCATGGAATCAAGGCCTGGAGAGACAGTTCAGCAGTTAACAGTACTTATTGCTCTTTCAGAGAGCCTGCACGTGTTTCCCAACACCAGAACACCAGCATGGTTATTATTCTACCACAAATGAATATTTCTCTAGTTTCAGAGAGATTGGATGCCCTCTTCTGGCCTCTTGACAGCATCAGGCACGTGTGCGGTACATACACATACCATGCAGGCCAATACTCATACTCATAAAATAAAAAGAACCCTTTAAAAAACGAGAGTGGAGTCAAAAGGACTGGAGGTGTGGACTGAGGCTTCTGTCCTGCCCCGTTCCCACAGTCGTTAAGTCCCAAAGGAGCACACAGAGGTCTACATTACTTATAAACTGGTTGGCCCAGTAGCTCAGGCTTCTTATTAATAATTCTTATAACTTATATCAGCCCATAATTCTTGCCTGTGTTAGCCACATGGCTCGGTACCTTATTTGGTGATGCAGTCACATCTTCCTTCCTCTGCATCTGGGTCACGATTGCAAACTGCAAACTTCCCTCTTCCAAGAATTCTCGCTCACTACCTCTACTTCCTGCATGGCTACTGGCCAATCAGTGTTTTATTAAAAATAATACAAGTGACAGGATAAAAGACCATTGTCTCACAGCATCTAGGGTTGGGAGACCTGAGGGGATGGAGCAAGGGAAGCAGAACTGAATGTGAGCAGAGGATAAGCAATCATAGGTGGTGCAGGTGGGGAACGCTTGGAACAGAAAAGGGTCCAAAGGCACCAAGATAGAACAGAGATACTTTAGGGTTCTTTAACCTTCCCAAGGTGCTCTTAGTCACAGTTATTGCCACAGCAATGGAAACCTGATTAAGACCAGGAAGGAGGTCGGTATAGAAGGAGAAGGAGGGAGGAGGGACAATAACACCAAGAATGTTGGTTAAAGCCTTAAAGAATCCTATTATTTTATATTTACGTAAAATTACATATAATACATATAAGTGTGTGTGTGTGCATGTGCGTGTGTGTGTGTCAAACAAAGTTAGGCTACCTACTATGACAATGCTCCCCCTCAAGAGTCATAGACTTTTTCATAAAAACTTCAGGACTTGGCATGAGAAACCTTCATTTGAGTCATTGGTCATATTTCTCTTTTTATGAGTGATTTTGGTTAGCATACAAAATAATGGTTTTCAGCAATAAACTACACAGCTTTAACCATGGAAACTTGGCCAGGGAGTATAGTGGGTGAGCTATAGGGAGAGGGCTGATGAATTCAGCTTTAGGACCTTCGTCCAGGTTAGGGGTTGCAGTGTGTGAATCCCTCTTCTGTAAGAGAACTTCTTACCCTCTAGTGTGCTTGACTACTACCTACAGTCATATCAATTGTCCAGATTGGGCTGGTGCTTGGGAAAGCCTTTCTTTCAGCCTGGGAGGTTGGTCTGAGGGCTTACCAAACACAAACAGCAACAACAATAGCGACAATAATAACTAATAACAAGACACGGATGGAATAAATAACCTATATTTGTTTCAGGAAATCAATGATGTATCACCATGATACATAGCTGACCTTAGTGTGCTGTTGATGCCCATAGACTATACAGTAAATTCACAGCTGACAGACCAATAGGCAGATCCATGGGGAGTATATACCTACACATCCACATGGAATAACCCACTTTGCAGAGCTATGGGAACACTTGTCTTTTGGAAAAGTCACTGTCATATCTGTGGAAATCTTGTGAGGCCATGATTTGCTCTTCAAAATGGGATTCATTCTCAAAACACCTCAGCGGTGTAACTTCTCCTGTATGAGCCACAGAATCATCTTTCCATTCCCCCACACCATGAGGCCTTAGATCAATAACATTCACTCCATGTTCTAGCAGTCAAATTTACACAGTCAATCCCATAAAATTACCTGCTAACAGACCACATGTTTAGAAATGTCTAAAGAAGACAGGCACTGAGTAGGAAGGTAGTGTGCCCCACCTTTACTAACACAAATCTGGGTGTCCCCAAAGTTGGTTACAAAAGAGATTGGACAAGGAGAATGGCTGAGTCTAGGATTCAGGGACGTTTACTAACTTTATCTAATGGTTTGGAATGTCAGATATTTCCCCTTGGGTGCTGACTCTTTCCTGAGTTGCATCACCTGTTCTGGAGTGCAACTTTGTCATGTGTACCTGCCTTTTTATGATTTAGATATGCATATTGTCATTATCTTCACCTACGGAATTTTCCAGCTATGTCTGCAAAAACTAGAAACCGCTTGGAGATCACCACTTCTTCACTTTGCTTTGTCCCCTCACCCAAAAAATAAAGACCATGCAGAGGTAACGTACTTGAGTGAATTTTTTTTTTACCCTCAGATCTTTCCCTACCATAGACATCCTATTCTGAGCCCTGAGGAGATATTGAGGCCTGTTTGAGCCTGATTTGACAGTTCAGCCCTGTAAGCTAAAAAAAAATCAAGCTATGGCCACAGTTCCCACTCTTCTGCAGGAGGATGGACTTTTTCAGTTTGTGGTCCCACTTCCCATGGGCTCATGTTAAGTAAGTACCTTTCCCGGAATCAAAGTTTAGCTACTGGTAATTTAAGACATGACTATAAGTTATAGTTATAAGTCCAATAACTATCTATATTGTGATAATTATCCATCCCATGCAGAAAAGGATCAACTATTCAATAAAGAAATATCAGGTACAACTTCAGCAAATTGAGCATTTTTATAATTTTGGTCTGAAAAAAAAAAGACAGGAAAGTGAGAAAAGAGCTAGAAGATGACTGACACAAAAGAGGACGATGTCCAGAGAGAGTGTGCTGGAAGTGTCCTCTACCACGAGATGTTAACAATACCTGCATGCTGAAGACTTGGATTTCCCCCAGTCATGTTTAGCAGAATACCTAGGCACCACGTTATCCTGTGCACACCTCTAGTATGCGTGTAGAGCCTATACATTGCGACTTATAGTTCAAAAGTGACCCAAGATAGGTTCTTAAAATTTTTGTGCTGCCTCTGTGAAGTTGGGCTTCTTAGATGATTCTCCAATGTCTCAGTTAATTCATATGTGGCTAGGAATTGTACTTACTTCAGGGATTACGTAAAAGCTAAATAAATTAACAAGTACACTGTATTTTTGCTACTGTTTGCTTAATGCTCAGTAGTGACTGGACACAGCCATCATTATGTATTATTTGCTGTTACTGTAGTTGAATATGTACCACCTTTTCTTCTAACTTTTGTCCTGAAGCCAATCATCACGCCAACCCTCTAAGGCAGATTCAGCCATCCAGGTTGAGTGGATGAAGGAAACAAGGCATGGTGGAACTGGAGACTTGCCAGCTGCAAATAGCTAGGAAGTGGTGGAGCCTGATACACCTGTGATCTCAGCCAGCAGGCTAGAGAATAGAACCTTTCAGGTGTGACACACATGCTCAAGCTCCCCATGGTACACACCTCTTCCACAGTGTGGGCACGGGGGTGTCCACATTTCTTTCTACTATCTCCTCGCCGCCCAGCCTGAACTCTCTTGACTCATTTCCTTGGCTTTTGATACACAGGAGCTTGGTCAGCCCCAATCCAGCAAAGTAAATCCGCCAAATAATGGATTTGTTGTGCTACTGAAAAATCAATTCTCCCAACACGGCTTTAGAGAATTAGCAAGGAAAAGAGAATTTGGGTATGGGGAGATCTACTAGAATGTGGGTATCTGTGAAAGTCAAGCGTGAGTCCTAGGCTAGCCACATCCAATCCAGAACTTCTTTGAAATGCAAACTTGGGGACCCTTAGCCCAGACCTGCTAAAAGAAGAACCCAGAGGCTTGCTAAGCATTTCAAGTGATTCTGACATAGACAACGTTCTGTGACCACCACTCTAGATGACCATGGCCATCTTTGAAAGTAAAGCTGTCTTGCATGGAGAAGGACAGCCATATCTTCTACACTGCTGCTCAAGAGAAAGATATGAGAAATATCTGTGAAACACCCCAGTGGGAGCACCAGTTGGGGACAACATGGCTTTGTAGTGAAGCCATCAGGATAAAATAGTAGTAATTCCGTGCCTAAGTAATTAACTAATTACACATTTAATTGGTGCCACATAGATGGCATGCTTCCGACACAATGAACCAATTAACATTTGGAGACCAAGTGCTCAAAGCAACGATCTTAATTTTTAAAAGTTGTTATTGTCTGACAATACTTCTGTAAGAATTCCAGTTTCTTCCGAGGCCAGTACAACACAGGACACGTTACCCGAGGACCCTGTCACAGGCAGCTTGCAGGTCGGGGCATCTGAAACCTGGTTTAAGTAAGTACAAATTGCAGGATCCTGGTTATAATGAACAGAAACTCAACCCAAACTAGCTTTAGCACAATAAAAAGTATTAAGAAGTTATTCTGACCACAGTTAGATCCAGGAAAGCAGATGTGTTTTAGTGTGTGGAGCACTGTTTTAATATGGACTGATAATATAAAATCAGAAGGTCTGAAATGATTAACTTTCTACTAGTTGAACAAATTTTAATAGAATCCTTACTGAGTTGTCTGGATTTTAGGAAAAAAATAAGCCAAAGAGAAGTAAGCCATTTATGAGGAGGTAGAGATGGACCAGGAGAGACTGGTTCTGCAGGAGGAAGTGGGATCTCAAGGGGAGTGTGACACAGGTCTGAGTGTGGCCAGGCTGGGCTCTTTGTGGTTAGTGTAACACTTACCCTACCTGGATCATGCCCTAAGTCAAGGGCCCTCCTCTTGTATCCAGGGGTAGAGCTGTGAGGACCTAGCTGCCAGTCTGTTTCCAAGGAGAAGCCATCAGCCAAATTTACCTGGAGGGAAAGGATGCCCTGGCAATGCGGGACAGGAGGTAAGAGTGATGGGAATGGACCATGCCCTTCTCTTAGCATCACCGGACAGCTCAGTTCCTTCCTCTCTTCCTACAGTGTGTGGAATAAAGAGTGTGAACCTGGTGTGCTGGTCAAAGGATCTTTAGCCAATGATCCAGCTGCTCTTCTGCCACCTCATGCGAAGGAGTTTGGAATTTTCACGTTTTCACGAGAAATGGAATAGTTTTAGAGAAAGGACTGGCACAAGCAGACTTCAGTTTTAGGGAAACTGGCGGCGGCTGCTGTCTAGTGATTGTAGTTCTACTGTTCAATGGCTCATGGTGGCCTGGAAAACGTCTTTGATTTGTTAAGAATTCCACTTATGAAATGTCAGGTTGGTGAACTAAGACACGAAGTTAGAGTCAACATTCACACAGCTTAGAGGAAGGATCAGCTAATTATCTGTGCTAGAAGATTGCCAACTTTTTAAATGTGTAAGGCTGCAACTTTATTCTATAGAGCCAAATTAAATCCTGGGGAGTTTAAACTAGGTAACAAAAGTGAGAGCCCACAGGTTAATTAAATCTTGAAGGAACATTGGTGTCATAATATGTTCTAATCACATAATTTAATATTTATCATCTGTATGCTCCATCCCCCAGTCTGTTTGTGTACAGTGTTGGTGATCAAATCCAGGGTTTTGTGTACACAAGATGAACAATCTACCATTCAGCTATGTACCCATCCCTTATTTAATGTTTTAATGAGATAGCCTGTATGTGGAAGAGTCACTAAGTCAAGCTAATGGCCCTAGAGCTTGAACACCAGAAAAACAGGCTTCTTGGGTGAAGATGGACATCTGTAATCCCACGGTCTCTTTCGCCTGTGTCAAGGCCTTGGGCTGTGACTACACATCTAACTACTATTTGTAAAACCAGGTCTGGACCATCTGCAATTGCTTACTAAACTTAGCTGATTTGGAGGCACTGGGAAGTTTATGACACTCTTTACATCTGAGCAATTCTAGAGTCATAGAGCATTGCTCCGAGGGTCACTTTGCCTTGTTTTTCTCCCCCATTCATTTGGGCAACATTTCCTGTTTTGCTTTGCCTTCAGCTTACTAGTGGTCTTGTCAAACCAGGGACAGAAAGATGAAGACACATTTGTCCATGTATGAACTAGACAGGGCTGTTCTCCATTTATCAATGGATGCCTTGTCAAAGGGAGAAGAGAAGGGCTCCCTAGTGAGGTGATAGGGTAAACAATTGATTTGGGAAGAAGATGGTCCACACATATTGAAAATGGAGTAAGGATGGCATACTGCAGGGAGCTCGGATGTTCTTAGGAAATGATTTGCCCAAGGAATCCAAGCCAGCTGTAGCAGTGGGCAAAACAGTCTCACTACCTCCTTTGTATATTGGCCCTCTCTTGAGTTGAGGGTCTTGGCCCCAATTAAATCAGGTCTGAACTTTTCAGAGGTTTCTAAATCAAGTCATTTAGAATCATGCAGTGAGATTTTGTTCTTTCTCTCTCCTCTCCTGGGTCATTGCTTCCTGTTTAGCTGCATCTCTCGAGAGATGTGCACAGTTCCTCCTTCTCCTCCCTCTAGCCACAAAAAGTCCTTTTGTCTCCAGGCCATCTGTGTCCTCTGTATATCCACAGAGGATACCCTTGCCCCCAATCCTCACTCAGGGTACAAGGGATAGGTTCACAGCAGGCCAACTGGAGGCTTAGTTATGTAATTCAAAATTACTGCGTATTCAGATGAAGGCCAATAAAATACAAAATGTGCTCTCGTGTTTGGAACTATATAAGCTTCCATTATCACAGAATACAGAATTCTTGAAGAATGTCATAAGCCACAAAGAAGCAGAGAACTTAAAAATCAAAACCAGCTTAATTTTGTTTAAAGTGATCATGTGACACATGTAGGCCAACCAATCCAGCAGGAGTGGCCAGCGGGATTGTGAGGCATGAGCTCTTACACGGTATCACCTAGTAGCAAGCAAGTAAGCTCTTGCTGAGGCTGAGATGGATTCATACTTCTTTCCAAGACAGCAGTCCTCAGCGAGACCATGGCTGTAGCAAGCTTGGGATTTCCTCTCTTAGACTATGAAGTGGTTTCTTTTCAAACATTTATGAGCAGCATAAAACTTCAGAGTGCTTTTCAAAGTGAATCATAATGACTCTAGATGAGAAATGTCAGCCCATAAGTTTGAAAATACTTTGTCACTACTGATTAAGAGGAAACTACTAAGGCATACACCACTTTGGTTAGGAGGAAATTGCTAGTCTGTTCTTAGTGTACCACAGAGTCTACTAACTCTCGGTGGAAAGGGAGATGAATTAGTCCAGGACGGCCTTGTCAGGGAGGTGTCCACTGGGGTAAGGCTATTGCCAAACTTCAGAGAAGATGGTGATGCACAAGAATTGAGAGGAGAGAGATCTTAGAAAGTTACCCAAAGCTGGCACATCATACTAAAGACAATAGAACTCAAGATTGCCGAGGGCCACCATTCCCAGATAGTTTGCAATGACATAATGAGTAGACAGTTAAGAGATTAGGACAATATTTTAGCCAATCTTCATTTAGAGTCTGTTGGATGATACATATTGCCTTACTAACAAAGGTCAGAGTAGAGTGGGGCCAATATATTCTAACCCAGTCGCTCCTAAACAGGTGGAACTAACCAAGTGTCTACCAGAAAATGACTGCTTAAACAAACTGAGATATATACACACAACACAACGATATATAGTCAAAAAATAGAAAAAAAACTCACAAATACTACAATATGAATGAACCAATATGTAAGTGGAACCCAAATATTATATAACATACCTAGATTAATCAGTTTTATAAAAGGAGAAGTAGAATGATGGAAACCAGGGTCTAGGGGAAGAAGACATGGGAAGATGGTGTTTAAAGGACATAGAGTTTTAATCTGTAAACTGGGTTCTGGAGATTGACTCACAACAATGTGAAAATACTTACTAACAAGCATTGAACCTTACACTTAAAAACCTGTTAAAGTGATAAATTTTATGTAACCTGTATTTTATCACACTTGAAGAGAAATGTAAGAGAAACTTATAAAGCCGCTCACTATATGTGTGTATTTATTAGATGCCAGCTACAACACACAGTTAAAAAAAAAAACAACTCTAGATGTCCCAGATGGACTCTGAAGGTATGAACACCTTTTCTTAGTGAGTTACTTCCCTAACTACCCATTTCTTAGGACTTGGTCAACAGTGTTTGACCATGAGTTTGAAAGAACTTTTTCGGTAAAGAAGGTAGAATATTGCTTTTAAGATACAAGACTCATTCCTAGAATTTATTGAGCTAACATTTTACTTGTCTCCAGATTTAGTTCTCACGAAGATTCTGCAAAATTATATATCTTTCACACTAAGATTCTAAGGGGTCAATGTTGCTGAAAGACTATTCTAGAGCCCCCTTTGTAGGTGGGGACTACTCATTTGTTTCCCGGTTGCCTAGCCTGAAATAATCACACAGAAACTAAATGAATTACAACACTGCTTGGCCTATTAGCATATGCATATTTCTAGCTAACTCTTACATCTTAAATAAACCCATCTCTATTGATCCATACTTCATCACTACAAGGTCATGTCCTACTGGCAAGGTTCCAACAGGCTCAGCCTCTGGCAGGCGTCTTTCTCCTTCAGCAGCTATATGGTGTCTCTTTGACTCTGCCCATTCTCTCTGTATCTCTTTCAGCCTGGCTATATTCTGCCCTGCCATAGGCCAAAGCAGCTTTATTCATTAACCAATAAGAGCAACACATATACAAAAGAACATCCCACATCACTCTGCTGTTGGGTGAGATGGAGTCTTAAAAGAAGGCAGAGTTTCACTCAGATGTTTAAATGAAAGAGGGTTTAATGAATGGGACACTCCCACCAGTACCAGTTAAGTTAAAGGAGACAAGAAGGAATACCTAGTCACCTAGAGTCTAACACTCATGGGAAGCCATTACTACTTCAATATGTAATGAAGTAAAGAGAGTTCACATGAGAATTATTTTCTCTATGAAGTTAGGGGAACAAGGATTTAAAAATAGAGTTTAAAGAAGGGATAACTGAGAGGACAGAGGTTGGATAAAATAGGAATGGTGAGAACGTAAGTGGAGGCATTAGCGTGGGAAAGAGAATGAACATGTCTCCCTGTGGAATGGGCCACACTATTAGGAGAAGGGATGAAGGGATGCTTTGTTAATAAAGTAGGCAGTGGTGAGGCTGCCCAGAAGGGGGGGTGGTCTGGAGTGGTCTAGAAGCCAGAGAGATGATACAACTGCTTGGTAACTTGAGAGAAATTTCACTGGAAAAATCGTGTGTGGTACCCAGGGACATACAAATGCCCGTGTAACCCAACTTTGCCACATGCTGAGTCAGCATTCTTGTGAAGGGGAAAAAAAAAAACACACACACAGCATAAAAATCCTCCTATTGATCTCATTCTCTCCTTAGGAAAATATTCCAAATAACTGGGTAGAAATGGTTAAGATTTCACTTAAGAAGTTTATTTCTGGAGAAATGATTACTGGAATGCCAAGATTCCATTCCCTCAGAATAACTAAACCCTGGGTAGAGCACATACTTAGAGACACTGCTGAACTCCTAGGAGAGAAGAGAGGGTACCAAGAAGGGGTAGGGTTGCCATGGTGACAAGTAACAATAGCTGCACCAATATCAAATTATTAATCTGGTATTAATGGCAAAACAAAGAAATTGGATAGACTATTATCTCTCTCTACATATATATTTAAAACACATATTTAAAATCACACATTTAAAGTGGAAAACTTCAACAATCCTATCCTTATGAATTGAAACATACTAAAAAAGTTTGGAGAAGTTATTTAATAATATGGAATAAAAGATAATATTCCCAAGTATGTCCTATGAGCCAAAATACTTCAGTGTGAAAACTGAACAAAGACAGCAAAACAAATACAATTAAACATGAAATCAGCTCTGGTGTATATACAAAATAGTAGACAAGATACTAGTAAAAGAAAAATCTTTTAGTTTGAAAAAAGAAGTACAGTTATTGGCTGAAAATGAACACAAGAGGGTTTATGGTAATAGAAATAATTTATGTATGATTATAGTGGTAGCCGGCACCATTTATGATAATTCATCATCATTTAGAGCTATGCACACTAAAATTTAAATTGTATTGCATGTAAATTACAGTCAATGTACTGATATTTGAAAAACAGGCTTTATGGAATATCTTTTCCACTTCCTAATAAGGATTATTAGTAAACCCTGTGACTAAAAGAAAATAGCGTTACTATTCTAATGAAGACTATCCCAAATTTACCCTGAGCATCATTTCTAGTGAGGAATGTTAGAAGCAATGCCTTTAGAATTAGAGAGCAGACAATGATGCCCGCTGCTAAGGATGTCTATTCAACACTACACTGAAGAATCTGACCATACAGCAAGACAATAAAAAACATCTAGAAGCATAAAAATAGAAAACAAACAAAAACAAAAGAAAGGTAACTCTAGATAACAGATTTTTAAAAATTAAAATAAGGAATTAGAAACGCTATAAAAGATAAATTTAATACTCAATAGGTAAGACAGGCAAGTCTCTATGAGTTCAAGGCCAGCCTGGTCTACATAGGAAGTTCCAGCCTTGCCAGTGCTACATAATGAAACCCTGTCTTAAAAAAACAAAGATTGTGTGTATATGGAGCAGTAAGGAATAAAAAGTATTTTTTGTTGTTGTTTTGTTTTTGTTTTTTTGAAATAGGGTTTCTCTGTGTAGCCTTAGCTGTCCTGGAACTCACTCTGTAGACAGGCTGGCCTCGAACTTACAGCGAGTTGCCTACCTTTGCTTCCAGAGTGCTGGGATTAAAGGCACCCAACTAGAAGAAAAGTATTTTAAAAATATAATTTGTAATAGCAATAAAAATTCTTAAGGTGCTTAAGAATAAATATTAAAAGATGTTTAAGATTCAAATATAGAAAATTTAATAATTATGTTGGAAGAAAAGAGAAAAAAATAAATGTTTATTTTAGTTTAAGGATACAAAGATTCAGTATCATTAATGTCAAATATCTCCAAGTTGATTGATTGACTGACTGACTGACTGATTGATTGATACCATATCATTTCAATCACCATTTGAACTGATTTGGAACCTATCAGGTGAATTGTGATATTTATTTATGTAATATCAAATGGATAACAAAGAATGATGCATCTGGACTTTTGTCTTTCAGGTATGAATACTTATAAAGTCATATAAATACTTAAATAGATTGTTAGGTTAAAAAAATAGAGAACCTATTAGTGAGTATGCACATATTTGGAACTTTTATAGTTATGTTGCATCAACTGAGAGTAAAGCAAGGACTTTTTTGTTTGTTTTTTTGAGACAGGGTTTTTCTATAGCTTTGGAGCACGTCCTGGAACTAGCTCTTGTAGACCTGATTGACCTTGAACTCACAAAGATCTGCCTGCCTCTGCCTCCCGAGTGCTAGTATTAAAGGTGTGTGCCTCCATTGCCGGGCTAAGAGAGGACTTCTTAAGAATGCTGAGACTATTCATTATTCACACACAAAACTCTTTAACTAAGTTGCACATCCTACTCTACACACAGAGTCAATTCTAGATGTGTTATAAGATGAAATGTGAAAGATAGTTTTAAAATACAAAATAAAACATAAATAATATACTAATCTTCAGATGCAAAATCTTTTTCAGTGTAATTTTAAATTGATTCTTTGAGAATTTCATACATGCAGACAATGTATTTCGATCATATTCACCCCCACTCTTCCTAGATATAAGCCCCTCTCCCTCTTCCAAATTTTTGTCCTGTTGTTTTCTTTTCCTGCGTCACTTTGCTCTTCCCATATACTCATGAGTGTGGGACCATCCACTGGGATGTGGTTGACATACCAGGGCTACACCCATAAAGAAAACTGATTTTCCCTCCCCTAGAATCCACTAGTTGCCAATAGATCCTTGGTTAGAGCTGGGGGCTCATGAGCTCCCCTTCATGCTGGAATGTTGACTGGTCTGATCTTGTACAGACCTTGTGCAGGCAACCACAGCTGCTGTGAGTTTCTGAGGGCAGGCATCCAATCATGTCCAAAAGCCCGATTCTGCTCTGGTCATCTTTGATCTTTGGATCTTAGAATCTTGCTTCCTCTTCTTCCTTAATTATCTCTGAGCCTTGGAAAGGAGAAAGTTCTCCCATAGCTGAATACTCCATATATTTATGTTCATAGGTTAGTGTCGCTCTCAACCTTGGCCAGAGAAACATCTCTCTGCAGTGGGCAACACTGCAGAAACTAGTGGCTGGTCAAAGTGCTGAGACCAAGTGACTAATGAGTACTTGGCCCCTAACATCAACATCAACCCTGTAAGTGCTGTGGGATAATGCTCTTATCCACTGTAAAGATTTGTCAGTCCCATTGGTTTAATAAAACACTGATTGGTCAGTAGCCAGGCAGGAAATGTAGGTGGGGCAACCAGACTAGGAGAATTCTGGGAAGGGGAAGAGAGAGATGCAGTCAGCAGCCAGACGCAGAGGAAGCAAGATGAGAATGCCGCACTGAGAAAAGGTACCAAGCCAATTGGCTAAACACAGATAAGAATTACGGATTAATTTAAGTTGTACGAGCTAGTTAATAAAAATCTTAAGCTAATAGGCCACACAATTTATAATTAATGTAAGCCTCTGTGTGTTTCTTTGGGAGTGAAAGACTGTGGGACTTCTGTCTACAGCAAGGTCACAGAACTTCATGGAAGAAGGGAAAGAAAGACCAAGCAAGAGCCAGCAGATGTGAAGGGATGCTGTGACATCCTGTCTCTGGATATGACATGGCTGTGTACTTATGAACTCACTGAAGCTGTGGTTGCCTGTTCAACACCCACACAAGATCAAACCAACAATATCATCTAGTATTGCAGCAGGCAACACCAACTGGACTCAGTGGGTTACAACAACCGACCAAACAAACAAACAAATGAAAAACACACAAACCAAATAAAAAAAATGCATGAAGGCTGGAGGAGGACACGTTAGGATATCTGGAAAGAGGCGTTGAAACGACTTGGTGGATTAATACAGTTGCTCTGAAAGTGTTATAACTTATACTAGAACTTTTTACTAGTAATAGTTAGGGCTGAGGGTACAGCTGAGTTGGGGAGGACTTGCTTAACAGACCCCTAGTGTGGTGGCAACATCTTTAATGACAGCATTCTTGCCACGAGATGGGAGGAGCAGACAGGAGGATTGCCCAGAGCTTACAGGCCAGCTAGCCAAGCAGCAGAGACATCAGAGACTCTGTGCTACAACTTCTGTATGTGTTCCACGTCAAGATCTAGCTCTCTCTCTCTCTCTCTCTCTCTCTCTCTCTCTCTCTCACACACACACACACACACACACACACACAAATACAATTTTAAGTAATTAAAAAGAAGGAAGAAAAACACAAACTGCACACCATAGGAATGAGGAATAGCAGATGCACTTTGAGAAACAATCTGGTCTTTCTTTTAGTCTGAACATCTTTGCTCTGTGGTTCTAGCGATTCCACTTCTGGGTGGGAATAGTCTTGCTTTGTGTTCTAGGCCGGAAAAGCGAATTCCTGCCACACCATTGTAAGAGCATGATGCTGGACACCTAAAGAGCAGCTTTGGGAGGGACGATCTTTCAGTGAAACAAAACAAAACCTTCACAGCAACAGAAACCATCCAGTGGGGAGTATCCCGCCTTGCAGAGAAGTTCCCATAACTGGAAGTGATTGAGCCATTCTGGGTGCTGCCGGCAGAATTCCTCTACTGGGTGGAAAGTTTTACCAAATGGCCACCATGATCATTACCAGCTGCTAAGGTTCAGAGATATTACACCTACCTCTTTCAAAAATGCTCAGCCATGCTACTGAGAAAGTGCTGGAAACCCCTTATTTGGGTATGAGTTGACTCCGGGAATCAATCTTCAAAATACAGTTGCTTCTGGGAGAAATGAACTTAAGGACTTAGCTCATAGTTTATCAGGGGTTGGCAATAGACTGGACTAAAAAAATCTGGAAGGAAAGAAAAAAGAAATAAAAACAATATTATTTTATTATTTTTATTAACAAAGAGTTGTCGAAGTATCTGCAAAGGAATTTTTACAGTACCCTTTCTCTATTGTCTTAAACATTGACCCTATTCCTGTGTGCATTTGACTCTCTCATTGCTGGGGCTTTATTTTTAATATAATGGAGGCAAGAAATACTGTGTTGGCAGAAGGCCTGTGGATAGGCTTGGGGCCTGTCATAGGCTCTCTCACTGTGTGGACAGGTGTTTACTGAGGGACAGTGGTAGCTGAAGAGACCTAAAGAAGCCGTGAAAGTGAGAGACTGGGAGGGTGCAGGAGGGAAGGAAGAGGCTGAGTCAAAGAGCTTGGCTCAGCCTTATTCTGGTAGGAAGGTTACTCTACCACTTACCCCCTGCCCATTCCTGAGAGCTGTTTCTGGGGCTTAGTCACCCTCCCTGCTGTTCTGCTTCCTGGATTTCTTCCTGAGGGAAACTCAGCCAAGTAGCCTCCTTTTATTATGGTAGGACCAGATGTGCTCCCCAATCCAGATGTTGCTGGCATCCGTCAAGCAAACCTCATGAAAGTCGTAAAGCCAAGCCCCAAATCCCGGGTTAGTTATTTTAAATGTTTTCTTGTTCTGAGAAGTAGGACAGGGGTCTCGGTCTTCTTCAGGCCTCTCTCAGTTAAAGCGACGTAGGGACAAGTAGAAGGCCCAGTCTTCGGCCAGCTGTTAGTCACGATTGCATAGGAGCAGCGTCAGGCCCAACAGAGGCCAGCAACTGTCACTGGGGTCCAGGCATGGTGCCGGAAACTGGCTCATAGGAGCTCAGCACCCTGAAGTGATGGCTACCTTCTCGAGAGGACACAGAGCACCCAGAAAAGTCAGAGCAAAAGATTTTGAGGTTCATTGAGAAAACAAGACTCATTCGTGCGGCACAGGCAGATAGAGTTTAACTGCTGGGAAGCCGACCTAGCTTGGCACCTGGTGCCCTCCACACACCTGCACATCCTTATGTCAATGAAGGCAGTGACAGGAGGACTGCTTTTCAAACCCACAACCTTCTCTTAAGCCTCTAAGCCACAGCTGGGACCCTTTCCCCTTTCATACAGTTTCTCATGTGGTGACCCCACAAAATAAAATTATTTTGTTGCCACTTCATAGCTGTAATTTTGCTACTGTTATGAATCATAATATAAATATCTGATATGGGACCCACAGACTGAGAACTGCTGCTCTAGGCTGATGTACATGCTGACACATTCCTAAGATCCTTCTGTCTGATCTTACTTAGAATCAAAGGTTTACCTTGATGTTACTTCTCTGGGAGCCCTTCTTGAGAGATGACTTCCAAGTCCCAAGGCCTCTGGTGAATACCTATACTGTGTGGTTCTGTCTCCCTGCCACCTAGCCCACAGGTTCCTCTGAAGTCAGGACCCTGTCTTGTCTAACCAAAGTCCCCAAAGAGTTGTCTAATGTGTTCTCAGCGACTTTAAGATTACTGGCTCCCCTCAAGGTCAAAGTGCCTTAAGAGAGACAGTGCTTCCCAGGACGGCACAGAGACCACTGTAGATATTAAAACACGGGGTAGCTGTGCAGAAGCAACTTGTTTAATGATGTCACCTCCACGGAGTATTGAGAGGGGGAAGCCCCACGTGCCCTGTCTTCTGTTTCCAGATGCAGGGCCTTCTCCAAACAGTCATGGACACAATCACTGTGGTGAGAGCAATTAATTCAGAAGAAATAGATAGTTTGCATTTTCTTATAATCAAATTTCCACACTGGATGGCAAGCACATCATCTCCAAGGTAGTAGTGAATGAGTTATGCTTGAACATGTAAGAAAAGAGCTGTAAATACAGTATGCCGTTATTAATGTAATTATTAAGTTCCAAATAAAAGGAGCCTAACCTTACATGGTCAATTATGCGTAGGTGGAAAAGTTAGCTATTCATGAGCCAACATGTGGTTTTCTTGTGAGAACAAAAAGACAGAAGACCTAGTAGAAGCTTGAACCCCACTGTGAAATTTTTGCTTGTTTGTTTTGTTTATTCGAGGCACATTTTTCTCTGTGTAGCCCTGGCTGTCCTGGAACTCACTCTGTAGACCAGGCTGGCCTAGATCACTAGAGGGCTGTAGGAATCTTGTATCTTATCAGTGAGCGCATTCCACTTTGTCATGAGCATTACAGAGATTTACATAAAGGGATTTCTGATCCACATCTGCTGCTCTTCTCTTCCTGTTCCTGAGTTATCAGGCGGCTCTGGCTAAGAGGACTGGTGAGAAAAATGGAAACAAGTTTCTCTCCTCTAACCTGCAGGTGAGAACCCTGCCTTTGCTTCCTCCCCTTTAGTTCCTTCCTAGAGCTGGAACAACTCTGTTACTTTGGGTGCTTCTCTGTGGGAGCAAATAAGACACGTCTCCTCTCCTCAGGGACCCTTCTGTGGTGTGGTGTTCATGAATGCCCCTCAAAGGCTGCAGCAACTCATGAGGAAAATACCCACGTCCACAGAAGAGATCATGGCGGCCAAGCAGGAGATATTCCGGGTCATAAACTGGATCCTTGCCCCAACCCTGGAAATACCAGTGGGTGTCTGAGGCTTTCTGCTGGCCATGAGGTCTTTATCACAGCAACGCTACTCAGCAGTCATGGACATTACACAAATGAATGGGATGGATGTGTCCCAGTACACTTTTATTAGGCCATAGTTTGCTGAGCTAGATCAGCACAAGTCTGTATTTGCTGAAATGGGCAGCATCTGCTCTGCTCTGGGGAACATCGCCGAGGGGGGTTGGCCATCAGGGCAGTAGGTCAATAGAAACTCAACACTCTTGCTCTGGCTACTGCTTCGATGACACTCTTCAAAGTACACAGAGGGAAGAGGGAACGGAGCAGTAACAGGAGGGTAGGAAGAAGGAACATACTTAGTGAGAAAAGTACTCCGAGTCCCTTGCCTATGAGAATGGAAGAGAAGGCAGTGGAGAATGTAAAGCAAGGACAAAGTCCTTCTAAGGGTGTGTGTGTCACATAGAACATACATCGCGCCTGCAGGAGGACTTGGGCTGGGAGAATTTAGAGAGCTGCAACTCTACAGTTAAGGATTTGGGGCAAATTGCATAAGAATGTAACATCTAAGGGGCTGAAGTGGCCTCTGGGAATCCTCTTCCTTTTCCTGGCCATCTAAATGCTTGTGCTCCCCCAAGATTCATATATTGAAATTTTAACACTCTACAATGTAGCATTTTAGGCAGGACCTTTAGAGTATTAGGCGATTAGTGTTCTTATGGAAAAGACCTCAACGAACTGCCCTGCCGAAGCCCAGTGAGAAGGTACCGCCTATGAACCAGAAAATAGGCTACCCAAGACACTGAATCCATAGTATCTTTGGTTTGGGGCTTTCTGGTCTTCTTAATTATAAAGAATAGATTTCTGTTATTTATAGATTTCTTAGACTAAGGTGTTTAGTTATAGCTGTCCAGATGGATTAGCCACGATGAAGAATGCCAGAATGCTTAAGAAGGTTGGTGCTGGTGACTCAGATGCCAAATCACAGCTGTGACAAATGCTAGCTCTCAGTAGCTTTGGGCAACTCAGCCTACATTAGCAGTGGCTCTCTAGCCTTTAAGAACATCCCATAATATTAAGCAGAGAGGACTGATGTAAAGTTTACTTGATAAAATCTGAACTTCTTAGGCTAATGGTGCAAATGTTTCCTTTTCTGCTTCTCTCTCTCTCTCTTTTTTTATATTGGTATTAAGTGGATACAGACAGTCTCCTGAAAAAAAGAAAAGAAAACAAAACAAACAAAAACCAAATCTTCTCCTCAGATCCTGTTCTACCTGCATGAACTTGACCGTTGGGGACTCCCTTGAGATGTTTGTGCATTTGTCTGAGATAGAAATGCATCATACACATTTGTCTGAGCTAGAGATATGTGTGCATTTGCCTGAAATATAGATATGTGTGCATTTGCCTGAGATAGAGATACATGTGCATTTGCCTGAGATAGAGATGCATGCACGTTTGCCTGAGATAGAACAAGGTACATCTCTCAGCAGTTCTCTCTCAGTGAGAGTAAATAAACATCACTATATGTACCATTCTTCAACACACATATGATGTGCAATTCCCCTCTGTATGCTGTGAATACTATTGGTTAATAAAGAAACTGTCTTGGCCTGTGATAGGGCAAAAGAGTAGAGCTAGGTGGGGAAAACAAAACTGAATGCTGGGAAGAAGAAGGCAGAATGAGGAGAAGCCATGGAGCTGCTGCTGGAGACAGATGTGCTGAAACCTCCCCCAGTAGCCCACGAGTCTCGTGGTAAAATATAAAATAATGGAAGTGGGTTAAATTAAGCTGTAAAAGCTGGCCCATAAGAGGTTAGAGCTAATAGAACAAGCAGTGATACTCCTTGGCCATAGCCAATGGAGTCCTACTGAATTATACTCACTTCAGTTGCAACTGGGATTCTATGTTCTTAGCACCTTTTTCTTATAATTCTGATATATTATATAGATTTGAAAACCATCGCTTTTGAATCTAGACCAATGGTTCTGAATCCTGGATAAGCATCTTGACTCCCTACGGACAGAAATCCTCCAACATGCCTAGGTCCCATTGCTCAGAACTCAGATTCAGTAGGGTCAATCCCTAGGACCCACAGTGATTCTGACTGAGTTGTTTATCTGATCATCAGTTCTAAATTTTGTTAATTCTAAACTTTGCTACATGTTAAAATTACCGACACAGGCTATGCACCAGGCTACTGAAATCACAGGCTCTGAGAACCAAAGTTGGCATCAGTATTTAAGAACTATTCCCCAGGTGTTCCCAATATGTAATCCTTCATTCTTTGTGAATCTGTGGTCTAGCTCTGGGACCAGAAAACATTTAAGGTCAAGATAGTAAATATTTTAGACTTTATTGGCCATTGGTTCCTCTCGCAGCGACTTGTTGCAGCCATTGCACCATGAAAGTAACCATAGACAGCACATAAATGAATGGAGGTGGCTATTCTGATAAAAGTTAATTACAGACCTAGCCTGTAGGATGGACTTGGCAGCAGACCATAATAGGTTGACTTCTGGTCCATATCACTGTTCTCAAACTATCTGCTCTGCAGGATCATCTCTTTTTATATAAAACTTCCCAGCCTTTTGCAGAACTCGTTCTTTTATAAACTATAATAAAAAATGAATTACTAGAAAAATGAAATAAAAAAGGCAAAAGTATGAGCACGCTGATTGCACAGCTGGATATCCCAGCTGTATTAAGTGGCTGCAGCAGTTTCTAAATACATTCAGTCTCTTTACTCCTCTTGCAGGAACTGACCTAAATAAGTAAATAAATCCGAGACCCGATCCCTGCAAGGAGTGCGCCAAGAAGCACTGTTATAATTAAACCGATGGGCTTTCTGTCTAAAGGATACAGGTAGACAACACCAGGTGGCTGATCGGTATGGAGTCCACAGAGAAAGAACCCTTGACTCCAACTTTTCAAAAAGTGACATGGTTTGATTAGTGAAAAAGGAATTGCAAAGGCTCCCAGCATGCTCGTCGCCACCTTACAAATATTAGTACAGTTATCTGGATCTGAATTAGGCTAAGAAAAGCAAGCTTTGTTTGTCGAGAGGACTGAGGAGTGTCTATCCTGTGAACGGGGCAGCCATTGGCTTCAGGAGAAAGGACGCGGAGGGAACCTGGCCGGCCTCTGAACAGCTGAGCTGGGATATCAGTGAACGCCCTCTCTGTGAGTTCAGACTTGAAGTCAAAGCCATGTCATCTCTTCTGTGTTATTGAGGCAGTTCTAGCGGGTGTGCAAAGTCCTCAGATCGGCCAAAGACAGTGACTTACAGAACAGGGAGTGAGAATCAGTGGAGAGCATGCCAGAGACCTTCAGCATCAGGCAGATAAGTGGGGATCGTGGCACTCTTGTGACACTGGGACATTTGACTTGGGTGAATCTCAATTTCTTCATTCTTTCAAAAGACACTGATGACTGCCTTTCAGGTTAGGGTAAAGGTGAGAGATGGCTGAGTTATTTGTAGCTCCTTTCACAGAAGTGCCCCCAAAGTGGTAATGGTGGCTTTCTTCTCAGACAGTCTAGTTGACATATAATTCAGATGTGAAATCTCTGCTTTTAAAGTGACAACTTCAGTGGTTTTAGAGTATTTCCAAAGATGTGCAGCTCCTAACACTGCTGACCTTCAGAACAGCATAGGATCATCTCTCTCTCTCTCTCTCTCTCTCTCTCTCTCTCTCTCTCTCTCTCTCTCTCT
>JABTXL010004201.1:1522827-1568282 GCA_025134845.1 Neodon shergylaensis
TCTCTCTCTCTCTCTCTCTCTCTCTCTCTCTCTCTCTCTCTCTCTCTGTGTGTGTGTGTGTGTGTGTGTGTGTCGGGGGGTGGGGAAGGGGTTGAGACTTGGCTGTCCTGGAACTCCATATGTAGACCAGGCTGGCCTCAAACTCATAGCATCTCAGTGCTGGGATCACAGGCTATCCCACTCAGCCACATCAGGCTTTGATAACCATTTAGTTTATTAACAGTCTTCCCTCCCTCTCCCCCCCACCCCAGAACCTTTACTGGTGCTGGACCAGGGAGCAATCACATCCCACAGCACGTAGTGACATCTCCTGATAGTTGCTTCCTGGAGTCTCGTCCCGCACTGCAGCAACTCAGTCTATTTCCTCTTCTCCAAAACGGCACTGTGCACGTCTCTCCTCTTCACTCTCTCCCCTCCTCAGTTTCATCGTGCAAAGTTCATCTTTCAGTCATGTCCTTTCCGCCACTGAGGGCTACAGTTCGCTACCTGAACATAGCTTTACCACCACTGCGTATCACTTCATTGTGTCAGAGACAGCTAGCTCTGTGGCGATCTGCACTCCAGCCTCATGCTGGATGGTCTTGCAGATTTCTCTCCAGTCCCTGGGATCTTTGCAGCACCACACGGACTAGACACATTCGTTCCCCTCACTGGGAAGTGGGTAGAAATGATGTGTATCACTTTCATGCCAAAGTGATTAGGAAGTCAATATAGGGGCTGGAGAGTAGGGTCAGGAGTTAGGAGTACACACTGCTCTTCTTGTACAGCACCAGAGTTAGGTCCCCAGCACCCACATGCAACTTCAGTTCCAGGGCATCTGACATCATCTTCTGGCTTCTGTGGGCACCCGCACGTACATATGGATACGAACACAAAAGACAGGCACACATATGCCTATGCATAGGTAAAAGATAAAAATAAATCTTAAAAAGAAAGAGAAATGACAATGTCTCCTCCACTCCCCTGTTCTTTGTCAGCCCACAGCAAAGGACACCAAGACTCAGAGAAATAGGCAAGGCCCACAGCAGTTGGACTCTGAACCCATGGTCCATGCACCACTACACAGGATGCAATCGGTTAAATGTCTGATTGGCATCAACATGAAGAAGAAATAAAACCATTCTGCCTGTGCTGCTGAGAGCTGGACGATTTGCTTCTCCCAGCAGCTTGGTGTCACCTTCCTGTCCTCACTTTCTCTATCATCAGAAGCCCACAGTAGGAGAATGGTTGGAAGCCATCATCTTTTGATCGAGATTTTTATTACTCTTATTATCTATACCCTTCCCGTGTGTATATAGGACTTGGAGGGATGATATTTAGGGTCCATTGTTGATGAAGAAAGCTATTGAGCCATTTCTCACATGGGAAGAATGCTTCAGAGGCAGCTGATGAGAGCTGTCCACCAGATGTGTCATGAATCTGGCAGCCAGCAATAGCTGGCTGGCATGGTAGCTCCAAGGAGAGACAAAGAGCCTTTTTTGGAGGAGAGGCAAGGACTTTGAGGCAGAGACTCAGTGACCACGGTTGCAGGGTCATGTTTCCTTTCTTTTGGGGGGGGGGAGGATTTCGAGACAGGGTTTCTCTGTGGCTTTGGAGCCTGTCCTGGAAGTAGTTCTTGTAGACCAGGTTGGCCTCGAACTCACAGATCCGCCTGCCTCTGCCTCCCAAGTGCTGGGATTAAAGGCGTGTACCACCGCCGCCCAGCTTGAACTCGTGTTTATCGTCTCCTTTGGAGGGTCTCACACTGAAGCTCAGAAGGTGACTTGGAAAGAATATGGCTGGGAAGAGAAATGGGGTCCATCTGGGCAAAACCTGGGACTACCAGAGCCGCAAAGCGCACCTAGAAAAACTCTTTTGAGTCCATGCTCAAGACACAGCATGAGTGGGAATGGGCATAGCCTCATCCTCCTTATAGACAACCTCTATAAGAGACCCTTCTATGACCTCTTCTTTTCTGAGGCTGCCCTTCAACCTCTATGTTCTCATTCTATTTAATGTTTGGTGGTAGAAAACAAACTCAGTGGGTGAACAAGCAGAAGATTTGCCCTTTGAAGGTGTCAGTTCCCTAGTCTCCAACTTCTAGGATGAGATCACTGAATCAACTTGTGCCACAAATATTCACAAACACATTTATTTATCTATTTATTTCTGTGTGATTCTCACCTCTCAGCAGTTTTCCGAGGTCTTGCTGTGTAACCAGTACTGTGGTAGGTGCCATGTTGCATGGAGAAATAACAAGGTTATAATCTGTGTCCTCAAAGAGGAGAACATGGAACAGAGAGATGAGAACCACAGCGTATAATATAGTGAGTGCCAGCAGCCCTTTGACAGTGTGCCAAGGAGGCCTGAGGCTCTGGTAGGCCCTAGAAGCTGGAGGCCCTTGGCTCCTTGGGGGACTGTGAAAGATGGAGCCGTTGGCAGCAAATGCTTTGTCTTCAAGGGCTAGGGTGGAGCTGATTGGCAGAGTGTTAAAACATGACGGGGAGGGGATGCCAGAGGTCATCCCGAAAGCTCCAGAGCACCAGGAACTGGGCTCTGGTTCACCCTAAACAGAGACAACACCTATTTCCCCGAAGCTGGCCAGAACTTCTTCAGAGAACAACAGTGACTCTTTGGAGACCAGCTGCACTGCAGGGGTCAGATCTGACTATCTCCTTTCTCGCTTGTTCTGCGCTCAGCTCCGTGGCCTTGGTTCAAAAGTGCAAGTGAGACCCCCATCTAGAAACCTCCCTGGGTGTCATGCGGGGAGGCTCATACTGGGTGTCACTGAGGGGGGACTCACACTGGTGTTACAGAGAGGAGGTTCACCCTGGGTGTCCCAGAGAGGAGGCTCACACTGGTGTCACAGAGAGGGGACTCACACTGGTGTTACAGAGAGGAGGTTCACCCTGGGTGTCACAGAGAGGAGGCTCACACTGGTGTCACAGAGAGGAGACTCACACTGGTGTTACAGAAAGGAGGTTCACCCTGGGTGTCCCAGAGAGGAGACTCACATTGGTGTCACAGAGAAGAGGCTCACACTGGGTGTCACTGAGGGGGGACTCACACTGGTGTTACAGAGAGGAGGTTCACCCTGGGTGTCACAGAGAGGAGGCTCACACTGGTGTCCCAGAGAGGAGGCTCACACTGGTGTCCCAGAGAGGAGACTCACACTAGGTGTCACCCGGGGGAGGTTCACCCTGGGTGTCACAGAGAGGAGGTTCACATATTTCCAGTACCGAAGAGTAAATATTGTTGAGTTGTAATGTGTTGGGTCCCATAGGAGGTCTTCTGGTTAGCAGGAATCTTCTGGAAGAGGCTTTGGTGCCACTACTCGATGTTTCTTTTTCCTTGGAAAGGAATGAGGAGAACCAGGTTTTTCCATCATCCAGGTGGAAGGCACACAATCCCAGAATTCTCCTGAAATCTAATTCTGGCTGGCTCTGGGGTCAGGCAGTCCAGTGGGTTAGCTGAGTCTCCTAGTCACATACAGAAGGGCTTCCTCCTTATAGGGAGAGGAAAGAGGAAACCAGAAAATGGGTCGGAAGAACAAGTTCCCAACACCACCCTCTCCCAGGTGGTCTTGAAGTGTTCTGGCCGGTAGGGGCCCTGGGTGTTTCCCTATCTCTGAAGCTATTTCTGAGGGGTATAGCTCAGAGAACTGTATATTAGAACAGCCCTTCCCTGAACTGGCCTTCTGAGAATGCGTAGTAACGCCCTCAGTTCATCGCCAAGACTAGACATTTTAGCACATGACACCCAAGTACTTATGCCACAGGGACTTAGATGCCCTTCTGAGGAACCAGCCCAAGGAACACTGATCAATATTTGTCATCAGGCTCTTTCATATCTTTCCTAGATCTGACCAGAGTTTTTGTGTGTTTGTTTGTTCTTTTTTTGGGGGGGTTCTTTTTTTATTTTTATTTTTTATTAAAGATTTCTGTCTCTTCCCCACCGCCGCCTCCCATTTCCCCCCCTCCCCCAACCAAGTCCCCCTCCCTCGTCAGCCCAAAGAGCAATCAGGGTTCCCTGCCCTGTGGGAAGTCCAACAGGATCTCACTCTGTAGCCCTAGAACTCACTCTGTAGACCAGGCTGCCCTCAAACTTAGAGATCCATCTGCCTCTGCCTCTTGAGTGCTGGGATTAAAGGTGCGCACCATGACCTGGCATATCCATAGTTCTTATGTGGGCTGTGACAAACAGAGCTTTTCAAATGGCTTGTCCCTTTGCTGTGAGATGTTCTCTGACCATACTCACTAAATGCCGTTCTCTAGAGCTACTGTCCTGACTCACAATGATCCCAGGATTGGCCCTCCAGTTCTGCTGGATGGGAATTAATTCCACCTGTCCCTCAAAGACAAGCATGCTGTGTGGAGCTGCTTCTAGAAGTCATAACTTTATTGAAAGAAGACACATTATTATTAATGTGGGTTATCAAACTATCTCATTGAGGCTACGTGAAGCTAATTCTCCAGATAACAACTTTATTAACAAATAAGACACAGGCTTATCAATGAAGGGTATCAGACAAGCTCTTGGGTGACCAACCTCTCAGGACACTGTTCAGGGCGGTCTCAGTTGGGATGCTCAAACAGAAATGAATGTTTTCTTCTTAAATTATTATTTAATTTTTTTCATTCAATGTATTTTGATCATAGAAGGAAAAAATGAGTATTTTCAGTGTAGATAAAAGGAGAGTGACCTTGAGACCATTCTTGCTTTGAAAGCTCTTTCATCAGTTCAGAGTACCTGAATGAACTGTCCTTCTTGACTCTGGAGTCACATCTGGATGAAAAGGATTGATTCTCAGAAGCAGAGGGATTGCAGACCAGGCCAGCGAGTGCCATTTTTGTGTAAGCTCGTGTGGGTCATCTCCCTCTGTGGTGCCAGCATTGAACCTGCTGTAATAACGTGCAGTTACTTCATGGTAGCTCTCCTTATGAACGGCTTTGCACATCAGACACCCAGTCAATAACCCTGATAGAGGGAGCTGGGCCAGCCACATCCAGTTCTGCCCCTCTGTCTGAAGTCTGAAGAAAATAAAAAGTCCCACACATCTGAAACTTGTTGTTGCCCATCCGTAGGCCTTAGCATATTTGCTGGAGAGTCTGGAACATTCTTTCTCCGTACTTAGAAGTATTTAGTACAGTGGTTTCTCAACCTTCTTAATGCTGCGATCCTTTGATACAGTTCCTCAAGTTATGGTGAGCCCCAACCACAAAATTATTTTTGTTGCTACTTCATAACTGTAAGTTTGCTACTACTTTGAATCATAATGCAAATGTCTGTGTTTTCAGATTGGTTTTAGGTGATCCCTGTGAAAGATCATTTGACTCTCAAAGGGGTCACAACCCACAGGCTGTGAACTGCTGACTTAGCAGAATTGTTAAACTCTCTAGTCTCACCAGGAACACACAGCTCTTAAGATCTGATGTTGTGTCTTGGTGTTTTGTGACTTTACTTTTGGCAAGTACTTTTTTTTTCTGGACCTACCCCCACATCTTGAATACCCTTTTTAGAGAATATTTTCACAGTCTTCCAAGAGACCCATTTCAAGGGTAATTCACCCAATTCCCAGATGCCAACAACTCCCTGATATGTCCCTTCCTAGTTGGTGTGCTTAGTAGGAAACTACCAGGCCCCAGGTTAGGGGTCCTCCAAGAGTTCCTCATGATTAGTGGGGGCCAGTGCAGGACACAGAGGTTGGGACCCTTGGTGGTAGCTGAGATAATTCTGAAGTCTCATCCCATCTCCAGAACTTTCGGTAGAACTGGGGATGGTGTCAGTCAGAACCATATCGTGAGCACTTTCTTCTTCTCACCAGCCTACATGGTAGTATTGCTAGAAGCACAAAAAACAAGGCTTGGTGTGATCCCCCTCACAGCAACTATGCCCTTGGAGATCTCTTAGCACTTTGTGTTCCTTCCTGTGTGAAACGGCCAGATTTATAGAAACACGCAGAGTAGATTGTTAAACATTAACAAGCCAGTGAGCGGCTAGAGCTAGAAAACCCTTTATGTTCAGAACACTGAGCCTCCCTGTATGAGAAGTGGGAACCCAGAGAGAGCAAAAGCCTGTCTGTGATCAGTATCTTCCAGGACAGGTCACCTTCTCCCTAGACTTTCCTTTTTCTTTATGCTGTATGATCAGATGATGTCTTAGGGTTTCCTTTCCATTTTTTTTTAACAGCCTTTCTTTTTTGTGTAGCGCTGGCTGTCCTGGAACTTGCTCTGTAGACCAGGCTGGCTTGAACTCACAGAGATCTGCCTACCTCTGCCTCCTGAGTGCTGGGATTAAAGATGTATGCCACCACTGCCTGGCTTAGTTAGGGTTTCTATTGCTGCAATGAAACACCATGACTAAAAAGCGAGTTGTGGGGGTGGTTTATTTGGCTTATACTTCCATATTGCTGCTCATGATCTTAGGAAGCCAGGACAGACACTCAAACAAGGCAGGAATCTGATGCAGAGGCCAGGGAGGGGTGCCACTTACTAGCTTGTTCTTCATGGCCTGCCCAGTCTGCTTTCTTGCAGAACCCAGAACCACCAGCTCAGGATGGCACCACCCATAAAAGGCTGGATCCTCCCCCATCAATCACTAATTAAGAAAATGCCTTATAGTTGGATCTCATGGAGGCATTTTTTTTTCACTTAATGTTCTCTCCATTCAGATGACTCTAGTTTGTGTGTCAAGTTGACGTAAGACCAGTCAGCACAGATGGCCACTGGTTATTCTACTGAGACATTCTGTGGCTCTCGATAGACTTCAGTTTCTTTCAACTGTTGACCCCCTTGAGTGTGCATCAGTCAGCTGGTCAGCCAGAGGGTCTGAGAAGTCACATCTCTCTAACAAGTACCAGATGATTCAGATGGTGATGCTGCAGGTGTGGGGTCTACAGTTGTAACTGTGGAAGGGCAATGGGTAATGGAAGAAGAGCCATTTCTTAGGTTATAACAGCATTAGTGTTATTACTTGGCTGGCTTTAGGTTTCCTTCAGCTTCTTTATCTTCTTGGTGAGAAAATATCCACGAAGAAAGAGAGTTCTTAGCAACATCGAGGCCTCTTTCCTCCCATGCTAAGTCATCTGTGAAAGGGGGGTCATTTTTCCCAGAGGAGTCAGCAAAGACTATAAACAAAATAGATTTTTGTTCATGGCAAGATCCCCAAGGCAAGAGAAGGGAGATAAAGAGGAACATCTGTGTTGGGAGAAGGTCTTCCTTACAGGCCCTTGTCCCCCAAGTATGACCTGGAATACTGACAGTGCCTGAGGTTGAGCTTCTCTGTACGCGAGCGTTCAGGTACCAGTCCCCTAGGGATAGTAAGGAGAGCAGAGCATGCTAGCCTTCTGATGATGTCCAGTCCTCTCTCTGTAAAGGTTGCTCTGCTGGAATTGTTTTCCTTTCTCTGGCCTCGTGCCTTGCCACCCAGTGTGTTTTTACTGGACATCACTGAGGTCTGAGAACCCAGGCGTCAGGGCAGTTAATTCCCAAGAATGTAGTGTCTGGGATGCTGAAGTGAAGCTGCCGGTTCCCAAGCTCGCCTCCAGGCTGTGACGTAGTCCTGGTGCAAGGCAAGCTTTGCTGCTTCTTACTGAGCCTTTCGTCAGAAAATCATCCTGGACTATTATTTTCTGGAAGCCCTTGGGCACTGCATGGGATCAAGAAGATCTTCAGGGACTTTCCCACACCATCTCAAGGCAGTTTACCCCGCTTTAAAGTGTCAGGAGCTCTCAGGATTCAGAGGAACCTAGCGACATCCAGAACAGCCTTTTCTCTTTGAGAATTAGGAAGTCCCTCTTCGTAAGTGTTGTGCTAATGTCTTAGTGGTTATGAAGTTTACAAGGTATTTTTTACACACTACAGTAAATCTTTTGGACAGTTCTACTGATGCTTCCTCACAAACATGGCCTGTATGTGTCCCCTTCTCATCCTTCCTGCTATCACCCTAGACATGATCACCTCTTACCTGAACCCACATCTACTGCCATACATGTTCCTGCTTTTCGGTTATTGATCTCACACTCTACGCTCATTGGGTTGCTATAGGCCAATACCTACATGATAGGAATTTGTTTCTTTGCCATCTGAATTTAAAATTAACTTCCCTCCTTCCTTTCTAGACAAAATGTCTTCATTAGTTCCCCATTGCTCTCACACTAGCACCCGAATCCCTCACCACAAAAACAACAGGCCTACTGTTATTGTTTGGATATAAAAATGCTCCTTACAGGCACTTGTACTTGCATGCTTGGCCTCCTCTTGATGGCACTATGTGGGGAGGTTGTAGAGCCTTTGAGAGGCGGAGCCTAGATGGAGGAAGTGGATCTTTGGGGATGGGTCTTGAGGTTTCTAACCTGACCCTACTCCTTGTCTTATCTCTGTTTCTTGGTCTACAGAGATGTGGACAAGCAGCCTACCACTCTTGCCAGCACAGCTTCCAGATGCTTCTATCACCATGCTTCCTCCACTGTGGTGGACTCTACTCTCGAGTCATGAGCCCAAATAAAGCTTTTCTGTCTTAGATTATATCTTGTAATGCATGTGAAAAGTACCTTGTCTATTATATCAGGGCTTCTGTATCTTTCTACTTTTGACCTTTTTAGGCCTAAAAATTTTTATGTTACCCTTGTTACATAGGTGTATGAACTAGGTTGCCAATCAAACATTTACTGGTAATAAATCATAAAGAAAATTGTTTCAAGACAAATCTTTGCTATACATAAAATTTTACCCTTTTATTAAAAGTAAGAACAATTTTGCATATTATGAGATGGATGATAAATAATTAAATCCTGGCTGAATATTTGGTACAGAGCATTGCCAATGTTTTTCAGAGGAGATTGATACTTTGATCTTATAATCGCCACTACTGAGAATGGCACTTTCTATAAAAGTGTAATGTAACATGTTCAGGGCAGAAGTATGTTTAGTGCCATTTTAGTAACTGTCGGAAAGCCTATCTTAATCCAAAACCAAAATTTATTTAATGATTTTTATGAAAATCAAGTCAGCAACTCAAACAGCAACATTTAAAACTAGCCATTCTAACATATCACAAATCAAAAGACATTCTAATTTGTTACTAAGTAAAGACAGCAGCCAAATATTACAAACCTGCTTTCTGAAACAATTATGTTTGCATGTTCAAAGATACTTTGCAAATTTAGTAAAAAAAAAAAAACACTTCAATTCATGATTTATAATAGTCCCAAATCTGAGCAGAGGTATTACAATTACTTTTAGCATTTATTAAGTAGTAAAACTCAATAAAACAAATATTAAAGAAAAAAGCCTAAGACAACCACAAGCAACCATGAAAAACATGGCCACCTTTGACTTCTTATCCTTCCAGTCCCACCTACTCTTCTCCAAAGCCTCTCTTTCTGGAGTTTGCTGGGGAATTCTATTAACCGTTCAGATCAGCTGAATGTGAATCTCGCCTCTCCAACCAAGGCCTGACTCCACTGATCGTCAGACCCCACCACAGACAACATGTCAGCAATACAGAGGTGCTTCAGATAAGGTTTTTCTTGGTGCAGGTTGTATGGTGTGACAATTTTCATCACTCAAACCAACGCTGAGCCCATTTCTAGGAATGTTTGTCTTTGTGTCTGCAATGTGCTTCCCCCAGATTAACCCGATCAAAAGAGGTGTTATCCAGTCATTTATTATCAGCCATACCACTTAATTTACCTGCCATAACCCTACTTATTATTTATTGGCCAACTCCCTCCTTGTAGTGATCTGAATGAAAATGGCCCCTTAGGCTCATAGGAAGTGGTACTATTAGAAGGTGTGGTCTTGTTGGGGCAGTGGGGCTTTGTTGGAGGAAGTGTGCTGTCAGGGGTGGGGTTTTGAAGTTTCAGATGCCTAAGCCAGGCCCAGTGTTTCACTCCCTTCCTGCTGCCTGCAGATTCAAATGTAGAACTGTTTGCTCCTTTTCCAGGACCATGTCTGCCTGCATGCCGTCATGTTTCCTGGCATTTGTGATGACAAGGGACTAAACCTCTGAACTGTAAAGTCAGCCCCAGTTAAATGTTTTCCTTTATAAGAGTTGCCATGAACATGGTGTTTCTTCACAGCAATAGAACCCAAAGACATTCCTTATAAAAAAAATCTTTGCTCCAGGACTGAAAGTGGCTTAGTGTTTAAGAGTATTTGCTACTTTTCTAGATGACCCAAATTTGCTTACCAGTTCACAACCATCTAAAGTCTAGCTTCAGGGCATCTGATGCCTCTGGCCTCTGTGGACACCTCTACGGACATGCACAGACCCACATGCAGGCACACATGCTTACACACACTTTTAAGGAGAATATTTATTCCCTGAGAGATCTTGTCTGCTTCAGTGTCGCAAATACAGGACTAAGGCAGCAGGAGGTGCTGGGTCAGGGTTACCCAGAGAAACAGAACTAATGGCTGTATGTATATAGTAAGAAATTTATTATAGAGGTTTGCCTCATATGCATATGAGGGCTGGCAAGTCCAAGTTCTGCAGAGTGAGCCAGCAGGTCTGAAGGCAGAATCCTGACCATCCCCTCTTGTTTGGGGAGCAGCTCTTTTTGTTCTGTTCATGGCTTCAAACAGCTGGCTCAAACTCACAGGCCTTATTATAGAGGCTAATCTGCTTACCAAGGTTAGGGTCAGGATCAGGTTATGTTAACCTCACCCCAAACACCCTCTAAGTGGACACATCAAAATCACCCTTCATGGCGGGGGGAGGGGGGGAGGGTATTCTAAAATGGCTATTAACTGAATCCATAAGGTGCTCTTCAGATGCCCCATGAAATAGAACACTTCACCGGTATCTCACCAAGAAAGTTAGCATATTTTTCTTAATAGCGTACAGTTAGAAAATACCAAAGATAACATCACACCTACTTCTCACCGTCAAGTCCAGGCCTTGTTTTATTAACCTTCAGGAGCCTTTGCACCCAGACTGCTTCATTTGCTGTTTCAGACAGACACCAGAGAGTGGATAGGCTTTTACCTCTTTTCTCTGGAAATTCTTTCTGACATTTACAAAAACTTCCCGCCAAGGACAGCAGGCGAGGACAGCAGGCAAGTAGTTTAAAGTTGAAAGGAGCCATTGAAGGCTTTTCCTTAGAATTCTATTGTGTGTGCGTGTGTGTCTTTTGTCCAACAACAACAACAACAACACACACACATACAGAAAGAGAGACAGAGATCCACAGCCTCACTGTAGCCTACTATGCACTAAAGCAGCTGCCATTTATCAGATGCCTACTGCCTTCAGCCCTCTCTAAAGAGCAGATAATACCAACTCCCTTTTGTGGCTGAGAAAATGGAGGTCAGAGGGAGGCATGCCATGTTTGTTATTTTAAATAGTAAGTTGATTTCACAAAAGGTTTGAATCCAAAATTATAGTCTTCCCTTCATGCTCCAGTTTCTTACCAGAAGTCAGCTCCATGATGGACTTAGTATTTATCCATTCCTGCTGACCCTGGTCTCCTCCTCTCCAGTTCTCGGCCAAACTGAAGCGGTATGCATAGCAGGTAGCTTACCCTACCTGTCCTTAAGTAAGAAGCCCTCAGCCCATCCTGGCTGTCTAAGCAAGTCATTTCATTTGTTATTGCTCAGCTTATTTATGATAAGATGGAGAAAAGCAAACAGTAGCATCTTTAGAGTGAAAGAGATGACGGCTGTGACACCTCTTCAGGACCCGAGTTTGCGCTTTCAGCCCACGATATTACAGCCCATCGACATGGCTTCTGAATCAGCAGTGAAAGTTTAAAGAACTCTTGTATAATTGATCCATGCCTCCTTAATCACTGGGTTTGTTTGCCTTCAGCTTCCACAGGTAATCCAAATTTGTTTTATAAATTCAGTATTTTCTTTGTCTTTCCCAATGGATTGTTGAGCAAGGCAGGAACTGAAGTTTTTAATTTCCTTCTCTCCTCTTCGTATACCCAGACAATAGGAGGGAGCCCAACCCCACACCCACATTGCAGATCTCAGTAAGTCTACTCTGAAGGACTGACACAAGAATGAGAAGGTATGGGAAATTTCAAACAGTCAGTTTGCTCGTTGAGTACAAGCCTTGGTAAAGACGCGCAGTGAATTCAGATGGTGCAATGGGAGTGGGGAAGGAGGCCAGGCCCTCGACAGCATGAAGGACAGAGATGCTGAAAGGGGCAAGGTCCAGATGCCCAGTTCTCACATTTCTGGAGAAGACAGGGATTGGTTAATTCTGGGCTGGCAGGAGGCAGTATAAAAAATGGCTAAAAATGAATCAAAATAGTCTTAGGCTACAACATTTGTAAGTCATTAGACACTCTTGGGTTGGTTCTTAAATTTGGAATGTTACAGTACTTAACTAGATTATTGTAAAGTCATTATTCTAGCTCAAAAATGTGATCCCACAGACAAAGGGCCAACTTTCTTAACAGATAAAGACCTCCCACAAATCAACTAAAAATAGCCAGGAACCCATCAGAAAGAGTGAGCAATATGAGCGGAGAGTTCACAGGGAAATAAATCGTCAAAAGGAGAAATACAAACTAAAACTTAAAGTAATTTGATGCTTTCAACCACTAGACTAGAAATGTCAACATTTTCCACACTCCAACATGTAGGTGAGTCTATAAAAACTACGGTACTCAGAAGATACTGGAAATGTATGATGGGCATCTTCCAAGGAGAACCATTTGGTGATTATTGTTAAAAGTAGAATGTCCAGGCTGGAGAGATAGCAGCTAAGCGCACTTGGTACTCTGCGGGGGACTAGCATTTGGTCTCCAGCACCCACAGTTCACAGCCTCCAATAGTGACTCTAGCTCTAAGGGATGCAACATCCTCTTCTGGTCTCCAAGGGTACTGTGCACACAAACACACACACACACACACATGAAAATAAAATAAATCTTAAAAAAATTAAATCTCAGTAGGCCTTTTGAAGCACCTATTCACACCAGGGTTTTGATCCTGTAGGTGAACTCACTCACATACATGAGAAAGTGATGTTTACAAAGGGGCATTTACTATAGCTCTGTTTACACTGTCAACATAAAATAGTCTAAATAGCCCATGATTAATTGCTATTTAGATCAGTGGTAATATATCATATTTTCATGAAATGCAATGACAGCAATCTTTGAAAAGGAAGTCATTTCTCTGTGTTCTAACATGGACAGATGTTTCAAATATATTGTTCAATGAAAACAAAACAAAAAAACATCAAGGGCAAGATAGTACCTAACGTTAATATCTGGGTTATTAAATAAAAAGTACATATGTGCTATTTAATATGTAAGTTTTTACTTAGAAATTAATTATAGCTTGAAAATTTTTATGAAAGTAAAAATAGGTTAGGAACACATATTTCCTCTTTCCAATATGAACACTTTATCCCAATTGCTTTGTCATTTGACTACATACAATTTTCATGTCTGGGGAAGCCATCATATGAAACACACAACAGGATCTGGGTGTGATGGGCCATGGCTAAAATTTCAGCAGTCGGGAGGCTGAAGCAGGAGGATCTCAAATTGGAGGCCAGCCTGAGCTAAGTGAGATGCTTGTTTAAAGACTACTGTAGCATTGCTGTCTCTAGGGAGGAAACTGGGTAGATTCAGGAGAGAAAAAAAATTTATTTCTATACTTTATCAAACCATTTGAATTTTGGGTCATTTACAATATATATATATATATATATATTTGTGACAAAATTCTGTGTTCTGTGTCTTTAAAGAAAAGATCACCATTCCAGTGTAGGAAGTCATGTAAAGGAGAGGTAAAGGAGAAAAATCAAGTCAAAAGATAATGAACAATGGGGATGGCAGCTAGCTTCTCTTTAATAGATGTATTTCAGCTGATAAACAAAGAAAAATAAAATTAGGTTTTCAGCATTTCCAGCTGTTAATACTCAAGTCAGTATATGGATTGATGGACGTAGGAAATAAATGGCCAATGATAGCCTTTAATACCCAAAGGAATATTTCTATTTATCCACTCCGAATAGAAGTATAAAGAGCTGCCTATGGAGGTCTCAAGCCCAAATCGCTGATCCTAAGAGTCCAGCTTCCAGACCTAGTCATCAGCAAAAGAATACAGTGGAGGCAGGGGACAGGTTAGCCAACAGATGAGTTCTCTTTGTTGTCAATTCAACAGAACAGAAATCCCCTGGGACCTGATCCTCCAGGCACACCTGTGGGGGGTTGTTTGATGAACTTAGCCCCTGGGCATGTGTGTGTGTGTGTGTGTGTGTGTGTGTGTGTGTGTGTCAATCACTTTGATTAGGTTAACTGTGGTGGGAAGGTCTACCCTAAGGAAGGGTGACCCTGTTCCCCAGGCTTCAGTCCTGAAGTGCGCGCAGAGGAGACCGTTGTCATCACTCTCCTTCCTGACTGTGACACTGGGTGATCAGCCACCTCAAGATCTTGTCTCCTTGATGCCCCTATCACGTGTCCTACTGTATGGATCCTATCCTCTCTCTCTTAAGTTGCTTCTTAAGTCAGAGGTTCAATCACAGCAACAGGAAAAGAAATTAAGACAATGACCTTGCCTGTGTTTAGGCAACTGTCATAAATGGAGAAGAATGTTCCAGTGTTGTAATAGGGGCGGCTGGCTACGTTCTGCCATCCGGCCGCCCGCATGGCTAGCTTATGCCCCGAAATAATTACACGGAAACTGTATTCTTTTAAACACTGCCTTGCCCATTAGTTCCAGCCTCTTATTGGCTAGCTCTTACATATTAATCTAACCCATTTCTAATATTCTGTGTAGCACCACGAGCTGGCTTACCAGGGAAGATCTTAACCTGTGTCTGTCTGGAGTGGGAGAATCATGGCGACTCACTGACTCAGCTTCTTTCTCCCAGCCTCCTGTTTTGTTTACTCCGCCTACCTAAATTTCTGTCCTATGAAGGCCAAGGCAGTTTCTTTATTAGTTAACCAATGAAAGCAACAGATAAGATACAAGACCCACCTCCATCATTCCAGAATACAGAAAATAGGTGGGATTAATTATAAGTAATTTGGGTAGTAAAATGTACCACACAATTTCATGCCAATAATTTAAACCCTCAATAAAATTAGGTAATGTGTGCGCGTGTTCAAAAGCAGCCAAGGAATTCAAAGAAACATCCATTCTAGGAAAGGATGCTGGACTGGGTAAGTGAGATGCTGAGCCAGCAGCCCCAGGAAACTCCATGTCTTACTCTAGAGAGGCTGACTCTAGCAGAGTGGCTTCCTAGCTTCTTGTATCAGCTGGTTTCTGGCAGATTTCAGGAGGGAGAGGAACTGGTGGGAAGCCAGACATGGGGGCGGAGGGAAGCCAGGGGTTCTTGTCTTGTCTGCATTGTCTCTGGTACTCTGTACCATTGCTCATTTGCGTTCTGTCGTGTCGATTTCTTCTAGCCACACTGCAATGGCTCCAGCTTCCACCCCATGACGTCATGGGATCGGAACTTAGGTCCCCCTGCTTGCACAGCCAGCCCTTTACCCACTGAGTCTTCTCCCCAGCCTCTCCCCCATGGCTTCAACCTTTGGTCTCCGACAGCACCATGTCCTGCCTTCATCCCCTCCAGGTAAGAGGAGTAGAGTATGTGTGAGTCCTGCTAATTCCATTTGGTTGGCTTTTCTGCTCCTTCTATTTCCTGCTCCAATTTCTCTTTGAAAATACACAAAACTTTCTGTTCTCTTCATTGGGCACTGATCCGGGTGGCTTTACAGACTATTTCAAACTGAAAAGCATGTAACTTCCAAGTCCTGTGTGTGTGTATTTCAGGACTTGGTAAATGACATAAAACCTGTAAATAAACAGGGCAAGAGCTAAGCATAGAGAAGTCGTAAGAAAAGATTTGCCCTGGAGACAAAGCTTGTGACAGAGATAGTATTGTAATTCAATGCACACAGGCTAGTCTTTTCCGTAAATGGTGTGAAATCAATTACGGTCCACTAAATTTGAAAAGACTGTTGCTTCTCTACTTCATACCGAATAAAAAAAAGGCTGATAACATATACATGAAAACTATACCCAAAGCTTCTAGAAAACGACACAATATTTTCAGGATTTTAGGTAGATTAGAAGATCTCAAAGATGCTATTAAAAGCACTAAATAAGCGGAAAGCCTAACACGTTGGTCTTCTTTAAAATTAAGAACTACTAACAAAGGACCGTATACTGAGAAGGCAAGGCATGCCATTGGGGACCTCTAGAAGGGATGTGCTATGCATGGGAGAAGATAGCATTCAGAATCTAAGGAATTAACCTAAAGAATCTATGAAGAAAGGAAAAGCACTTCATACAAAAACACTTTAGAAAAAGATGCCGTTCACGTGACCAACAGGCATATGAAAAGGGCACCAAAATCATTAGACACTGGGATAACAGGAAGTTGTTATGTGACACCTTGGTCACACCAGTGTCACCAACAAATGGACTGAGATTGTCCTCCCTAGGGTTACCACTGGTGCAATGAAACACCATGGCCAAAAGCAGCTTGGGAGGAAAGGGTTTATTTGGCTTACATTGAGGGAATTCCAGCAGGGCAGGAACCTGGAGGCAGGAGCTGATTCAGAGGAGTACTGCTTCCTGGCTTATTCTTCATGGCTTGATCAGCCTGTTTTCTATTAGAACCCAGGACTGCCGGCCCATCACTAATTAAGAAAATGCCCCTTTCTTAATTGAAAGAAATCAGGGTTGCCTACAGCTTGGTCTTATAGAGGCAGCTTCTCAATTCAGGCTTCTTCCTCTCTCATGACTCTAGCCTGTGTCAAGTTGATGTAAAACTAGCCAGCACAGAGACCAAATATCGGTAGGGTTGTGTAAGTAACCGCAATTCTTACACACCGCTGGGAGTGTGAACTATTCAGTATGTGCCATATTCCTGATGCTCTAAAGTGTAATCTAGACATACTAACTCATACATTTTTAAGGTCCACAATTTCAAAAGTTTGACCTGAAACCATTACTTTCTCAAGAAAATAAACCTTTCTACGACCAAAAGTTTCTTCATGCTCTTCAGAGCCCATCCTTTCTTCCCAGTTCCCCATGACCCTATTCCCAGGGCAACCACTCACTGATCCACTTTCTCTCTCTATGGGTTAGTTCTCATATTCTAGAATTACTATACATTGAAAAATAGGATTTTCTTCATGAGGCAGAGGCAGGAATTTGAGGCTAGCCGGTCTAGAGCTAATTCCAGAACAGCTAGGGCTGTTACACAGAGAGAAACCTTGTCTCAAAAAACAAAAAAAAAAACAAAAAAATAAATAAAATAAAACAAAAAGAGAGGAAAAAAGAAAAGAAAAAAGAATAATGCTAACTTTTCTGTGTCTAGCCTCTTTTACTCAGTTATTTTGAAATTCAGCCATGCCAAATATATCAGTGGTTGTTTGCCAAGTATTCTACTGTGTGACTGTATTTATGGTTTTTTGAGTCAGGGTTTCTCTGTGTAACAGCCTCAGCTGCCTTGCTTTGTGGACCAGGTTGGCCTCAAACTCACAGAGATGCACCTGCCTCTGCTTCCTGAGGGCTGGGCTCAAAGGCGTGTGTCACCCTGCCTGGTTGTGTGGTGGTTTTTACTTCCTGAATCACTTTGGGTTGTTCCCAGTGCTTGCCGTTACAGATAAAGCCACTCAACATTAGCGTGACTGTCTCTCTTGGACAGCTGTCTGGAATGGGGTGACCAAGTCCCAGGTAAAGTAAGAATAACAGCTAAAGAAACATGGGACAACGTTTAATAAAGCTAAACATATTTATTTTCTGATACCATGCAACTCATCCCTGGGCATGTTACCAAGGGAGGTGACTACACTCACCCTCACAAAGACAGGCGCTAACAATCATAGCAGCTTTACTTATAAGAGATCAATATCGGACAAACGTCAAATGACCATCAGCGGCAGCCAAGGATCCCCCAGTTGTAGAATTCCCAAGTTGCCTCAGGCTACAGGGGAGGTTTCGTTATTCGGGAAATCTGTTCGAATCACTCCATTGTATGTTCTCAATTCTCTGCTTTCACTGTCTTCATCATTCGCACCCCTAAACTCAAAGTTCAGCTTTCTTTGTTCGTTCTGCCAGCAGCAGGATGCGACTGAAGAGTATCGTGTGACCTTTGCCTTGCTCTCAGAGATTTTCAATCAGGGACGGTTCGGTTCCCTTGAGGTACTTGGCAACGGGACAGGGGCAGCGATTGGTGCACAGCACCGAAGGCCACGGTACGAAATGCCAACCGACCTTCCTGCCCTACTCAAGTAGCTGTGTCTATAGCCACAGTGATTCCGTTGGTTCCCCTCTCCGTTCTCCCAGGAAACTGTTCTTGCTCTGAAATGCCAGTGCTGCTCCCTTCACTTCCATCTGAAAAGTACAGCTTGCTTACGAGGAAAAGAAATCCTGAAACAAACAAACAAACAAACAAACAAACAAACCCGTGTTCCTGATATCTGGCAATCTACCTGCACCTGTACCCACATCCCCCAGGATCCATTACAGTCCTGACCTGGACTGCTCAGGCCACTCCCCAAGTCTGTGTCTGGATTCTATTCAGTCATGACATCCAGTTGTCATGCCATCATCAATTTCCTCCTCACCCCACCCCTGCCCTGTTACCATAGTGAGCATCTAGGCATCTTGTGCTATTTTGTAGCCTAAACATCCTCTCTACCAATTTCACATTTCTACCTGCATTTTAAATGTGGTAATTTGCAGGGCTTTCCGACCTTGGTGCCTGGGGTCTCTCTATCTCAGTTGGACACCCGAAGCGCTTGGTTAGCACGCCATCGAGAGCATGTCATTTCACGATGGAGAGAGCTGACAGGTCACAGAGCTGTGGCTGACTGTACAGGAAAGATGTCAAGGGAAGAAAGGGATGTAAGACACTAGGGGTCCCCAGGGAGGATGACAACGAAGGTTAGGGGTAAGAGCCTAAACCTGAGATCCGGTTCAGTAGTGGGAGATCATGGGCAATAGGGGGGCTGGAACATGTTTCTAGAGGATAATATTTAAAGGGCGTAGAAGAGGGAGAGAAGCCCTTGGTGCCATCTGTCCTGATTTGTTCGGAGGAGGGGAAAAGGAAGGTAGAGAGGAGCGAAGGCTACAGAGGTGGTCGGAGCCACATGGCTGCAGCCTTGCTGGTCGGAATGAATTCTCAGCCTGCAAGGTGAAAAGCTGGAGGAGGCAAACCAAAGCTGATAGAAGCGAGCATGTCTTATAATAATAGCGTGAGCCCTAGAAGTGCTTTCAACAAAAGTTGCATAGCAGAGTGTTTCTTGACTCTTATGGAGGGAGTGAGCCAAAGTAAAGTCATTTTCCTTATGGATTTGGTCAAAATGCATCTGGCAATCAAGATATTAAATCAGCAAACCCGGAGGGTTATTGTATAAAACACCGTTTTCCCTAGGATAATTATACACTGAATTATTTTTAAAACGTTTTTAAATATATCTTTTTTTTAAAAAAAATCAACACACACTAAGTTCTTATCAGGAACATTCTTTTCTAAGCTAGCACAGGAGAATGCCTATTTCTTGTTTCTTCTCAGGCCATGTCGTTATTTGGATGACAGCCACAAGTTCCGTCATCGGGAAGAATTACTACACGACAGAACAAAACACTCAGTTATAACACCCAGTATACATTCCCATATAATGGCTTGCACATTCCCACTTGCTTTGTGGAAGTTGACTGCTACAAGACCTAACAACCAATGGGTATTTGTAGTGTGGTGTCAGCTGTGAGAACTGAAAAGCTGCTCGGGAGTCAGAAAGCCTGGCTTTCCATCGGTCTCACCACCGGTTTGTAGGATATCCTTAGGGAAGTAACCGAGTGGGACGGTTCCTGTGATACAGCTTGTGTTGGTGAGCTGGAGGCCTGGGTGTTTCAATATCAGATTTGAATCTAGACGCTGACACTTAGGTAACTCTGGTCCTTCTTTCTGTTCTCTTACAGTCTCACTTAAATACAAGAGTAAAGGTTCCAATCTCGCAGGGTTGATGAGACTTAACTGTTCATGTATTCAAAGTGCTGTGTAGCACACAGTAATAGATTATACATTTTATATTAGGATTTACCTTACCTCGCTCTGTTTATTCCTGCTTCCCAGTGATGGGACATGCAAAAAGGCAGGAACGTGGGTTCAGCAATGCAAAGCAATGAATATGCAGCAGGGTTCAGGACGACCAGAAACGCGAACGTCTGCTGTCGCATCTCTCTGATCCCTGGCTGTGCTTTGCTTGTCACATCACCCTAGAGTGAAGTTTTGTCAGCGTCTCTTTTTTGGAAAGTCATAGTCATCTTCTGGTACAGCAGGCATTTGGGAGATCTCTTTCTCTTCCTTTCCCACTGTGCAGTTCTTTTCTGTCTTGTTCAATTTCTTGTTAGCGCCCCATTTTAAAATTTATTTTATGTGTGTGTGTGTTTTGCCTGTATGGATGCCTGTATACATGTGTGCCCTGCAGAGGCTATCAACTCCTCTGGAACTAGAATTACAGAGAGTTGTAACCATGATGTGGATGCTGGGATTGAACCCAGGTCTCCTGGAGAATCAACCGTGCTCCCAGCCTCTGAGCCATCTCTCCAATTCCTCCTCTTCTTTCTTGTTTCATTCCTTCATCAGCATCCTTTTTTCTTTTCTTCCCTTTGTATTACATTTTCAAATGTACACATATGAATATATATGTGTGTGTGTGTGTGTGTGTGTGTTTGTATCTATATAAAGATGCACACACGAAACAGAACAAATGTGTCATTGTCAAAAAACAGTGTCTGAGGACTTGGTCAGAACATCATCACTTTCTACTGTAAGAGGTTGAGAAAAAGATGCAGGGCCCTTTTTCTCAGGCACACTCAGGGGAAAGTGTTGAGGAATAATCAACATTTGTAGTTAGTTGGCCTCATAGTTTTGTCAACATTCCCTATGGAAAATACAGAGAACATTCATTTCTAGTTCCTACATGCCTTCCTCACGTCTAAAGCTAAGGGAGTTAAAGACTGAACTCAGGAGTAAGCCTAAGAAAGCTTTTCTCCATGCTGAAAACTCAAGTTCAATGTACTCTCAAATCTGATTTTCTTGGGAGTATGGGGCATTGAGACAAGGTCTTATTCTGTAGCCCATGCTCTTGAGGATCTCACTCTGTAGGCCAGGCTGTCCTCTAACTTGAGGCCATTTTTCTGTCTCTGCCTCCCAAGTGCTGGGATTATGGGCATCTGCCACCACTCAGTTCTAAATCTGAATTCTTTGTGAAAATCTTTGCAAAGTCATGCCTGACCAGACCCTGGCTAAACAAGGACATCCTATGGAGGGATTACCATATAATCTCCCTGGAATAGCCTCGGTCTCAAAACCAGTTCTCTTCTCAAATGTTTCCTGCTCACAACCACACTGCTTTGAGAAGTGTACCACCTCTGTCCAAAGAGCATCCAGAACATTACACACTGAACAAAGGTCAGGCCCTGCGATTCTAGGCTGGAATGTGTTTGTTTCAACACTTCGCAGTAAAATGGGATTCGTTAAAGAGAAAGGAGAGTCACTCCTGGCTGTCCTCACTGAACACAATGTCCTAGACTAGGACTCGTCTCATAACAGATCTGCTTGTGGAATCTTCTCCATCTCCCACCACCGTGGCTGGCTGCCAGTCCTGTTGCCACTGTAGCAGGCCGTGAGTACCGACCAAGACTCTCAGGACTCCGCGAACTGCTTTTGTAGCACTGTGTTCTTCTCAGGAATTCGCCTTGGCAGCATCCTTGCGTTCTTATTAGACTTGGGCTGACAGAGGCCATATTCTGAAGTGATATAATTCTGGTAAATCCTTAAAATATCTAGAGTTAAGGAGATTCTCTGGCTTTATAAGGGATATGAAAAGATTTTACTAGTTGAAGATGCTTCCTTACAGTTTACAGTCTTTATAGGCTGGGATAGGCATTCTCATCAAATCATGCTCTGCGGTGAGAATTTAGTCACCCTTTATATTTGCTTTAAAGCAAACCATTTAACACTCAAATACATCCCGAGTGCCAGGGCTGTGGTCAGCACCAAGGTTACAACGATGCTCAAAGAGTTGCCCCAGATTTTAGCTTCCTGGAGTAGACAGTTGACATCAGAGGTTGGCTTCCATCAAAACCCACATGGAAAGTTCTGGAAACTACTCTTAATACTGCAGCGAGGTAAACAAAGTATTTCGTGGCGTAACCCAGAGGCCTATTTGCCGATTTGGAGAATGCCGGAAACTATGAGGATTACCCAAGAAGAAAACTGACGGGGAAATGGTTATAGAAATAAAAAAAAGGTGTTGCTAAATATTCTGTATTTTGAAGGCTGAACTGAGAGCAGCTGCCCACAGTGACAAATCAGGTGGTGTGTTATGAGGTAATCAGTTTCCATCAGATCATGGAGTCCCCCCTACCTGGATAATCCAAGCAAATGGCTGCTATAGACCAGTATGACAAAGGACAGAGGGTCTAAATAAAACCCAGGCTCACAGAAGCCATGGCTTAGCCTCTTGATGTGGTCATTCTGCTGGAAGAGGGCTGGCTGGGCAGGGACCGGATAACCACAAACACAAGGGTGTGGTCAGTGGTTCCCCTTCTGAGGATGACCAGGTGGGCCTCTAATAGGTTCAAAAGGGTAAAGGTCAGTGTTAAGATTGCTGAGACAGGATGGGGAATTCTAGACCAGGATGACTCTCAGGTCACTGGACAGGCAGCGAGTGCACAAGAGAGTTGAGGGGTGCATTGAAATCTTTTGAAACTATTTATATGTATGCATGTTTTACTGCATGTATGTCTGTGCATCACATACATGCCCTACTGGACACCCATGGAGGGCAAAAGGAGTGTCAGCTGCCTGTGGAATTGGAGTTAAAGACAGTTGTGGGTGCTGGGAATTAAACTTGGGTCTTCTAGAAAAGCAACAAGTGCTCTCTCTCTCTCTCTCTTTAAAATTTTAATGATTTTTATTGAGCTCTATATTTTTCTCTGTTCCCCTCACTGCCTCTCCCCTCCCCTTCAACCCTCTCCCAAGGTCCCCATGCTCCCAATTTACTCAGGAGATCTTGTCTTTTTCTACTTCCCATGTAGATTAGATCTATGTATGTCTCTCTTAGGGTCCTCATTGTTGTCTAGGTTCTCTGGGATTGTGATTTATGGGCTGGTTTTCTTTGCTTTATGATTAAAAACCACTTATGAGTGAATATATGTGATAATTGTCTTTCTATGTCTGGGTTACCTCACTCAAAATGATATTTTCTAGCTCCATTCATTTGCCTGTCGTTATTTTTTTCTGCTTTGTAGCACTTCATTGTGTAAATGTACCACATTTTCCTTATCCATTCTTCAATTGAGGGACATTTAGGTTGTTTCCAAGTTCTGGCAATGACAAACAATGCTGCTATGAACATAGTTGAGCACATGTCCTTGTGGCATATTGAGCATCTTTTGGATATATACCCAAAAGTGGTATTACTGAATCTTGAGGAAGGTTGTTTCCTGATTTTCTGAGAAATTGCCACACTGACATCCAAAGGGGCTGTACCAGCTTGCATTCCCACCAGCAATGCAGGAGTGTTCCCTTTACCCTCCCCAGCATAAGTTGTCATCAGTGTTTTTTATCTTGCCCATCCTTACAGGTGTGAGATGGAATCTCAGAGTGTAACAAATGCTCTTATCAGCTGGGCCATCTCTCCAGCCAGATGTACATCATTGGTTCATTAGCTTTGACCTTAGTGGTCTATAAACAATGGCTGAGCAAATTCAGACTAGCAGTCTTACCGCATAGGTTTCATGGTTTAGTTAGTCTAAGTTCCTCCTGACCTGAGAGCCTTTTTCACTTTATTGAGTTAAAGTCTGTGAGAACCAGTGCCTATTTCCAGCCCTAGTCTGTGGTCACTGAGGAAGTTCGGGACTTGAAACTCAGTCCTGGCTTATAATTGCCCCCTGCCTGGAAAAAGGTGAAGAACGAAGGAAGGCCAATGCCATAGAGGAAGACCACTCACTGAAGGAGAGATCACTTGGGCCTATTGAAAAACTGAAGACTGGCATATCTATCCACAAAACAATGTAACTTATTCAGAGGGCTTCTCTGATCTCATGACACCATCAGGTGATCCTGCAACTAACTACACTGTTCTGGATGCAATAGGCACCAATCAATGTACTTCATTTGTTCTTTTAGTAAACTATTTGAGTGTCTATAGTATGCCAAAGACTATTTAAGGAGACACTAAAATTTAGGAACAAGTTTATGTCCCAGTCATCGAGATACAGGAGCTGGTAAAGTACTATAATATTAACATTGACCAATCAGCAGACATTGGCCGTAATTTGGGAAGACGTGTTTGAATTCATAGGTGCTCTTGTTAGCTACTTTTCTATTGCTGTGATAAAGCAATGGCCAAGGCAACTTATCAGGGAAAGCATTTCATTGGGCTGTGCTTCTAGAAGGTTAGAGTCCGTGATAGTGGTGTGATGGCACCGGTGGCAGGAGAAGCCCAGTTCACATCTTGATCCACAAGTAGGAGGGAGAGAGTATACGGGTAATGGTGGAAGTCTTTAGAAATCTCAAAGCTTGCCACCCCCCAAACACCTCCTCCAACAAGGCCACATCTCATCCTATCCACAAAGTCCCACTAACTGGGGACCAGGTATTTAAACATACTAGCCTCTGGGGGCCATTCTCATTTTAACCAGCACTGTGTTGCACGGTGGAAAGATGCCCGGAATCTGGAGCAAGGTCAGGGAGCAAAGGGCCCCGGGGGCCGCGGAAGCAGTCCTCTGTCCGAGTCGCGGGCATTTCAGGGTTTTAAACAGCTCATGAGTCTGAATGACGGCATATGACTGACGTGTGAACAGAGTGCCTTGTGCCAGGGGCAATGAAAGAAAAGATCGAGGTTTCAGAGTGGAAACCTTTTCGGGGGCTGCAGCGATAGGAGGGGTAGAAGGTGAGGACAATTCCTTCACAATTTCTAAGCCACAGATCTTGTTTTGACAGAATTCCGTGAACACAGAGCACTCATAATCCTAAATACTTGGAATGAACAATGATCTCAAGGTCCTGATGTAAATGAAGAAGACATGAAAACAACAGATGCTTAATCAGAGAACTCGCCGGTAGCACCTGAGCTTAGTAACGCCTGCATATTAATGACCCGCCTCTAAGCCAAAGCCGCAGCAGCAGGTCTCTTCAGAGCAGTGTGCTGGGTTCACGGGAGCCTGCTCTTCTGGCGGCGAAGGGCGTCCATTACCTCACAGATGTATTTCTGAAGACAAATAACCGCTATTGGTTATAATCAAATAAGCTTGTGGCTACTCACTTCTTATGGTGAAGCACTTTGTGTCCAATAAAAATCACCTTTTATGTAATAAGTTTTTGAGAAGTGACTTTCAAGGGAAACTTTTTTTTTAAAGTATGTTCAGGAGCTATAAGCAAACTGTAGGGGATAAATCACACCTAGTTAAATGCCTGTAGCGTTGTGACTAGCTGGAAGGCTCTGCCAATCCTGTCTCCATGCCTATGATGAGGATTCTAATGGGCGTTGCTCAGAGGCTGAACAGCACCTTTTCCCAAAGGTCTTCCAAGTCAATAATTTGATCCAAGTGAGATTTCCCAGAGAGATGCTCTGTAATCTTAAACCTTCTTACAGGAGTCCCTGCTCTAAGATCAACACCCAGTTGTATGAGGAGAAAAGCGGGGTAACTCGCCTATTCAACATGTACTTACTGAACACTCATTGTATACAGCATAAGCACAGAATGAGCTCCGTGAAGTTCCTGCTCCAAAGGGCCTGGTATTCTTCTGAGAGGTGGGGAGGGCCTGTGGGACTTGGAGTCAGACATTCCTGCGTTTATATATTGCTATTGTAAGCTTAACCATGCCCTGCCCCCACTTTTGTCTTTGAAGCCTCCGTTCTTTATTTGTAAAGTGGGACCAACGAGAGGTTCAGGACTAAAATGATTCAAACACCTAGCACAGGGGAGGGATGCAATTATTTGATTACAGATAGCATTCATCTGGCTCTCAAGGGACTGACTCTTGTTATGCTGCCCTCAGCAGAAGAAGCTATGAGAGCTACAGCACCACCCCTACCTTTATAAGCTCAAGGGACTGCATGAGCTATGCCGGGCACGGTTAACACAACTCCCTGAGCAAGCTGCTTGATAGGCTGGCAGCTCTTGACTTCCTCCTCTCACCAGGATTCTAGCTTTAAAGACCACTGAATTATTTTAAACAGTAAACTAGGCACATTGCTTTTCTGTAAGAGCCCTGAGCTAAATGTGCCTCTTAAGATTATAAAATGATTGAAAACAAAGAAAAATAATAGAAAATATAGCTATAGTAGTTATAGATGATTTGATATTAAATTCTGGTCTCCGTAACTAAAGTCTCATTGGTGTACAGCCTTTATAATTGGACCATGGTTGCCTTGGGGTACAGCAGCACGGCTGGGTCACCATGAGGAAACCATTTGGCTTACAACACTGAAGTATTTACCTTCTGGCCTGTTATCAAATTTGGCAATTGCTGAATTAAAATGAAACTGTTTTTGAAGATACACCAAGTACCCCATTTTCTGGATTGGTGATGCAATGTACTCTGAAGTGAAAAGGACCAGTTATTAACCGGTGGATGTGCAGAGAAACCTCAATCTCGGCAACCAGAGTATCTAAGTGGGACCACACAAGATACTCGGGAGTCTTAGAAGTATGGCTCATTACAACACTAAGAGAAGGATGCATGACAGTTTGCTTCCATTGACCACAGACCGGTACCACCTAATGGGATGGGCTGAGAACCTGAGAACCGTATAGCTGAAGCTAGATTTATAGATGGTAGGCTTATTTTATTACATGTTAACTATGGTTACTTTGTTCGTTTTTTTTTTTTATTTTCTCCATTGTGTGTGTGTGGTAGGTGGGTATGGGTGCATCTGAGCCATGGCACATACATGGAGGTCAGAAGCCAGCTTGTGAGAGTCAGATCTCAGCGTGTATCACGTGGGTTCAGGGCATTGAGCTAAGGTAGTTAGCAGCACACAGCTTTACCTGCTGGACCATCTCACTTCATGGATGGTCATTGTGTTTTTAAATCACTTCTCTAAGGTTTTATCATTTCCTTCGGTGACACATGTGTTTCCAGAGGCTGGCGTTCTGTAAAAGGTGGCTATTATTATTCGTTACTACTCCAGAGCAGACAAGTTACTAAAACAAACACACAGCGCGTATCTGAAGTCAACCTTCAGAGAGAAGGAAGTGGGGGCTTTAAGAACTCTGAAGCTAGTTAAATAATGTTTCCTAGACTCCCCAAAGGTCCACCAGTCAACTCTAGGCCATCATTTTCTATAACTTGGAAATTATGCTCCCCCTGAACACTTCCGTCCTGCGGTCAGGGAAAGGGACAGACTGTTCTTGATGTTTGAATAAAGTGTTAGTAATCCCACTCCAAAGGTCAGGTTTATTTTTAATTTAAACTCTTTTTTTCTGAGGAGATTTTTTATTTTTAACCATGTGTCCGTGTGTCCGTGTGCGGATATGTACACTTGAGGGAAGGTGCCTGCAGAGGTTAGGCAGCAGATCTTTGTGGTGTTTTACTTGCAGGTGGTTGGATGCTGGGCAGCCCCACTTGGGTCCTCTGCAGGAGCAGCGTGTGCACTTAACCACCGAGCATATCTCCAGCCTAAAACATCAGTTCTTTATAGCTGATAGACAAGACATTGCTGCCTATATTCTACAGTAAAAATGCCTGAGCATACGAAAAGGAAAACCCCCATGCGGAATCAGGACTGGCAATAGTTGGATGTAGCTGTCAATTGTACTCTGTGGTATTTTTAGTGGAAAACAACTGGAGAAAATGAACCTACACAAGTGCTTTACCTTGAACTCTGATGATAAAGGAAGTGTCTGCTTCCAGCTAGAGAGCTTATGTGGCACGCATTTCCCTTGTCACTAACCGAGCACTTTGTTCTCATGGTGAATAAATGTTAGCTACACTCTTCTCTTACCCTGTGCCAGACACTGAGCCAGTGTGATGCTGTGCTGTGCAACCATGCTGTGCAGTAGATGTTGCTATCTGTAGGGTCAAAGGGGTCAGTGAAAGAACACTCTGGCCATGAGACCAGAGCCAAAGAAATACACCCTGCCCCTAACCAATTCAGGAATTGAAATCCAACCAATCCCTGAGCATGAAAACTAACCAATCCCAGATCAGAAAACCAACCAATCCCTGAGCACAAAATCCAAGTCATCTAGGAGCTTGTCCCAAGCTAGGGAATTGAAATATGACCAACCCTACCCTGAAAATCTCCACCTTGGACAGCTCCACACCGAAGAAATCCTACCTAAGTCCTGTACCTTTTCAATTTGGAGCCGCCCCATTTTGACCCTGACAGAGGCAGCCACCCTCCTGGATTCCTCCCTCCCAAGAAATCTCTTGAATGAGGTTTGTTGTAATGACTTTCTTTCACTGGAGCAGAGCAGAGCTGTAATGGCTCTCATCAGAGGAGATCAGAACTGTTACAGCTCTTGCCTGGGTGGAGCGGGAGCAGAGCAGAGCTGTTATAGCTCTTGCCTGGGTGGAAGAGGAACAGAGTTGAGCTGTAACACTTCTTGCCTGGGTGGAGGGGGAGCAGAGCTGCAACGCTTTGGCTGGGGAATCTTCTCTTTGCTGGAGCCAAGTGCTACACTCCAGGGAAGCTGAGGGCAGCTTTAACACTTCTCCAGAGCAGAGAGGAGCAGAGCGGTGACAACTCCACTGGGGAAACCCTACCCTGCTGGAGCAGAGTTGCTATGCTTGCATTAGGGAAACCTTTCCTGAGCGAGGACTATGACACTTGAAGCATCCCCCACTGGAAGAGCTGTAATACATCTGTTGGGATACCGTTCCTTTCAGAGCTGTTGGTAACCCTTGACTTCCAACTACCAGGATACCTTTCCCTCCTGAGTTGCAACACTTACACTCTCTATAGACTATGGATAGGAAAACATGCAGAAAGGCTCAGCAACTCAACCTGGAGCAACACTATCAGTAGGCAACAGAGCAAAGTGAGAGTCACTATCTCTTCCTGTTCTGTCCTAAGAGTCCAGGAGATATTCCTGGGATCCCTAGGTTCTCATATCCACGAACAATGATCTGAAGTGACATAGTCGTAGTAACAGAAGAAAGCCCAGTGGCTCAGTGGCCCTGGCCAGGACTCACGAGGCTTTGTGATTCACCTCACAGCACTAGCCTTCTCTTGTATTTGCAGATCCCAGGATTTTCTTGTGCATGTTCTATCCCTGACACACATCCCTAGTGGTGATGAGTTTTTAGTCTTTTGGTAAGTTGATGCCTTCACTTGCTAATCTCAATGTCTCTGCATCACACTGTCCTGGCCTCACCTGCTCCTCAGATTCTTATTGAGAAGTCCTACCAATGAGTGCAGCATGGAGACAGAGACGTATCCTAAGGGAGCACATGATGAATTCAACCCAGACCATGGAGGGGAGAGGTGGAAGACTGGGATTGGGAAGGACTGCTAATGGGGTATGAGGGTTTCTCTTAGGATGTTGAAAATACTCTAAAAGTGGGTTGTGGCGGTGGTTCACAGCTCTTTAGAGTATACTGAAAACAACTGAGCTGTATATTTTTAACGGACAAATTTTACACATGTATCTCAATAAAGCTACTAAAAAAAGCAAATATAGTTTTAAAAGGGTATGCTATATAAAATGTATGTCATGGGAGTTTTGTATACAAGAATATAGGATCCAGAAAGTAAAGTTTGATGCACAATTAATTGTGAAGGTAAGAGAAAACCAACTGAAAGCCCAGCTGCAAAGCAGTCCTACATGGTGCCATTCCATGCTTAGGCTTCCTGTGGAAATCCTGCGGGGATAAGGTGAAACTCTAGACTGGCTTCCTAGGCCACCTTCTGCACCAGTAAGATGGACTGACAAAGCACAAGCATCCTTCAGCCCTGACCTTGCACTCAGTGTCATACAAAGACAGCCACCCTGGAGCTTGCCACGCTTCACATTTCAACTATGCTATGATTGAGAAATGAGGTCCGTGTGCACAGAGTATGTGCAGTTTTGTCTTAGATGGCTACAGGTCAGACTTCATTCTTTATCTGTGCTCTCCACCAATCCATGATTCCAGCTCATCCAGGTTGAACCCAGTGCCTTATTCCTGATTGAGATAAAGTGTGAATGGCCCTGAATTGACTCCTGGAGTGAAGGCTATAACTATTGAGGTCTTTCAATTTCTTTCGCAGTTTAAAAAGAATTTCTCTATTTGATGACTCTATAGGAAACTACCCGTGACAGCAATCACATCATAATTAAACTGGCATTTCAAGAAGCAATGGCCCACTAACTTGAGACTAAAAATGTCTATTAAAGAAGTGCCAAGGCTGAGGGTAAGATATTCTACTCTACCCCTGATAACCTCTACACAGGATGAAGAAAAAACAGGGTGAAAGAGTATGCTCGAGTCCCAACATCTGGATGAGCTTTCTAAAGCCTCATATAGAAAGAACCAACATTTGCGGGGTGGTGGCGCATGTCTTTAATCCCAGCAGTTTAGAGGCAGAGACAGGCAGATCTCTGTGAGTTCAAGGCCAGCCTGATCAACAGAGTGAGTTCCAGGGCAAGCTCCAAAGCTACAGAGACACCTTGTCTAAAAGAAGAAAAAAAAAAAAACAAAAAGCAACAACAAAAAACTTAAAATAACTGTATTACAATGAGCAAGAACAATTACAATAAAGCAATCACTGGGGTTGGAAACAGGTTACTTTCTGGTTATACAAAAGTATCGCATCTCTAAAGATGCTCTTTCACAATGAGGACCTTTGTTATCGCATATGCCATGACTGAAGTTCATTGGGTATCTGGATACCGCATCTCTAAAGATGCTCTTTCACACACTTCTGAAGACCTTTGTTATCGCATAGGCCATGCCTGAAGTTCAATAGGTGGTTGGCAGCCCTCATGGTTAAACACATTAGCTTGTTTGTATGTATGTATGTGTGTGTGTATATATATATATTTATAATCTTTAGTGTGTTGGTGTTACTGTATCAGGGATTATTAGCATATACAGTGTTTGCAGATGTTGGAACAGTTTCTTTCTGTGCCTGCTCATCTCTAGAAAAGCAAGACAGAATGATAAATTAAAATCCTCTGATTTCAGTGGGTCAAAACTCCTTAAGGTGACATGCATAAGGGTATGGGTTGAAAAGAGGATAAATTCAAATCGTTACAGTTTAAAAGGTTGCCTCTCTTGACTGTTACTTCTCAAAGTACTTTGTGTATGGAAAAAAAACCAATGCTTAGGTGTTAGGGGTGACATAACATTCTGAACGCATCATCTCTAGAGACACCCCTCCATCCACTAACAGGGCTGCCTCACCCCCACTTCACTGATGAAGTACAGACCTGAGATCAGATGTTAAGTAACTTCATAATCACAGAGCTCTTAAAAGAGCCACACCAGGATGACGATGACTTTTAAACTGTGGTAAGAACGCAAATCATCTGGGGGCCTTGGAAAGATGCAGACAGAATTCTTAGTTCAGGGGTGGGGCCCGAGAGTCTGTAAGTAATTCCTATTAAGTCAGTGGATGACGACCCACAAGATCCAGGGAAGGCCATCTGAGTGGCCCTGTTTGCTTTGGACTAACAGTGGTTCTCGGTCGTAGGAGTTTCAGTGATACAGGTACACCTTAGCAATTTGTTCTAGGCCATAGCATGATCCTGTCCCAGGATCCGCAGAAAAATGACACACTAATGGGACCTTTTTGTTATTATATTTCTACTTGGTGAAATGTATCTTTTATAATGTTTCTGGTCTCCAGTGCTGTCTGGAGTGCTACAGGAAGCTGGGCACCGCACTTATTCTTCGGAGCCTCCTTGCCTTGCTGTTCGGAGGTCAAACAGGCAAATTCTACACAATGCAACATTCATGAACGGAAGTGATGTGTGTAATTTCCGGGTCTGGCTTTTTTTTTTTTTTTGTGGGGCAAGTCTTCTAGCTCTTTGCCAACTTGAACCAGAGGCACATGGGTCCTTTAGAAGCCATACTGGAAGATGGATCTTCAATACTATAAGAATTTGCCTGTGGATCAGGTCTTGGAGAGGAGCTGAGCTGTTTCCCGACCATCAGAAACATGTGTTGAAGTTGAGAGAAATTTTTCTATTGTGTTTAAATCCTCAGTCCTTTTTGGTTTGTCATAACAGCCACTGCTATTTTACTAGTGTAGAGATCATTAGCAACCATTTGAACAGTGTCTCTCCGTGCTGTTTGTTTTAACAGAAACAATTTGAGAATGTCTGGGCTGAATATGGCCTCATAATAATTTAGTCTCTCCAGCGATAGCCTGTGTAACTTTTTCCTGAGCCTCTTTGGGCATACTCCTGGTACTGATCTGGCAGTCTATTCTGACCACCATTATCTGTGTGTTACTTGGTTGCCAAGTGCACCAAGCCATCCCTTCAGCCTTAAAAGGTTAGTTTTAAATGGAAATCAACACAAAGCCCCACCCTCAAGAATCCTCCCAGTTCCTGATGGAGTGCTAACCTCTGCTGCTAGTTCCTGCTCTCTGCTGCCTCTTGGTTGAGCAAATGCAACCTAAAAACTGAGGAGTATATTTTAAAAGCCTTTACTATGAGAATGGAGGAGGGAATAGCAAAATCAAAGGGCTGTGCAAACATTTTTATCCACTGAGGGGCCCAATCTATCGGCGGCAGCCATCTTGAAGCTTCTTACAGCCTGCGTTCTGGCTTTAATTCAACGACCCGGGACTCCATGTCTTCATCAGTAAAACAGGAGTTCAGTGGAAAAAACAGTTTCACAGTACCTAGTTTACCATGAGAAATTACACAGCCTATTTTACCATTAGAAATCATTAGAGAGAACCACTGTACAAACAACTTAGAATGTTCAATAATTTATAATAAACTTTTCACCATGTTTAACTGCTCAGATACATCTAAATTAGAAGACACAATTGAAAAGAGTAAGACTGGTTAGGAAAGCTGTGATGGGTTAGAAATCATCATCACACATGGCAATTGTAGTTGTATCAGTAAGAGAAAGAAGAAAATGAAGTACAGCTGACATTTCAAGTCAAGGAGCAGACTGCTAAAATGTGGAGTCAAGCACTGGGCCGTTTTCTCTAAGTGTGATGGCAGCCAATTTTCTGTGCTATGCTAGCGGAGCGCAGGCAGTTCTGTGGAAGAGGGGGAGGAAGGATTGTAGGAGCCAGAGCAGTCAAGGATGCCTCAAGAAAACCCACAGACTTAACTAACCTGGGCTCTTAGGAACTCAGAGACTGAACCAACACCAGAGAGCCTGCCTGCACCCAGGTTGGCCTTCTGCATTTATGTTGCTTGTGTAGCTTGGTTTTCCTGTAGGACTCCTAACAGTGGTAGCGGGGGCTGTCTCTGACTCCTCTGCTGGCTCTTGGGACTCCTTTCCTCAGACTGGGTTGCCTTGTCCAGCCTTAATAAGGGTATGCGTTTAGTCTTACTGCAGCTTGATATGCCATGTTTGGTTGATTTACATGGAGGTCTGCCCTTTTCTGAAGAGAAAAGGAAAAGGAGTGGATGGGGGTGGGGGTGGAAAGGAAGATGGGGGAAGGGACTGGGAGGAGAAACTGCAGTTGGGATATAGTAAAATAATAATAATTAGAGAGGTAAGGCAGCCTGAACTGTGGGCTACAACAGCCCTTGCTTCCTGAAGTTGCTTTTTTTTATTTAAATATTTATTATGTATACAATATTCTGTCTGTGTCTATGCCTGCAGGCTGGAAGAGGGCACCAGATCTCAGTACAGATGGTTGTGAGCCACCATGTGGTTGCTGGGAATTGAACTCAGGACCTTTGGTAGAGCAGGCAATGCTCTTAACCTCTGAGCCATCTCTCCAGCCCCCTGAAGTTGCTTTTGTCAGAGTGTTTTATCACGGTGGCAGGAGAAGAAATAGATACTTGTTAACTATATAACAGAACAATATTGGACACAATGGCTACTCTGATCCTATATCTCCTTACTGTACCCCAGCCTGGCAAAACAAAATTTAAATTTCTGCTTTTTTTTGGGGGGGGGTCAGGCTAAATATCAGCACATCATACTTTTATAATAAATGCTTGAGAAAACAAAATTTAAGGTAAAATTTTTCTATCCCGTCTATGTTCAGCTGTGGAAAACAGGCTGATATAGTAGGGGAAGGAAGCATCCAGTAGATGAAGACAACATCACATGCAGAATGACATCTAAGAGCCTGTGCTGTGATGCTCAGTCCAAGGTCACAGGACAAGTGACGAATAAGCACATCTTCCATATTTGCTAACATCATTTGAAAACTTCACTTGTATTTATATCTTTGCCAAATCTGTGAACCTGTTTTGGTTTTATCCTTGTGTAAGAGATATAACTGATTGTATGCTTGTGCATATAATTTATATAACATAAATATGCAAAATGAAAACCAAGGGGCTAAGAGAATGTGGACACTGGGGAGACAGCTCAGTGGGCAGAAGCACCTGCTTTGCAAACATGACCTGAATTTGCATCCTCTGCACAACATAAAAACCCATGCTTTTAATCCTAGCATTGGGGTGGAGGAGTCGGGGCAGAGAGAGATGAATCCCAAGAGAGCCTAATAAAAGTAATGAGTTTCATACTCAATGAGAGCCCATGCCACAAGACAAGTAAAGTAGACAGATATGGAGAAAAAGACCTATGCCCTTGTCCCATGCACATGAATGTATTGGAGTACAGATCTACACATTCATGTGCCAATAAACACAGGTGTGGACTTGAGAAACACTAGTCTACTCTATACTGTTTGTGTGTGTACATGTATGTACATGCACACATGTTCTTCAGCATATCATTTAACCCATATTACTACCCATCTCACAGGACTTAAAACAGGGTGAGTGACATGGAAGTCAAATGCAGTCTAGACTTTTATCCTCCCATTGTAGGCTAGGACCCAATAGCTTACAAACAAGAAGCTGCAATTTAACAATTCCTCCTGCTGATTTATTATATGCAAAGTAAAGAAAGTTTGGGGAGATCTAAGATCTAGTCTGGGCCTCCATAGAGAAAGCTGACAGTAAAGTTCACTGTCTTGTACTGCTTTTTAGGTTAACTTTGGGGACTGGAGAAAGGCCTAGTATAAATGACCAAAAGAGAATATTCTATGAGTTGAAAAGACCCTATGGTTCATACACCTGAGTTGTAAGGCACAGAGAAATCAGAGGACTGAGCTGGAAGCTTCCTTTCTGCTGGGCATGTGGGAATGTGCTGCTCAGGCTGCTGGGAGAGCAAAGGCATCGATAGTCTTACCAAGCCATGAACCCCACAATCCGTAACACCAACCTGCCAGGCGAGATGTGTCGACCTGTGCAACAGTGCCACGGCTGTTCTGGGGTAACTAACTGATCTCTGCTTGGAGTTGAAAGTCCTCCACAGGAAATAATGTTTTGGTATTGTAAATCTACTTTAAAAGCTATGGTGGAGGAAGTTTTAGGCTCAAGGGGGAAGCTTACTATTGACACAGGCAAATTGTTCTGGTGCCAAGTCTCTTTCTAAATATTTATATTCATAGGCAAATGCTACTCCCAGACCTATTAGTAAGCTTCTCTTAGCAATAAATGGCAGCGAATGAAGTGTTATGTGGCTATTCAAGGTGATGAAATAATTGACATATAAGTGACCAGTCCTCATCTGGACATTTATACCAATCCCTCTAAGGCTTAGAGATTATGGCAGAAGAGGAAGAGGAAAGAATGTAAGGGCCAGAAGAAAGGGAGAAGGTAAAATATTGCCTTTTCGATAAATCCCTACTGATGGATGCTGGGGGAGGGGCAGCCATTGTCTTCAGTTGTATATCCATCAAGGAGTCCACCAGGCTCCAGTAGATAATTCCAAACCCATGGTCACAAAGATGACCCTGGTTAAACTTGGTAAGTTCAACAGAAAAACAGTGTTTGAAGTGAACTGTCAGGAGGAGTGGGGGCTAACAGGAATGGGAGGGAGATTAGAAGGTGTGGCTACAGCACCAGAACACACTTTAATGCATGCACGAAACTATCAATGAACAAATGAATAAAAGCTAAAGAACACAATAAAAACACCAAATGACAAAGTTCTCTATAAACACGGTAGTTTTCAATATGGCCCTTCACAGGCTCTATCTGTAGAGAGTCTTACGGGATTAACCACTACACTGAAAGGGCCAAGACATTTTCCAAGAGTGCTCACAGGAGCATTCTCAACACATTTTAAGAACCTACTAAAATGGTTTTTGACCTCCTTTGGCCAACAGCCATTTAAATCAATAATATACGATAAGCTCCTGAATGTTTTAGCAAATGTGATCTGGTGTACCTAAGTCCTGACTCAGTCTATATAACTGTATGATCATGTTAGCAACACATTATAAAGAGCTAGTGATGTGAGAAGGGTTACCTTTGCTGTTTGAGCCAGTATCGACTATATTCAACATAACTCTTGAATTTGTTAGTGTAATTCATGTAGAGAGTACTCTTCTTCTTGAATCCAGCAGCTATTCTTAGAAATTAAAGTTAACTGATTCTCACGAGAGGCACTGATATCTAAAATGACCACAGAATCACTTACTGAAGGTAAATTGGAGCTTGTATGGTCTTATTGCTCTGTCTTTACATATTAATTACAGAAGTCATAGTCTAGGAATAAAAATGCAGATTATATACATTTATATGCCTATGTATAAATCTGTTTCGGCCTATGAAGAAATCATCTCTGGGCTTGCTTAGAACATGCCCTAGATCATACATACATATGCATCCCACTCTAATTCTTATGTTAATACCTTAATCTTAAATGTGATGGTGGGGCTTTCAGAGGTTAAGATGACAAGAAAATGAGAGATGATTTTTCCTGGACTCTACAAGGGCATAGCAAGGGGGCCATCTTTTCCAGGAACCAAAATATATGGTGCTTTGAACTTGGGGCTTTCTAGACTTCCACACTGAGTCTTTGGATTTAGGGCTTCATGAAATTACAAAGCCAGAACTAACCATAAGCTGGGAGGTTGCAATAGACAGCACAGCTACAACATCCTTCTACATGTTGCTAAGGATGACTATAAGAACACCCAGGTGGTATAGCGCTTAGCCAGCATGTACAAGGCTCTGGGGTCAGTCTCCAGTGCCAAACGTGAGAGAGGAAGAACTCTAACTGGAATTTCCCTTAAGTCCAATCATGGGTTTCCCTGCAGCCCTTTTGGTCTTTAATACCAAATACCACAGCCACACTTTTTCTTTACCCAATACCTGAAATTCTAATTTCTATTTATATAGTAAAAAATTAGAACTATGCATACACACATAGTAAGAAAATAGAGAACAAATTTTAGCTTATGCTGAACACTACATTTTATCACTTTCATGCTAACCATTACAAAAAAATAAAACCACTCATCTCTGCATGTATTTATTTTTGTGTTGCTGGGGTTAGAGATGAGGCTCTTGCAATGTTGCACAAATTCTCTACCATGGAGTTATAGCCCCATCCCTACAGCTCCGTTACTCAATAAAAATAAGCACATAAAATCCCAGGAAGACATAGGCAAACTTCTTTTTTTTCTCCTGCTAGACTGATTATACTTACACTTCTTTGGAAAGATATTTTATTCCTATAAGACTTTTAGAAAGCTGATAATAAAAAAAATCCCATAAATACGATAGAGCCTCATTCAATGAGACCAGAGACACAGTAAAGGGATCTCTAATAACGAACCACTCGCCTGATCCAGAAACTTGGATATGTGTGAGTTGTGGAAACCCAGGTATGTGCTGAAGCAAATGCGCTTGTATTATAAATTATATCCTGCTTGCCTATATCAGTAAATAAACTGGTATTTCTAGGTTGCATCTTCAGCAACTCAACTAGAATTTGACATAACCAAGGTTTAATGAGACTAAGGACTTGGTGGTGCTCAGGACTAATACTAGGTCTTTGGACCCCAGTCACCCTGTAATCATCTAATGCACCCCTGAAACCCTCTTGTGTTCTCAAGGCTATCCAAACTTTTGACACAACAGATGTACACAATGCTACCAAGACTATTCTGCCTCCCCTCTCAGAAACAGTACATAACACTTTAGGAAATTATGAAAGCATGAACAGTCCCACACTACACGCGTTTTACTTAGTGGTCCTTACCTTTCTTCAGTCGGTATTACATTATGAAACAGTTGCTATGTAAGTCTTTCCCGGAACTTTTATATTCCAGTGTGCTAATTAGACTAGAATATCAGCATGCAGAGATTCTTACTGGTATGAAAAAAGGAATATCCTTTATGATACATTGCCTACATGAAACTGCAGGTTGTACAGAACTGGGTGTAGTGTTACATGTTTATAATCCTAGCACTCTGGAGGCTGAGACAGGGGGAATCACAAGTCTGGGGTTGGCCTGGGCTACATAGTGAGACTCTGTTTGAAAAATAGTCATTGTTCATATACAATGTCTCTGTTCAAACAACAAGGTAGATGACAGCTTCTATTATGTAGAGCAGCAATGGTTCAGGCCAGATGTCAGTTCTTGGTAGCTAAGTCCAGCGTTGGCAGGGCATGGTCCTAGTGAGCAATGCCTCGGATCAAATGACCCAAGGATGGCTGTAGGGAGGAAGCTAAAACACCAGATATCTTAAGGATGAAAGGGTTAGAGGAATAATGGAAGTAAGTTTACATCTGACCTCTGACTGGCTGGCTGATGACCTAGAGTGTACCAGGAAGTCCTTACCACGCAGGCAGACAGAACAAATGAGTGGCTTCCATGTCTAACAATGATACTGATCCAGGAAACATGAAACACTTTTTGTCTCTATGAAACAATCAAAAATGACTACTGGGAAATAATATAAAATGACTATCTTATAAAGAGAAGTACGCTTCTTTTCCTCCACTGAAGAACATTTAGGCAAAAAGGAATGGACCCTTGGAAGCACTGACAGGGCACCTTTTCCACGATCCCTTTAAATTCTCACAGGAGATGAGAAGGGTTCGACTTCCTCCTCTCTGAGCTGCAAATGTGCAGGACACAGTGAAGGAGACAGAGGTGGGTGGGTGTGGGCACCAAAAGGACTATAAAGACACCACATGGGAACCATAATGATTTGACCTTAATTCAGGAAGAAACCGTTAAAGTGGGTAACAGTCTCTCGTTAATTGGCAGTCCTGTAGGTGAGCCAGAAGAAAACCTACAAAGCAGTAAGTGGTCAGAGGGTCAGGGGTGGGATTCTTTGTGCCCCACCCCCAAATACAGCTCAGTCACTCAAAAGGTACCAAGGCCCATGGAATGCCTTACAGAATTCCTTTACACTTATTACTCTCATAACATTACTGAAGACACCCTACCCGACACCCAATTCCCTCAAAGCCTCTGCATCCCGGAACAGCCAAGTTCTTTCTAAACACTATCTTCATGTTACCTCTATGAGGTAGGTTGTATAATTCCACTTTTCATCCATAAATAAACTAAGGCACATAGAGCCTGCGTGGCAAAGGTTTTCTAGAAAGTGAATTATCAGATCTTTGGATTTGGGTACTATTACATACTTCTACTCTACTGATGTAGGCGACGCAAGAGACGCTGAGCCAACACAATCATTTATGACTCTGAGAAGACAGCAGTGTGGTCAGGAATGGAGTCTGAGGAAATGCTCTTTACTTCGGAGTGCTGTCAGCACATACATTCCTTTGACAAGGAGACCAATCACATGATTAAAGAAGGAGTTGAAGATACAGTCTTTGTGGTCCCCACATTGCTGAGCCCAGAACAGTGTCCATCTTAACAAAGCACACGACCCAGGAAGCACTTACATCTCACTCTTACTGCAAGTCCTGTGTTTTGTGAAGATTTTTATAGTTTCAACCAGATACATTTCTATGTTCTTGGTTCTGGACAATTCTATATTATAATCAGTTCATCTGTATAAAATGTAAATGGTATTAAAGCCAGGGCTTGAGGGAAACAATGCATCCATTCAGCATCCATTGGTTGTATATATTTTGAGAAATTCAGATACACAAAGGAAGTGTGCACTGTTTAGGAGACACTGAACAATGTTGGTGGCCTGGGTAACGGAGAGTCCAGAGTGTGCACTGTCAGAGATGATGGAAGCAAGGTTGGTGGCCTGGGTAACAGGGTCCAGAGTCCAGGAAACTGAAGACACTCAAAAGTTGACCCCCAGTTTCTATTAATGCTCTATAAACGAACATTTCCATTTGATACAAATGTACAAATTTAAAATGTATGCAGTTCAGTATGGCCTACCAGTTTCAGAGTGTTTATGTGCCAGAAAATATATAGTCAATAAAAAAATACCAGAGAGGTGGGGACAAAAGCTCTCTGGATCTGTACAGCAAAAATGAACATCACTTCACTAGGTGGCGAGTTGTGGTGAAATGCAATTCCGTGACCGAGAAGTACTGGAAAGGCAGCAGGTCACAAATCTGGTGATGGAGGATAGGATGCAAAATAAGGCCCATTTTCCTGTGGAGAGAAGAAAAGACAAGGCCATTAAGCAAAAGGGCAATTCAACAGGATGTACGAGACAGGGACGTGTACTGAATGGAAAAGCGCCTGGGAAAGGCACAGCATGTGTGGTATGTGCAGCACTGAGCAGTCTCACTGGGGCGTGTCACAGCTGCTGTAAAGTACGGAGAAGCTATAGGATGACAATGGACTCCAATAACAGCATCGCTCCTTCAACATTCTAGGTGCTGGACTATGTCCAGGCTCCTTGTTTCCACTGCCCCTCAAGTTCCCACTTGATGTCAGGAGATACATAACATTCTTATTTTACTGACAAGGAAAATGAAAAGAACACAGATTATATAATTCAACTCATGGACCTGCTAAGTAACAAGCTGAGCTTACATTTAAAGAAAATTTTGTCTTGACGCTGGATTCTTGTTAGATGGCGTTACCCTCCCATTCTGATTCTTCATTTAGTTATGGAACAATACAAATGATTTCTGAAGAATTTAGTAGCCGTCACTGTTTGGCAGCAGGCATCTTCATGTCACGCCCGAGTGGCAAGGCTTGTAACGATTACAGTTCTCAGGTCATTTAGTTCCACGTCAAGATGGAAAATTAAATGCCAGAAGCTTAATGTCAAATGTTGAAGGCAACCAACCAGTGTAAGGAGAAATTCTTTGGCCCCCACTTTGGATAATCGTGGTTAAAAACAAGGCAGCTAACTTTATGATAGGAGGATCCTAGATTAGATTTATGAGTTGTAAGACCAGAGTCTCACTTTCAGGAAAAGTATTTCTTTGGCAAAGAACTTGTTGTTCAGTAAGCCACAAACAGGAAATGCTTACCATTAAAATAAGGCATGGGGGGGGGGCACACGCCTTTAATCCCAGCACCTGGGCAGATCTCTGTGAGTTCGAGGCCAGCCTGGTCTACAAGAGCTAGTTCCAGAACAGGTCCCAAAGCTACAGAGAAACACTGTCTCAAAAACCAAAAATCAATCAATCAATCAAACAAACAAAAAGAAAAGAAAAAAAAAAAAGAAAAGGAAAAGGCACCCGGTGTTGGTGGTGCACACCTTTAATCCTAACACTTGGGAGGCAGAAACAGGTGGATCTCAGTTAGAGATAAACCTGCTCTACGGAGCAAGTTCCAGGACAGCTAGGACTATTATGTAGAGAAACTCTGTCTCGAAAAACAAAAAAACATAAACAAACAAAGAAGCAAATAAATAATAAAAATAAGGTAAGGCAGCAGTCAAGAGTGAAGAGAGAGGAGGAAGGAAGTAGGCTGTTCCACAGCATTTACCTTACAGCTCCAGGGACAATGCGTAAGCCTGATCTTGAACCCAGTGGACAATTTCATGTTATCAGAGCCAAAATGAGCCAAGAGCTCAGCCAGTTTTCAGAGCAGATGCTCTGAGCAGGAACTGACCCTGGTGGTGGCATAGCCAGGAAATCAAAAGGTCATCTAAGACTTTCTGATAATAAGCAAATCTGACCAGGTATGGGAGAAAAAAAAAATAGAATTAAACCTCAGAATTGGCTACATTTCTGGAAACTTGGGAGAAAAGTTTGCATTTAGCTTGTCTATCATGATCTGTAATCTTAGCAGTTCTGCATTTTTAATATGCAGAAAGTCATGCCTTGAGAAACACAGAGAAATCTATTCTGAACACCTCTGTAAGGGTTCTCTTCTATTCTTTTATGCTAGTTTCCAAAGATTCTCATATCTGCATTGATTTTTGTGACAAACTAGCGAGACGTGCCTGATCTGCAATGCCACGAAACAGCTTCCCACATTGACTTCACACTGCTCAGGAGATCACTGAGCCATCAGCTAGCTTCTCTATTTCTGGCAACAATCACAGTAATTTAAAGAATTCTCCCCGGTCAAAATGACAGACTCTGATTTTATTTGTAAGAATGCTGACTTGCTCTTTTCTGGAAGTTGCTGCAGTATTATTTTTATCTAGATAAAAATTACCTTTCAACTACTTTTCAAAGGTCCCTTTTAATCTTATAGAAACTGTTGGCTTCCTAAATGCAGAATCTTTGAAATCGCTTTTTAAGTCCACTGAAACTGATACCAATCAACACCAATTCAGTCCTTTACCAAATAAAGAACCTACTATGTGTTATCAAGTGTAAGGCACAAACTGAACATAAAGTATGCAAACTCTGTACTCCTTTTCTCCAGTCATGTTTTAAATTTTCCTTAAAAATCAGCATCCAGCCATCTCCTGGTGTCTCAGGTCCACATCCCATAAACTCTGTGCTGCAAACTGAACACACTACCCGAACCTTTCCCAAGTCTCTCAAGACTTTCCCTCGTATTGCTTCTCTGTGGCAAGAGAAATACCATCAATCAAAAGCACTTGCTTCTCCTTCATCTCCCACGGCTACTTATCTCCAAATATCACAGCTGAAATACCTCCTAACTTCAAACCCTTGCCACTCCCAGAAGCACGGCTTCCTCTGATCTCAGCTGAGGCAAAGTCCTGTAGACTTGCTTCTCTCTCCATCATGCTGTGCTCTTCCACATCCACACCGGTCTCTCTAAACAGAAATGTAAGGGCAGAACACTCCCCACTGATGGCAAAGCTAATGGCCTTTAGCACTGCATGCAGAGTGGCAGATGTCATGCTATGCCCCCTGCCTGTCCCTGAACACCCTCTTACCGTAACCCCTTAAATTTTATGCCTGTCATCAGTCCTCATAGACAGATGGCATAGTATCTCCATTCTAAAAAACTCTAGCATAAGTAGAGAGAGAAATGGTTTAATGAGTCAACTGTCAGTTTAGAAGTTATTCTTCCTTTTGACACTGATCCTGTCATTGTGTCCTTTTTGATACAACAACTGAAATCTAAAACACACAAGCAAAACAAAAGCAGGCTCGAGTCTGGTGGAATAATCTTTCTGTATTTGCGGGGAAAAAATTATACATTTAGATGGTAGTTTAGAAATGTCATTCAAATTTTGGGTCTCCAAATGTTCTTTTGTGCCTTTTACATTTCCTGCTATTAATTCAAGCATGACAAGTAGAGTTCAAGGCAAACAATAGTCAGCAATTTCATGTAAATACAAACTGATGTAGCTTTTCCCAGTCCCATATATTGAATAATCTTTGTTCTATGATTCAGCTACTCCCATTACAAACCCTTTCTGTGCAACAGCCGAATGTGAAACTTTATTAGCTACTAGAACACATTAAATGTTTTGCTTCACAAACACTGAGAAACAATTAATAAATGGGACCTCCTGAAACTGAAAAGCTTCTGTAAAGCAAAGGACATGGTCAACAAGACAAAACGACAGCCTACAGAATGAGAAAAGATCTTCACTAACCCTACATCAGACAAAGGTCTGATCTCCAAAATATACAAAGAACTCAAGAAATTGGTCACCAAAGAACACATAATCCAATAAAAAATTGAGTACAGACCTAAACAAAGAACTCTCAACAGAGGAATCTAAAATGGCTGAAAGACACTTAAGGAAATGTTCAACATCCTTAGTCATCAGAGAAATGCAAATCAAAACAACTCTGAGATTCCATCTTACACCTGTAAGAATGGCCAAGATAAAGAACACTGATGACAACTTATGCTGGAGAGGATGTGAGGTAAAGGGAACACTTCTGCATTGCTGGTGGGAATGCAAGCTGGTACAACCCCTCTAGATGTCAGTGGTGCAGTTTCTCAGAAAATTAGGAAACAACCTTCCTCAAGACCTAGTAATACCACTTTTGGGTATATATCCAAAGGATGCTCAATCATGCCACAAGGACATTTGCTCAACTATGTTCATAGCAGCTTTGTTTGTCATAGCCAGAACCTGGAAACAACCTAAATGCCCCTTGACCGAAGAATGGATAAGGAAAATGTGGTACATTTACACAATGGAGTTCTACACAGCAGAAAAATAATGACATCTTGAATTTTGCTGGCAAATAGATGGAGCTAGGAAACATTATTTTGAGTGAGGTAACCCAGACCCAGAAAGACAATTATCATGTGTACTCACTCATAGGTGGTTTTTAAACATGAAGCAAAGAAAACCAGGCCAAAATCACAATTCCAGAGAATCTAGACAACAATGAGAACCTTAAGAGAGGCATACATAGATCTAATCTACATGGGAAGTAGAAAAAGACAAGATCTCCTGAGTAAATTGGGAGCATGGGTTCCTTGGGAGAGAGTTGAAGGTGAGGGAAGAGGCAGGAAGGGGAGCAGAGAAAAATGTAGAGATCAATAAAAATCAATAAAAAAAATAAAAAAAAAGTTTTGCTCTCCACACAAGGGGAACAGAAGCCATCACTGAAACTGGAGAACCCTTACAGAGAGATGTCCTGCATGACTTTTGTTTGAAGATATATAACATATTGTACAACAATCAGGGGAGAATACTTCAAACTCAGTATTACTTTCTAATTCGTCCTATGGCTCATGCATAGAGATGTATAATCAGCAACAGTTAGATAAGGTGCTTGATTTACTTTTGGCAAAGTTCTCAAAAAATATTATAAAGGTGATGCTGTGAATATAGGCCATAGAAAAGAACGTCAGTGAGATTTAGGAGAGTTGTGATTCAGCAACAGATCTATGAATGCACCTATAAATGACATCACTAACGTGGTAGATGCATTAAAACCATTACTATAACCTTCAGGAAATACAACTTGTAACAGGGCAGAGGCTACTGAGATAGGCTGCCTGACAATGTCTATGGTGCAAGTAGACACCAATCCAATCTGGCTGTTTATAGAGCTAAAAAGCATCAGTCTTAAGAAAAGTGACAGAAACTATCTACACAACCAAATATCAGCTTTAAATTCATGCCTGAAAAACCCTCTTGGGACAAGGACTTTTCCTAAGGCAATTGTGTAAAAAATACTAAATTATTATTCCAAAGCTCCCATGCTTACACCTGCAGCAGTTCCCACACTCACATGCTTACACCTGCAGTTCCCACACTCACATGCTTACACCTGCAGCAGTTCCCACACTC
>JABTXL010004201.1:1568661-1617166 GCA_025134845.1 Neodon shergylaensis
TCACATGCTTACACCTGCAGCACATTCCCACACTCACATGCTTACACCTGAAGCAGTTCACACACTCACATGGTTACACCTGCAGCACATTCACACACTCACATGCTCCCAGCTGCTGCTCTGCAACCTATGTTGTGTATCAGCACACTGCACACACAGGAGTGTATCTGTATATAATGAGGCAAAAGCTCTGTGAGGCAGCCTCCTTACGATGCAGGTAGCATATAACACACTCAGATGCTCACACTCGCTGCTCTGTAACACACTCACATAGTACACAGGCAAGGAGAACAGGCACTTACCCTGGCATCGTATTCAAGGACAAAAGGAGGGAAGTCTATCTGCTCTGGTGATATGGCAGAAAAGAGCTGGTGCAGGCTGTCTATGTGGTGTATTTTGTCCTTCAATCCTGAGACAGAAAAGGTGGTGAAAAACCATGTTGAGACCTGATTAATAGGAGAGAAAAATAATTTAAGCCAGTAGCCACCATTAAGAATAGATACACTTTTAAATTTTATACTAAAGTGTGCAATTTCAAAATATTTGAAATTGAACAAAACAGTTTTTTAAAGTACAGTTTGCAGTTCATTAGTGAGTTGCACAATAATGTCATGGATTACAAAGAACACTTATAAAATGAAAGAACAATGACATCGGGACTACAATAAGGAGGCTGTCTCGCAGAGCTATGGTCTTAGTGTAGAGACACTTTGTATGCACAGTATGAGGAGACACACAACATAAGCTGCCGTCTCTCGACTGAAGTTATATGCAATTCATACCTGCTGGGAAAGGGAAAATGGAGGTCACTGGGTACGTCAACACCCCAGGGCAGGGCCCATGCCAGGAGTGGCTGACTAACACAAAATGGACTCCATGGCTTTTGTGTACTTCTTGTTTTATTTTTTGTTTGATTCCTGTTTGGTTTGGTTTTTGATGTTGGAGAGGGGGAGGGAGAAAGAAAGGCTCACAAGGTTGGACAGGTAGCGAGGATCTGGGAGGAGGTGGGGAAGCGGAAAGAATATGATTAAAATATATTGTCTGAACAAAGGCTCTCCATTATTTGGTACAGTAGGTTAAGTTAATAGACTGTAATTTTTTTGTTTGGTTGTTTCCAAAGATATTTTCACTTGGTAACTGCCAATTGGTCTCTGTTGAAGCTAATCAAAGCAGTGTGTGTATGTGTGTGTACACGAACATAAACAAGGGACTTTTCTTCAGCCATGAAGAATGAGATTATGCCATTTTCAGAAAAATGGATGGAAATGGAGATTATGATGTTAAGGAAAATAAGCCAGCCTATAAACATTACACATTTTCTCTCATACGTAGAATCCATATATAAAAGGGAAAAAAGACATTAAGGTAGGAAGTGGCTATTTGGGAAGACGAGAGACACTGCAATGGGAGAGGAAGTCTAAGAAAAAGTAATGGGACTGAATATGATCTAGGTGTGTTGTATATGTGCATGAAAATGAAACTCACCTTTTTTTTATTATAACTATGCTTTGTTTTTAAAGCTAGAAAAAAAGTGAATCTTACCTTTAAGTCACTTTACAAAATGTAAGTGAAAGGGTTTGTTAGTTTGAAAAAAACCAAAAAATTCCTGGTAGCAAGTGCTATTTCTGATATCGAGACATACAGTAGATAAAAGGTAATACAAGTTATGTTATTTATCTATCTGACTTTTATCAGCAGGTTACACAACAGTCCAATGAGGTGGGTGTGATATTGTTCTTCCCATTTACAAAAGATGGAAACAGATGCACACAAGCTTTCAGTGGAATGCCTACTACATTCCAAAACAGTACTTAGAACCCAGGATTGACCACAGTCACCTAGGGTAGCTTGCATGTCACTTTGGGTGCCTTTTTTTTTTTTTATTAATTTCTGTTTGGTATGCTGCCACATTCTTCAGAGGCTCTTCCAAACCTGACATATTCCAAGCTGCTAATATTACATACTTCCTTCCCTAATATTGTAATTATGTGTCCTGTTCCTTTAGAGATGGGCCCAGCCCACTCCTTCCCCTGTTCTGGATCTTTCTTCTACTTTACTTCCAGTCTGAGCTCCTTCCTTTTCTTCTCTCTCTCTCCTAAAGAGGCAGCCTCTGCCTCTCTCCTTTCTTCTCTTCACTTCTCCCCCCCCCTTTCTTTCTCTCTCTCTGCTCTTTTTCATTCTCCCCTTTCCCTTTTCCCCTCCATATCCCACTAAATAAATACCCACTTTCTATGCATGGCGTGCCTAATAGGTCTCTGTCTCTCACCACCGCATGGCTCTCTGCCTGGGACTGGCTGCCTCCCTGGCCCGCTGTGGTCTTGTAGCACACTGCCCACTGCCCGCAGTGTTTTACCATAACAAATATGACATAATTCCTTCAAACTTACTTGAATGAATATCAAGGCCTATTTCATGATGGCCGCCGAGTCCTGAGTCATTACTGATGTAAGCGACATTACTGCTGGCTTACACAGCCTCAAACTCCCTATTATTATCTGAATTTCCTTTCCTCCCATTTTTCAAGTTTATTAGGAGGATTGATATGGAGTAGAGGAGACATTAGGCAAAATCAGAATCAAATGAGTTAACCAGTGAAGGAACTGCTTCTCAAAATCAATTTGTGTTGACATGTCCCATTGCACACCCTTTCCTGTGTTGACACGTGCTATTGCACACCCTTTCCTGTGTTGACACGTGCTATTGCACACCCTTTCCTGTGTTAACATGTGCTATCGCACACCCTTTCCTGTGTTAACATGTGCTATTGCACATCCTTTCTTCTGTTGACACGTGCTACTGCACACCCTTTCCTGTCTTAACATGTGCTATTGCACATCCTTTCTTGAAACAAAGTCTACAAACTAGATGAGGAAAAAGTTCCCTTGAAAAAGCTTGACATGATGAAAAAGCAGTCATCGCTGGTGAACTAGCAGTGGCTGTGGAGAGACTGTGTGGGAACGAACTCCACACCAGTTGTCTAGTGTGCACTGCACACTTCGCTGGAAGTTTTCTTAGCCACAGTCTTCTACCTTAAATCTTTTTACGTGTCTTCCTTCAGTCCTGACAGCTTTATCCTCAAATCTTAACTGACTTTTGTCCTATTTGAAGACTTCCTTGGCGCACTTCCAACCAAAGCTGCAAAAGGACATTCCTTCTAAGTGTTCCTCCATGCTACCGTAGAACAGTGAACATTCTGGAGATTTCAGCTGAGGCTCTAGTCTGAATGTTCTGTAATGAAGACTCATAGTCATAGTCTGGTGCTCAGCATTTATCTAGGAGGAACTCAGTATTTGCTCACAGAATTAACAAATGGAGTCTGGAGCTTACTCTAAACACTATTCAGCGAAAGTACAGGACTCCTTAAATTGTACTTCTTCTGGGCCTCGGCTACTCCATCTATAAAATGAAGCTACATTTGCATGACATTTTAAGGTCTTATTGCTATCCAATTCTTTGGCAGGACTCTTAAGTAGGCTATGCTGTACTGACATGGTGGGGTGCTGATGGAAAAGGGTTGGGGGACAGGCAGCCCTGGAGAAGCACAGGCCGATCATAAGCATCCTATCTGCAGAAGAGAAACCAAACCTGCCAGTTTCTCTCATCATATCTTAGAGTTCATAAGTGCTGGCAGGAAAAAATTATTCAAAGCAGGCAGAAGTGGAAATTCAGTAAAAAGGTCCTGTTTCGGAAGACCCAAGAATACCAATTTTTCCTCCACCCATTTTAGTTGTATATGCCTTAGCTTTAAATTTTTAATTGTTTTTGTATAAGCTAAAAATATACATTAAGGATTGCTCTTATTATTTAGTATCTACTACAATAAAAAACTAGAGAAAATGAACAATTGTTGGAAGGAAAAATTCAGGTGTTTTTGTGAATGCTGGAGATTTTTTTCAATCTAATTCTTCAAAAACGCAAAGCCAGGAATACAGGGTCATAAACAGAAGCCAAGAAGATACAGTTCACATGTATGTGAAGTCAAAATGGTTATGATATGATAATTTGTTAATTTTATCTCCTATTCAGAAACATTCAATTTATGGCTTTGATTTTCTAGAGTTTCTATGAGATTTTATTATATATGGACCTTACTCTCTCATTTCCCATTCCCCCAAATCACAGCAAGGTAGTACAAGGGCGTCTGGCTGCAGCCTGGGCAGAGCCCCACATCTGAACTGATTCCACGTGAAACAATTCCAAGATGATGACAACGCTAGCTACCATTTGTGAGCATCCATGGTAAGGGTTCTTTAAGGGACTCTGGAAGTGCCAACTCGTGTCATTCTTCTGAGTACACCATGAGATAGGCATTACTCCCATTGTGTAAAGGATAACATTAATGGGAGACACAGCTACTCCCATTGTGTAAAGAATAACATTAATGGGAGACACAGCTTAGCGGAGATGGCAAATTAGCCCTCCCCCCCACCCCATCATGAAATCCTGCTTCTAAACTTTTGGCTTACTACTTTCCCAAATGCAGAACGAAGCACCGCCTGTGTTTTGAAGGGCTGGTACACACAAGACTGAATACGGTACTGAATGGAAGGTGAGGACAGAGGTCTTGGGAATACTGAGGATTAGAAAGGAAACAGGAGGGGCAGTTACAAGCAGGAAAGAAACCAGGCAAAGTTAGCTTTCAGTAAGCCAAGACAGTGTTTCAAAGAAAGGGTGACCTGCAGGGCAAGCAGGTAACATGAAGACAGAAGAGTGTGCTGTATTAAATGACAAGTGATTTGTGGTTGGTTACGAATTGCTTCAGATGGCAAAACCAGATTAGAGTAATCTAAGATGTATGAAAAACGGAAGTGAACACAGAACATGGGTTGCACTAAAAATTCCAGTTCTAATGGGAAGAAGCCACAACACATTGAAGAGGTAGTAATTTAACCTGGGTGTGGTGTGCCATGAATTTGAGAAAAGGAAGGAAGGAGGGGAGGGAGGGAGAAAAGATGCTAATTTCTCTAAAGAAGCTTGGAATATTCTCTAACCACTCATTTTTGGTAATAACGTTGTTCAGAAGGGTACCCAAGTCAGGTACAATCAAGCATCAGGAACACAGTCAGCTTAGCCAATGAAAACAGCACATAAATCAGCAGTCACAGCATCCGGAACATATGGTGCACTTAAATCCAGGATTTAGTAAAAACATTAATACTGTACCTTTGAACGGAATGTTGGATGAACAAAATAAACAGCCTTCAAATTCCTCTTGTATCTAATCAAAACAGATAAATAGCCATCATAAGTCATACCGAGAAGTACTCATTAGATAGTCAGTCAACATTTTACCTGAGTAAATAAATAAATATATTAACACAGAGGAAAATATCAAAAAGCAGCAGGAGTTAATATCTTGAATTTGGGGTAATTAAGAGAACATTTCATTATTTAAACTGCCTATTTTAAAGGAAGCACCAAATGCTTCCCCTCACTGTGACAGAGCTACCTTAAGGAAGGATAACGTCAATTCATACTTTCAAAACATCACCGCACATTCTTCTCTATACCATGGTAGAGTCTCTGAGCTCAAATATATGAAATTAAGTCGCTCTGAAATTACTAACGTTGTAGCAAACATCAGGAACTAAAAGTTACACTCATGTTACAAGCTACTACATGGCTCAGAAATTCTCTGAAGGCTTTGTTCTTAATCTTCTCAATAGCTCTGGGGAGAGTGCCAGCACTGGCTCTACTTTAATGCTCCGTGACCTGATGACCAAGAGGCAATGCCTAGAATCCAGCCTGGGCCTCAGCCGGACACTTGTCGAAGCTTGTTGAGGTATGTCTTAAAATTTTGTTTTTCAGTAATTTAATAATCACCACCAAGACATATGAGGTTAACTGTAAAGGGCTTCAGGGAAATAGCAGAAGCGCTATTTTAGCTGAGGGTTGTGTCATTTGAAGGGCTAGTTAGTGGCAGAAGTAGGTACAGAGTGAAGTGTAGCTTCATTACTAAATACTTCAAAGCACAAATGGGAGTCTGTTAGGTAATGCAAACATTAGTATTCCTAATTAAGTTGAGGTTTAATGGATGGTGGAAGACAATGGAAATTTATGGTAACTTATCCTCTTTGCTCCCTAACTGTAAAATGGTTTTTCAACCTAACCAATAAAAGCATTGTGATGCTACAAATAAAATAGGTACCAAGAGAGTAGAATGCCTTATTATCATTATTATTTAGGAAATAAATCACTGAGGAAAGAAGTTTAGTCTTGCATTGGGGTGGGTCATTAGGATTTCCATTATTATAGTAAGGGAACATAATTTAATGAAAATAATTTTCCAAGTCAGTAATCTAGTAAATCTAAATTCTGTATATAAAATTTTGACATCTTGGCCAACAAATGCCGTTTTTTATTATTCTCCATCTTCCAGATGTAGAAAACATTGAAAGGTAACAGGATACTCAGCAGTAAAGACACAAGCTCCTATGCCCTTGATCCATAAAGCCTGTCACACCCAGTTTCTCTCCTCCCTTTACTAATGTATGGAATGTGTTTGTCCCTCAACACCTTGCCATATGGAAAACCTCACCAGGTACAGGGTAAAGTTAGAATGTCTTCAGAGACAAACTGGTCACTGATTTTACCTTACATGGGGGTGGGGGATCCACTTAAACCACAAGGAAGAAATGTCCAAATAAAGTCTGTTTTCATGACTAACCAACCCCAAACCCCCAAGAACCCCATAAATGCTTGCTCCTTTCTGTCAGTAGGCAGCTTAAACCCCCAAGTTCTTTCCCTTTGCTCAACCTCTTCTCGTTCTGCTGACAACCTCTGCCTGCTCGTTTGTGTTCAGTTTCAGGTATTTATAATCACGGAGACAAATTCCTCTGAACCTGCTACCACTGTCTCTCCCAACAGACTCTCGGGCTACTGGATCAAGTTAAATAATGTTTACGGGTCTACTCTGGTGTACATTATGCTATGGCGAGAGCAACCAAGGCTGCACTTCATTACTTTATGCACAAAGACTAGGGTTGGCACCAAGTCTCTTTCAAAGTGGTCAAAAGTGGGAAGATTACAAACGAGTTCAGTTTCCTGCAAAAGGAGGGTCTCCCATCATTTAAGTATCTAATGTACATGATAAAAATTTGTCCCGTGAAATAGCCTTTCAAAAATCTTTACAAATGTTTGCTATTGCTTAGTGTTAAAAATAAAGAAGCAATACCCCCTTCACAATTTCCAAAAATAACTAACTTGACATCAACGACATCGTAGAGTTTCTTCAGGAAGTCGGAGTCCAGGTGATTGTATTCAGTGGTCAGTGTGTGAAAATAGACCAGCACATACTCCTTCACAGCGATGTGGTCCATTACATGGATAAAATATAAGAGAGCCTACAAGAGAGGGGTAAAGACCAGTTTCCACAGTGGTTCACTTCGCAGAGGCTGAGAGAGCGGAAACCCCTCCCCTAAGATTATCTATACCTGTAATTGCAGATGGAAAGAACAGATTGGTGAGGACCACTTCTCTTAGAAAGTGAGTCATCCAGCATTTACTGGTGTTCTCAAAGGCTGTAGCACAGACCTTCTCCATGAAGGAAGAGGATAATTAACCCCTGGCCTTTGGAATGACTCTTCAATACCAGGAAGAGCTCTTGGCTCAACTATCAGGTTTCTCCTATCTACGACAATGATGTCAAAACATTTACAACGAAGATTTAATACTTCTTATGATTTTAATAGAATCCATAATTCTTAATGTTTCTCTTTGCATCCCATCAACGGCGACCAGACACAGACAAGGAGTAGAGCACATGGTGTATGGAGTATCTCCCTCCATGCCCCCGTAGAAACCCATTTGCTTAGCACCTTTAATGCTTATCTGAATGAGGAAAGTGGAGGGGTTTGTGGGTGGATGGCAAAACACATTGAGCAACACTTCTAGAACCCAAGAGGATGATCTAATATGAACCTGTTTGGCTAGGGATGTATTCTATTTTAAGAAATCTAAGAGAGACACTAAAAACAAGATGAGAAATATAACCCAAGTAGGGCTGAAGTGACCCAGAGGTTTGGCTGTAAACAACTGCAAAGAGGAAGCTAAGCTACATCAACCAAAAGGATTACCGAGCAGGCTGTTTTCCAGTTCCTCCTCAGGGGAGTCCTTGGCATTAATGTGGATTAGGACCCAACTGCAGGCACAGCAGGCAGAGGAGGGCATTATGAACACAGCTGCTTGGCAAATATTACCTGGTTTGAACCTCATAATAAGTTTTATTTTTTACTATGAAACGACATATCATAGTGTCAGGAATGCTATGTGAGCACACACCAAAATCAAATTAAGGATTATATTCTTATTGGAATAAATCTTACTACTGAAGGTAAGAGTGAAGGACACACTGACTGTTAAGAACACCAATGGCTGCAAACAGAAACTTAGGACGTAATTCTTACCAGGTAAGTCTTTCCCTCTTTGTGAATGGACCCACCCCTGATCATCCTACTCTTCCTCTCATTGGACTACTGCTTTGTCTTTTCAATCCATTTTTCAATCTCACACTTGGGTAAATTAGGCGACTCTTTTTGGCTTTAAATTCTGTCTTTAAGTTATTCTGCTACTGTATAGGAGTAGCCAAAAAGAGAAGATTGTGGGGGACAAATTCTCCTCAAAATAAGGAAATAAAATAAAAAATACTTCTATTTTGTTTGAAACTGCACGTGTGTGTATCTGTGAGTGCACACCAAGTGCACAGGGATGCACAGAACAGAGGCATCAGAGTCCCTGAAGCTGGAGTTGAAGGCAATTGTGGGCCACCCAACATGGGTGCTGCAAATCAAGGTCTATAAGGAGTCATACCCATTCCTGAGCCATCTCTGCAGCCCCAAACAAATCCATTTTGAAACACTTCCTTCCACCTTTAACCTAACTATTAAGAGTCTTCTATGGACATACCTCTCCTCTCTACTGCACTCACCTCAGCCTCTCCCTCTCTCGCCCTCAGGCTAGAGATGGAACCCAGGGCCCCGTGGACACTAGACAAGTACTGTACTCTGAGCCAAATCCCCGGCCTCTTAGAATCATAGTTTCCAGTGCGTACACCATCATCAGCTATTGGACATCTAAGTTACAACATTTTTCTGTGAGGACCCTGTAGGACTGGCTCACTGCTTTCACATATTCACCCCAATACTGCTGACAAAAGTCCGAGAGCTTAGACATTCTGATCAGCTTCTAAATAGCTATGTTTCCCCTAAAATTATACGGATTTCTCCTTTTTATATATGCTATGCTTTCTGTGGTTAAGACATTTGGCTCAACTATACCTTGTTTTTCATTGTTATTTTCTAATGGAATTAAATTTGGGGAAATGTGTATATAAATGTTTTAATAGAATATCTTATCTATTCTTTGGTAATTTCATTCATGTAAACAGTGTATCATATCTACTCTTCCCCCATTCTGGGCACCCCAACATGGCCTGACCCCCACTTCATGCCCTTTTTCTTTTGTACCAGTGCACTGAGTTCAGTTAGTGCTGCCTGCTGACTGAAGAGCTCTATTCAGCTCACGGTTCGACTTTCCTCCAGTGAGTACTCCACCTTCAGCAGCCATAGGATTCATAACCACTTGTCCTAAGTGAGCGTGTTCTTAGTACATCTCAGGAACAGTCACTGGGTCGATGAACATAGCTTTTATACTTTCATTCACCTCTAGTGACAATAGCTCTTTACAAGTTCTCACTAATTCTCAGAATAAAAAAAAAAATCACATTTTGAATTGCTTTTTAAAAATATTACTTCCTTGTATTTAACAGTTTCAAATATTTTTTTTTTCCCTTTAGGATCATCTACTTCTGTTCTCTGCCCCCACATGAAGGGATGATAGAATTACACTATTTTGCTATCTTGTGCAAAACACACCTCTGGTTTATTCTTCCTAAGTAGATACTTGAGTGTTAATTTTTCTTTTTTTCCAAAGAAGCTGACGTCTGATTGTATGTTTACAACGCAGGATGCTTCTAACCAAAAGCTTACCAGTTACACCATATCCAAACAAAACAGCTGCATTTCTGGAGTAATCAGAGCTTTGTGGTATCTGTTTTCCCTACAGAGGACAAGCAACCCCCACCTTACCAGAAATGATGCACACCAAGTCTCGCGGGATGCTATTCCACCCCAGATCCACAATTCATCTCGTCCATGCTTGAGAACCTTCTCCCTGCACCATCTATTTGACTTGCAGAAGAAGCCGCCATGGCTTACCTTGTCCATATCTATCAGCGTCACAGGAATGTTTCTTCCAACTACCACCATCACTGTGCGGCCACAGTTATCCACACCTAAGAGAGGAGGTGCAGTCAGGACCCAGAAACCTTAGTGCAAGACCAGCGTTTGTCCCATCAAATAACATGTATTTGACTGCATAAAAGAATTCTGTACAGACAAAAGTAAGACATGGGAGGCACAAGCTTCTAAAATTATGTCATTAGATTTCTTTTAGTGTTAGGGAAACACTTCTCTTTCTTGATTTTAAAGCTGTATGAGATTTTGACCACAGTTCTGACTTTGAGATTGTTTAAATATTTTAAATTACCATAACCTATGGTTTTTTTAATAACCATTTTGTTTAAGCTCTTCACAACATTTAATAGTATTGGTGACCTAAGAAATGCTACTGAAAATTAACAGACAATGCCTAGAACAAAACACAGCAGAGGAACTGGGGTCTGGAGATGGCTATGAGTTGTATTGACAAAGGCTTAGGACTCTTTAGAAGCAGAAAAATTCTAACAGAAAAAGCATCCCAGAAAAAGGCGAAGCAGGCAATGTGAGACCCCAAGAAAACATTACAGGTTAACAAGATCCTCGTGATGTGCAAAGCCTATTGACATCAGCACAATACACTCTGTTCTGAGAGAAACCGAGTCTTTCCAGCGCAATGAGTCAGACCCCTCAATTAGCAAGAATAAGATCATTAACCTCACCTGTTTGGTACAAGGCCTTCAGAGAAGCAATATCAGAAAGGTCCTCAGATCTTGCTTGGCATAACCAGCGGTTATAACTAGACAAATAAAAGGTACAATCATTACAGCAAACGTTGGCAAGTTACTTTTGCAAATGGAGCCCCTTTCAACATCTTTTGCTGACCATAAAGAACTGAGGCTTCATTACAACAGAGTTAGAGGCTATTATACTGTGGAGAATCTTAAGTTATTGTTAAATGCACGTTAGTGAGAAAATGTGTATACACCAATCACTGAAAAAAATTCTTATGGTAAGTCAAGAGTACACAGGTAAGTGGCAAAGATGGCAAATATTCAAAATGACATAATTAAAGAATACTCTTATTTTTCCTTACTAGAAAAATGTTAACAGGAAAAGCCTCAGTGTTAGATCTCCAAAGCGGATAACCACTAATTAACGAAGCTATGATGAGTGCTTGAGACTATTACAGCAAACAGGCGGCAGGATCACCGCCCTCACGAAGTCATAGCACAGCAGAAGGACATCAAGTGCTGCACATGTTATACAGGACCACAAGCAAGGCAAGAAGCTCTATCCGGCAACTCAGACATTTATGACTGGTTAATGAAGCTAGAATCGAACCCTTGCTTACTATGACACATGGACTAATTTGGCTTTGGTGAAAAGGAGGTGACAAATGATTTTAATGATCAAGTTAATATCTCAGGTTTTTGTTTTTTCTTGAGATGGCCTCACTCTATTAAGTAAGCAGCTTCCGCTGACTGGAACTCACTATGTAGACACGGCTACCCTCAACATTAGAGATCTGCCTGCCTCTGCCTCCAGGATGCTAGGATGAAATGTGTGTGCCACCACACCCCATTCAAGTTAATCTTAATAGCTAATTCACCATACGACTCATAACTGCCTGGAACTCTAGGGATCTGGTACCATCTTCTGGTCTTTGCAGGGACTTGCACATACATATACATATACATAGATACACACATAAATTAAAAAAAAGTATTTTTAGGTATAGAAGATATCTATAATGTCTATGAATTTTAATTTTTAAAAAGTTCTTAAATCCTCCTAAAATTATTTTTAGTTCATGGTGTAAACTCTACAACTGTATAAATGTCCATCTTGTTAAGTTTGGTCAGTGGTTAATAATTTGAGATCATTCCAGGGATAGATTTTAACAGGCAACATTTAAATATGTGGAGTTTTGTAGTTTATAGTTTACATTCGTGATTTGTAAGATTCCAATCACTGCTATGATCTTGGTGTGTTCTGACTTGTGCAGACCATAGTACATTTCAGTGCAGAAACTGCAGACTGTGTTAAGATTCCTCCACAGCAGAGGGTATCACTTGTACCTCCTTGCCCACGAGATGTGCTTTCCATCCAGCTACTTGAAGAATCATTTATATTCCCACAGATATTCCCACTCAACACTTCCCTCTGTTTTCTGTGTATTATTACAATAAAAACAAACAACCTTCTATTCCAATCCCCAAATCAAAGGCTAAAAATAGTTCCAAGAGCTGATTCCAATGAATAAATTCTTACTATGTGCCAGGCAAACGATAACCACCAAGTACAAACTATCTAGTAAAGCAAGTTGTGATGGCAGAGAAGCCACTCAACTCAGCCATTAGGCTGCTCCTAAAGGCAGAAATACTGAGTTGTTTTCCAGTGGGTACAATTGATTGAGGTTACTGTCTCCACATAGGCAAATTTCTTCAGTTAATCAATTACCATACACCTATATAGCCAAAGGCTGAATGATGAAGAAGATTTAAACAAAATTACTCTTAAAAACACAGGGCCTTCATGGGTCTGTACCAGGTACTCTACGTGGTATGTCTGGTGTTAGCTTGGAGCCTTGTGGGACTCCTAACTATGGGGACGGGTATATCTCTGACTCTTCTGCCTACTCTTGGAGTCTCTTTTCCTCCTATTGGGTTGCCCTGTCCAGACTTGATGAGGGGCTTTTGCCTTGTCTTATTGTATCTTGCTTTGTCCTGTTTGGCTGTTGCCTCTTGGAGGCCAGCTCTTTTCTGAAGAGGGAACAGAGGGGGAGTGGATCTGAGGGAGAGAGAAAGTGAAAGGGAACTGGGAGAAGTAGAGAGAGGGGAGACTTGGCTGGGAGGTATTGTATGAGAAAAAAATCTTTTTTCAATAAAAATAATTAATTACTTAATTTAAAAAGTTCAATAACTAACCTACTTAGAAAAAGCCCATTTTTCGAGAGACAATTCACCCTGGAGTCAAGGTTTTCTAGACCTATATAGTAAATGTTATATAGGTCCTTTTGTGTCCAACTTCACCAGGTTCACTATAAATGAAGTTGAACATTTTCTTGTGTGCAGGGCACTAAGCTCTGTAAGGGCAGAGGTTGTATCTGTCTTGCTTGTCTCTGCATTGCTAGACGTACTCTAGCACATGACTATGCCAGTAAGAGTTGAATAATACTTCCTAATTAATGAAATGATGCCTTAGTGTGAGAAGTGATGTTAGCATCATAGGTAACAGGATGTTAAGTATAACAAGGACCACTAACAAAAGGAAACAAAATATTCTAGTGAAATAATCTTTTCCCCTTGTGTCTTAGTGTCTTTTTCCCCACTGTAATAAGGACTTTCAAAAGTTGTAACTGAAAAGTTGCTAGGGTTGCTTCCTAACAACTTCCTTAGAGACATCCAAATCACCCACAAAGCACAAAACACTTAGATGCATTAGTGAAGAATTAGGGCTGTGTCTATGTTCTCAGATTTTGTAAAGAACGGGTGCACAGAGACTGACGCGGCACAGCAGGGCAGAGAAAGGACACTGAGGAGCAGTGATGGAGAGCTGGAGTCCTTCAAAAGGACTACCAATCAATCACACACTTTAGCATCCTTCGTCCTGATCAACGTAAGGGGAACTGGGTAAGCACAGTAAGACCCTGGTTCAGGAAAAGCATAAGTACATCTTTTTAAATTCTATCCTGCAATCTCCAGCATGGCAGGACACTGACTTCCAGCTCTGCCACATCATAACTCAACAGTCCTCAGTTCTAAACTGTTTGGTCTCAGAACCACTTCATTCATATTGACCAATATTCATCATATCGTATATAACAGAAATCTAAAAGCATTTACTTATTGATTTAAAAGAAACAAAAATTAATTATCTGAATACACCTTTTGATGTAAAAAATATGACTGGGTGGTGGTGGCACATGCCTTTAATTTCCACACTCGGGAGGCAGAGGCAAGTGGATCTCTGTGAGTTCAAAGCCAGCCTGGTCTACAAGAGCTATTTCCAGGACAGCTAGGGTTGTTGCACAGAGAAACCCTGTCTTGAAAAACCAAAATACAACAACAACAAAATTGTGCTTAAGAAGACGAACTATCCTCTTAACTTCACAATTTTCTTTACTATCTGAAAGACCCCATGCTCTAGCCCTGGTCTCCTGCAATATCCCAGGTTAAGGAGCCCAGGAAACTGGATTGGGCACTGTGAGGATGAGGATGAAAGAGAAGTGACAGTGACAAAGTAAAGCCAGTCTGACCTCACAGGCTCCTGAAGGGCACCAAGTTTCCTGGGCCACACTTTTGAAAAGTACCATTACCAGCATTTCAGCAGCATAAGCAGAAGACCAGGTACCTCGGGATGCTTTTGTGTCAGTTCTTACACAATTACAGCCACACAAAGCCCTCCTTTAATCTTTCTCTCTCACAGTGCTGTAAGAAAAAAAGCAACTAAACTGAACCCCACACCATTCACAAACAGCTAACTAGCTGGCTCATAGCCAAACTCTGCAAATACCTCTTGGTAAGCTGAGGACACCACTACCACCATTTCCACCTTCAGTCTCTCTAGACTTCTAGCTGAGTGATGTCTAAACCAAGAATGCTTCTAACCTCAAATGAACTGCCAAATTTGTCTACAGTTTTTCATTTAGTAGCACTCTTGAGTATTCTGCATTACAGATAAAAGACCTCACCTTCAATCTCACAGAGACACATAAATGGGAAGCCAGACAATCTTTTCATTCAGTGATAGCTTTACTGGATGGCAGAGCGCTGTGGGAGAATACACTTGTACACTGTAAAGATTTGTCACTTGTAGTGGTTTAATAACACGCTCATTAGCCAGTAGCCAGGCAGGAAGTATAGGCAGGGCAATCAGACTAGGAGAATTCTGGAAAGAGGAAAGGCAGAGAGGCTAGTCACCAGCCAGATGCAGAGGAAGCAAGATAAGAATGTCTCACTGAAAAAAGGTACCAAGCCATGTGGCTAAACATAGACAAGAATTATGGGTTAATTTAAGTTGTAAGAGCCAGTTAATAATAAGCCTGAGCGGACAGGCCAGTTTATAATTACTATAAGCATTTGTGTTTCTTTGGGGCTGAACAGCTGCAGGGCCATCCGGGATAGAAACTTCAGTTTATATCAGAGCACCCAGTCCTTGTTTTCCTACTACGGCTTTGCTGCCCGAGTGATAACTGGATGTGCACAACACCCTGATCATTGCCCAGAACTTCTGCCTTAATGTACTTAGTACCTCTGACAGTCAATGTGTGGCTCATTCTGATTTTCAGGACTATCTTACTCATGCCTGCATTCAGAACATGTTCTTATAGAGTGAGTGTCTACAGTCTGCCATGTTTGACTCTCCAGATCAAGGCCTTCCACTAGGAAAGGGTACTGCTTTACATGCTGCCTATAATTCCTTGCCTGGAACCTGCCCTTTCCCTGAGGGCAACATACCAGAAATGCAGTCAGTACATATATACTCAATTTAATACTACCCTGAACTGGTAGTTGATAAAAGAAACAAATTGACTCCTGTAGAAAAAATAAGATAAACAACTAGCTTGGAAGAAAAAAAGTGCAGAATCTCTGCCATTTCATGAAATATGAAAGGTTAATGGACTTGAGGGGAGGCGGGGGGAAGAAGCGGGGAGAGAGATAGATAAAGAATGCATATGGAAACACAGATGTGGGGCTGGAGATATGTACAGAGAGCCAGGGCACTGTCTCCAGATCTGGCAACAAGAGTTTCATCCCCAGACCCATATGGCAAAAGTAGAGAATTCCTGCAAGTTATCCTTTGACTTCTGCATGCTGTGGTGGGCGGGCGAGACACACACACACAGAGGCACGCACGTGAGCATACACATGAACACCCACATGAACACAGATGTAAGTAAATAAAAGAAATCACAATGGGTAAGGTTTTAGATCCCATATTATAACTAAACTTTCAGAAACTATCACTTATCAGATTCTATAAAGTGCACAGAAACATATCTGATTTCTTAAGTCTTTAAAAGTACTCCTTTGCTTTCCAATTCTGTCTTTGTGTAAAGTCATATTTCCTTCAGAAAATTTATCCAAGAAAACTTACTGCAACAGTTTGAATGATGCTATTAGATTCTAGTAATCTTCACTTAAACCCATTGAACATTTTGCAAGATTTTAATACAAAAGACAAAATTGGCTAACTTTTGAAAAAATGATTGTTTACTTATGAATGGATTAATAATTTCCGATATAGTAAGTGTTGATAGATATAGCCCATGTGGATACAAGCCCTCTGGGATCTTCAAGCATTTATAAGAGTGCAAGGGGATTTGAGAGCCACAAACAACTCACAAATCATGATATGAACATTTGAAGAATGCAGACACAGAGAGAGATCACAATTGTGTGCAAGGGAGCCCAGTCAGTATTTAAAGAAAAATGTTTGCCACATGACACTACACATGACCAGGTCGAGAATCTAGAGCCTGTCATTGGGTTCATCCTTTGGAAAATTTGTTCACTGGTTCCCTCTAGTGGTAAATTTGCTTCTGTTATTTGCAAATTAAAGTCAAGTGAAGACCAGGGACTGAGGAGGCAGCAAATGTTAATTCTGGCTGGGGGAGAGGAAGCCATTTCTTTCAGTGGTGTTGCACGGGTAAGTTGCCCAGGCCTCAGGAAATACCCTCCTCCCAGCTCATAGTGGCAACCTTAATTAAACTTGGCAGGCTAGAAAACAAGCCACGAAAGAGGACTCGCTGGGAAGAAGTTTGAGTGAGATTGGGAAGAGGATGAGAGAGAGTAATAAGAGGTGAAAATGATAAAATACATTGTAGAGATGTATGAAACTCTCAAAGAAATAAAAAATATTAAAAAATATGTTTGTAAGAGATTTCTGAGATAATGTAGCCCAACCTGCATGCTATGACTGGAGAATGGCCCCATAGAAGTACCATGTAAAATAGTATGCTATGTTGTGGCAGGCTGTGAAAACGCAAAATAGAGAAGGTAGGTGTTTCAGACCCAGCAAATAAGGTTTGAGTAACCTTTGCTTTACAGCTGAAACCTGGAAAATGGACAGGACTGAAGGAAGAGATGATCCAAATCAAAATAAATGGGAGCCAGAGCTCAAAAATACGACAGAGACTGGTTAGCTTAGTACTGAGGAAAGCCACAGCGATGGACTTCACTGCGCTGGCCTTCCAGGTGCCGCTCTGCATGCACAGCTGCCTGACACTATTAGTCTGTGAGACGTTATCCTGACCCACTCTAAGAGGGAGTGGAGAGTCAGTACGATCCATTTCTTTCTTTAAAATTTTGAAAAGCAGCTAACTTTACTATTAATCTTTGAAAAAACACGAACTACAAAGCTCCATCTGTGATTTCATAAGGATCCCTCCAGAACTGCGTTAGTATTAGAAACAGGTGGAGAAAACAATGTAAAGGTCCTCAGGGTAAGCTGGGGAGACATAAAACTCTTCAGCTGAAGAAAACTTTAACTGCTTCAGTAGTAAACGCACAACAGAAACCTTGTAAATGCCTTTCCTTTCTTCTTATTTCCCTGTTTAGACTATAACCTCACATAGAGGCACAGCAATTAGAGACACACTGGGTAGAAACTCTTGAAATCAAGCATGCATCTGAGCACCAGCTCCCCCAAACTACCTGACTCAACTTTCAGCTCTGCATCTGCAGAATGAGACTTGGACCCTACTATTGGGTCATCACGTAGATTAAACAAGCGGAACTTTGTGTGTACAGAGAAGCATCTAGCAGACATCTGACTGCACACTATCTGTCTGGACTAGTGTGCCTTACTTTCTTTGATGCTGCTTCTGCAGGGCAGCTTCGGACAACTGTCCCTGGAGGATCAGTTTTCTTTGCTTGTCAATATCTCCTTCCATTCGAGCAAAAGCATGAGAGCCAATGAAAGACAGATCCACGCCCAGGCCGTCATCCTCATCTTCTTCTTGGTTCTCTGCAATGAAAGTACCATCAGTAGAGAGCTACGGAAGCAGACCGCAAACTGATGGCTAGTGTGGCGGGAGCAACAACTGTGAGGCGACAAAACAAAGCCAAAAAGCCTTGAACCCGGGCTAAGATGATGATTCTGAAATAACATTTAGCAACCCCAAGTCCTGAAACAGTGAACTAAACGTAACTAATCTATTAGCTAAGCCAACTTCATGATCAGACCAGGCACCAAGTGTGTGAGGCATGTTTTCATCCAGGGGATTTAGGAGCTTACACAGGTGAAGGTTGCTAGAAGCTTCTTATAGGATGGAGTCGGAAGGGCTCCCATCCTAACATACTCTGTGTATAACTTTCAGCTTACCTGAGTATAAAATCTGAAGACATGACATGGCTACAACATTCTTATCTTGCTATTTAATGTTAACTGAGGCTTTTAGAGGACACTGTTTTGGATGCTCTGGAACTCACGAGACCTGAGTGCCTCTGCCTCTCGAGCGCTGGGAGTAAAGCACTGTTAAAACTGAGCGCACCTGAAAATTTAAGGTGGTAATATGCTCAGTTATTGTTAACACGTCTTCATGAGCCTAGGGACGCCATTCAGCTGAGCATGCTGTTAGGACCACCTGCGAATCCCCATATACAAGCCTACATCCTGGCTGGCTGGTGTTTTACCAGTACCCTAGCTTCCTGAAGAGAAAAATTAAGAAAAGCGAAAGTTGAACCATTATACATTGTTGGTGGGAATATAGCTAAAAACAGAATTACCACATGACTCAACCGTATCATCCCTGGAGGTAAACCCGAAAGAACTGCTAACTGGCATACCAGAGATACCTGCTCATCCATGTTATTACTTTACCATTCCTGACAGTCCAGATACAGGGCCAGCCTAGATAGGTGTAGGGATGAATGGGTAAAGTGCGACACACACACACACACACACACACATACACACACACACACACACACTCAGTCACCTGAGTTTTATTCAGCCATAAACAATGAGAAAATTGTGATCTGCAGAAAAATGGATGGAACTGGAGACCATTAGGCTAAGCAAAATAAGGCAGGCCCAAGAGACACTTATCAGATGGATTTCCCTCCTGTGTGGAATCGGGATTTTATAAAGACGTAACATGAAAGTGTGTGTGGGCGAGTACTTCGAGAGAACACGAGAGAGGAATGAAAATAACGAAGAAAACACCATATCTGTATGAAAGCGTCATAAGGAAACCCGTAATTGGTATGCTAACTAAAGAAAAGAAGGAAGCCAGAATTCTAGCACTCACCCTCGGAAGCACCAGGTTTCTCACTTATTCTAATCTGCCGCTCAGGCACGACAGGCTCCCCTTCTGCATTCCCGATGTCTGCAGGTAGGTACGGCAGGGACTGGCTCTCCTCCTTTAACGACCTTGGGAAGTACAGAGGTAGCAGCTTTTGGTAAGTAGCCTGTGTCAGAAAAGTAAGGCATTCTGTGAAAAACAGTGACACGCGAAAGCAGCCTGAGCAGAGGTTACTGTGATCCATGCGCTGTGAGGACAGACTGGAGACTGCAGGCCTCACCTCTTTATGCTCAGAGTGCTGCCCGAGAGCCTCGCTCACCCTTTCCATGAAACACAAGAGACGGCCGACTGGTCAAGTCAAAAGCAACGCCCACCCTGGTCGGGGTCACCAAATCTGGGATGTGTAAGTCGGCCAGTCCTGTCTACACGCCCACCTTTTACTACTCTCTCAGCTGCGCAGATGTTATCTGCTCAAGTTTAGTACACCAGTCTCTATTTGACCTAGGTTTAGTTTTTCAGTTTTCTTTAAACAAACAAACAAACAAAAAACAAAAACTATTCTAACTATATCAAAAGGATTGATAGTTTTCACTCATTCTTAGAACTTTTAAAAAAAGATAAATTTTACTTTGGAAAAAGAAACAAGGAGCCTCTCAGATGGCTTCATAGGTAAGGGCCCCCAAGTCTGATGACCTGAGTTTGACTCTTGTGACCTATGTGGTGAAGAAGACATCCTTTGATGTCCACACATCCACTCCCCCAGCCTCCTCCAAAGTAAAATACATAGATAATTTTAAAAAATTAGGAAGGCAATGGAGGTGGGAAATGAACGAAAACAAAATATAGCAACATATGATATGAAGATGATGAAACCCTTCACTTTGTATGCTAACCCAAAAATTTACCAAGTAACTTCAATGTGCTAAAAATAAGAAATGAACAGGGTTCCTGTCTTATGATCTCCATGTGCAGTCCCCGTGCTCTTTCACAGCACCAGAGCAAATGCAGGCGCTGCTAGTGCGCACGCTTGGTGAAGCACTCTGCCTCTCCTGCAGCCTAGGAATTACTGTGTCGCTACTCAGCATGACTTATCAACTATCCCAAACTTCACGGGCTAAAGAGATGGTCAGAGGTTATGGGCGCTTGCAGCTCTTCCAGAGGACCCACGTTCCATTCTCAGCATCCACACTGGGCAGCTGACAACCATCTCTAACTCTAGCTCCAGGGGATCCAACACTTTCTCCTAGTCTCCATGGATATCTACACTTGAATGTGCATAAACTCATGTAAGTACACCTTCATACACATAAATATAAAATAAAATGGATAAATCTTTTAAAAAAAGGACTAAAAGAATGATAACAAAAAGTCACGGAATCGAATACTGGTCAGTGAAATCATTCAAGAAATCAGTATTATACACAGAACTACAACATTTCCTAAAGAGAAGCCTGGAGACATTAGATTTGTACCTAAAAAAAATACAGATAGGCCGGGTGTGGTGGCACATGCCCTTAATCCTCAGCCTTGGGAGACAGAGATAGGCAAACCTTTGTGAGTTTGAGGCTAGTTTGGTCTATATAGTGAGTTCCAGGCCAACCAGGTCTATAAAGAGAGACCTTTTCTCAAAGCAAAACAAAACAAAAAACAAATTTAAAAAAAAAAAAAGAAAACAGAAACAAGCAAACAAATGTAGACAGGGTCAGCATCAGGCTCAGCTTGTCAACGTGCTTGCTATGCAGGCCTGGCCACCTGAGTTCAGTCTATAAAAACTGCAGGTGGGGAGGAGAGAACAATTCCACAAGCTGTTCTCGGACTTCCACACGTCATGGCACAGAGTACAGGCATACTTACACACACACTCACACACTCTCACACTCACACACACACACACTCACACACACTCACATGCTCTAAGCTTTTTAAAGAATTCATATACCATAAAACTAACCTGTTGAAATACAGAATTCAGTGACTGTTGGTATATTCTCAAAGCTGTGCAATCACCACCATCTAATTCCAGAACACTGACATCACCCCAAACTAACCCATCAGCAATCTTTCCCTACAATTCCTTTTACCAAACCCTGAGCTACCAATTGTTCTGTCTAAACAGATGTGCCTATTTTGAAGATTCCAATAAAACATAATACAATTTGTAGCCTTTTATGTTTAGTTTATTTCAGTTAACATGTTTTCCAGGTTCACTTTTTAACATGTATCCATAATTCATTCCCCCAAGGATGAATACTACCCTATATGTGCTCTACATATGCTCATCGATAAACAATGCTGCTATAAATATTCATCTTCACATTTAAAATTACTACTGTATTATACTGTAACTTTGGTGTCTCACTATAGCTTTGGCTTGAATTTCTATAATGGTCAATGTTATGAAGTGTCTTTATACTGGTCATTTGTAGGCATACAACTCTTTAAGAAATGAGTACTACCCATGCTCTCAAAAATTTTTTTTTTCTGTATTTCATGTTTTCCCGTCTTAGAAAGCTTACTAGCAAGGGAACACTGCCCTTCCCAGGGCTCTCTGACTTCTAAAATCAGTATTAATTTACTTGGAAATATGTCTTGTCTGTGCAAACCAACCAATGCTCCTCCTGTTCCTCTACTTCCCTATTTTAGCAGAGCACTGAGAGCTAAATGACTGCTGAAGGAATACCAGAAGCTCTAAAGCTAGGGAAGCCAGTGAGATAAAAACAAAGCTCTGACTTTCTAAATGGACCGAGTATAAGGAACGCCTCTCCTCCGACCTCCCACAAACAAACATAAACCCGCCAACCTTGTGCCACAGGCTTGGCTGCTACCCATGCAGGCAGGCAGGCAGCGAAGCTTCACCAGCACAGCAGCAATGCTGCTAAAACCTGGGGACCTAGCATTCAGGCCACAAGGTGCCATCCCGAGCGCTAGCAGGAGCAGCTGGCAGAACTGCCCGCCTATGCCATTCCACTTATGAAGGCAACAGATAAGCAGTAAAACTGTGACTCAAACTCTCCTTCTTAGATTGATGGTGCATGCCTGTATTTCAGAACTTGAGGCAGGGGCAGGGAAACTGAGAGTCAGTAAGCCTGGTTCACACGGTCAAACAGTGTGGGATCCTTCTACAGTTGTTTTTAGAGTCCATCATAATTCTTTTTCAATGAGTGAGCATTAAGTTCCACTGCCACAAATTTATAATTGTATGCTTCAGATTCAGTGAACACAAGATGAAAGATGAATGTAACACATGTAGAATTAAGACTCAAATTAAGCAAAATAATTAGTAAAATACCTCTTCGAGTTCAGAGACAGCAAATACTACTTTTTCAATGGTTTCCCCATGGATCTCTAGGAACCTCCTCACAGTACCTAAGGAAGAAAATAGGAAGACATTTAGTGTTAAAACCCAGCTATGTTAATTCTGTAATGGGCCCCCTTCACTTCAGTCACAGCTAAATTATTCCCACCAGAAAAGCCTGCTACACCTCGTCTCACAGCCTGATGCACTTTCCTTCAGAGTGGCTGTAGCAGACATCGTTCAGGTCCCTTTACGGCATGTCCTCTCTGTTCTCAGCCTTCCACTCGCCCTAAGGTGCCATGGCAGGAGCTTTATTGCATTGGCTGCTCTAGTTCTAGTGTCTGTGACAGCAGGTGGTTACAGAAGATGCTGAGTCAGACTACTGTTCCTTTTCCTCCCTTTGGCCAGAACGATGTAGCGCAAATGGGAAGCACAGAGCCTTTCTACTCATCAGGTACAACCTTAGATGAGCCACTCAGCCCATTCTACTCACAAAACCAAAGCTGAGCGCTCTCTCTCTCTCTCTCTCTCTCTCTCTCTCTCTCTCTCTCACAGAGATCAGTCTGCCTCTGCCTTCCAAGTGCTGGGATTAAAGGTGTACACCACCACCAATCAGCAAGTTATTTTTTTCTTAACCTCTATCCCATCCTGATTTTTCTCTATTGCCCACATTTTTTTTTGTTTTCTTGATGTATGTATTCTCCATAGCTCACCAACTTGTTAATTAAATTTAACTTCAAATGCTGATGATTCCCAAATTGTACAATCTTTCTGAATTAAAGAATGGAACTGTTTACTGCTTACTGAGTATATTTACCTAGATAATCACAGACACCTCAAATTTAGTGAGGGTCTAACTCCTATCTTCTTTCTATATACCAAGCAGTCACTCATATTGGAATCCTTGATTTTATGCACATGAGCATTTGCCTGCATGCATTACATATCCACCACCTATGTGCCTGGTACCCAAAGAGACAAGAAGTAGGTGTGGGACCCCTAAAACTGGAGTTATAGATGGTTGTGAGCTGCCATGTTCCTGTTAGGAACTGAAACCAGGTCCTCTCCAAAAGCAGCAAGTGCTTTTAACCTGAGCCATCTCTCCATTTACTGTGTGTGTACACCATGGTGCAGAGCTCAGAGCACAACTTTCAGGATTAGTCCTGTCCTCTGGCATGTGGCTTCCAGGGTTAACCTCAGGTCATCAGGCTTGCTGAGCTATTGGCTGGCCCCCGGATTTCTTTGCTATTCCCCGTTTCTTCGCCTTCAGTCCACATTGTCAAGTGGTTTCCATGTACGATCTTGTAAGTCTACTGCTAACATTTCCAACAGCCACCCTTCACTCTCAGCTGCCCTCAAGCTCTTAATGCTCACAAGCTTTTGGCAATAAACTCTTAACTGGTCTCTGTTCCTTTCATTTCCAAGACCGCAACTTCTGCTGCCTGGGCAATCTTACGATACCTTCCTTAGGAGACACTTGCAATGGGGCTGCAACTCTTGTAAGTTAAGGTTCAAAGTTCCTACATGACTTGCCACACTGACACAACTAACCACCTCCTAAGTCCTATTTCCAATTGCTCCTCCCACATATCTTCTGCTGGCACTTAAGTTCTATCTGGTGGTAGGCTAGTTCTGACCAAAATACATTGTTCATCCACTCTCTTCTTTCCTGAATCTCTGATTATTTTTCAAGGTCCTGTCATAAGTCATCTTTGTGTAGAATTCTACCCTTCCCAGAATTCCTCTATACAGAATCTCCTGCACTCCCACACTTGGTTCAAGTTCAATGTAGGAGCTCTCAAGTTTACAATAGGCTTAATGAGCTATATAGTACCATGGTAAGTTGGAAAGCTTCTGTGATATTCTGAGCATCTTTCTGTCTATCAACTAGATTGTAGACCTATTTAGCCCAAGTATATCTTATATTAATATTATATTAACTGAAGTCTAGTAGAACATGGAGACCTGCACTTATTCAAAATAATTCATGGCCTTAAGTAATGCAGTCCACGAATCTAGCACAGTGGACTCATTTGTTGAGAGCAGAATAAAGATCTGCAACTCTGCTGCTGCTGAGTGCAAATCTGTTTTTCACTTCTCCTTCCACTATGCTTTCATTCCTTTCCCTTAAAGCAGCTTCCATAAAGGGGTGTTCTTTCATACTATTTATATTACATAAAATGTTGACACTCATCGGAATTGTACTTCAACATAGTACTGTGTGTTTGCTATGGAAGGTGAAATGAGAAGTAGTAATCAAATCAAATTCTCTCAATGGTGCTCACTTAGAAGGAGAATTCTGCCATGAAAAAGAACGACAGTGACCTCACGACTCAAGGATTTCCTCATGTCATCCTACACTGTTACTTTCAGTTGCATCTGTGCTCTCTTCTTGGCAACCAAACAGGATGTCACATGCTTTATATTTACGAAGAGGCTTTAACTAGTGAAAGTGACATCCAGGATATTAATACCTCCAATATGGGGGAGCATGGAAGATAAGTACAAACATCATGGGCTTCTATTCTTACCGCAGCAGAGCAGTAACTCAAATTCTTGTTGAATAAATAACCTAATAATTTTACTTCAATGTTGATGTTTATGGTTTCTCAAAGGATTTAATTGTACATGAACTAGGGAAAAAAGATACTATAAAAACTTTGGTATACTGATTAAGACAATATTAGATTTTTGTATAAAAGTTTTGCTGATTAAAAGTGGGGCCTAGAGAGATGGCTTAGAGGTTAAGAGCATTGCCTGCTCTTCCAAAGGTCCTGAGTTCAATTCCCAGCAACCACATGGTGGCTCACAACCATCTGTAATGAGGTCTGGTGCCCTCTTCTGGCCTTCAGGCATATACACAGACAGAATAAGCAAGAAAGTTCTTGATTTGAAAGATGAACTATGTTAACAGATTAGTTCTTAGCATGCTTACAATGTAAATGTTTACAAGACATTCATTATCTTCAAATTCCGGAAGTATACTATTGTCTCTGTATTTGTTTGTTCTGAAAACAATGCTCTAAATTTTACTACATTTAAGGTCTAGGAACAACAGTCCTTATACCATTTGACTTGGTCACTTTTAAGATGTATATGCTTCCTTTATGCCAGTTACATTCCTAGAAGCTGTTTCACTGAAGACCCATCTTCCCACTATTGACCATTATCTGTTATTGTGAGTTATTCTTAAGACTGCGGGGATGGGGGGACTGAAGTAGTACCAGGCAGTAAAGCTACACTTTGGACCATTTACCCAGGACAATGTACATAGAGATTTCACATAATAGTATTTAAGGAGGGTGTGCAGATGCTGTATCAGTGTTCCTAGTGACGAGAACCTCACTAGAATAGTTCCACCTCAAAGAAACCAAACCTCCTCCCTTGTAATGTCCACAGTAGAATGCTTCCCTATCACCTTTATCCCCTTTCCAGGGATCTGTAAAGTTCTTAGAGTAGCTTTCAAGTCTGTATTTCTCAACACTGTTTTAGATAAGGCACTAGGGCATTCTTTTGATGGATGCACAATGTAGATTATGATGATACTCCAACCCCTGCAAAGAACCATTTTAAAAAATGTACTGCAGCATAAGGCCCCTTTAGAGTCTTTTTTTATTTGAAGATGAGTATCTTATCTGCAAAAAAGCATACCACTGATGTTTTAAGTGACTTGCCCTTGTCTGTCAATGTCTTATGATTTGTGACCTAAAATGTATGGAGTACACAGAGGTCCTGGACTCTTGAGCTGAGTATCAGATTGTTTTTCTGGGAACTGAACCCAGAGACTCACACACCCTAAGCACACACTCTACCACTGACCTATACCATGAGCCCAACAGTATACATCACTGTGGGTCAGCTTGAGTTCAGTGATTTTTTTTTAAACCTAAACACACAGTTTTATATTAAAGAGACCTTGTGAAAGGTTCTGTCTAAATAGAAAAATACTATGCAGATATATTATGAACTTGCTTTTGCTGCCATTTTACCATCTGTTAAGATTGTTCTTATTTTGATTCAACTGTCCATTGCATTGCTCATACTTTCTAGTTTGGTTTCATTTTCAAACTTAATGAGAAAGTCTTGTAAGCCTTTATGCACGGGTATAAATTACACCATCTTAAGAAATTCAGTAAGAACTCTGCAATTGACCAATGCAAATTACTCAGAATGCCATGATGTTCATCAAATCAATGGATCTTCTTTGGTTATAACTTTATGTAATAATTAAAAACTTTAAGAACTTGACTTCCGTGTGGCACTGCAGCGTTACTTACGAAGTGCAATGTGTGTTGCGTCTTCTAGAGGATAACCTCGCTTCGCAGAATTGATGACACAGAAGCCAACGGAAGACATGGACTGTTCTCTGCAATCAGATAGAAAACCCAAAAGTTGTACTGAAACAACTATCTACATACAGTATCCATAGGTGATCTCAAAGCACGAGCCAGCATCTCCCACCAATAAATTTACAAGCTAACTCAACTGTATTAGTTGATAATTAATGTAAAATTTAATCATACTCGTTGAGAGATAATATCTGAGCCCTTGAAACTTTGATTTCCACAGGTAGGTTTCATCTTTAACAGAGCGTGGGGGAATGGCCATACTTTGCCAGCTGAAGCACGTTTCTGTAACAGCTGTACAGGGAACTCTCCGCTGCAGTGCGATAGCGGCTTTTATACTTAGGTCCCACTGTGTGAATGATGAACCGAGCAGCTAGGTTAAAGCCTTTCGTCAATTTTGCTTCACCTGTTCGGCAACCTGGAAACAACAGGAACACATAAAAGCTTGTAAATATCAGGTAAACACGAATATGCAAAGCATAGAACAGGAATGGATTAAGAACTACGAGGAATGTCATTTAAAAATAGGACTGAATACAAGCATCCCCGTCTGTTCCTTCTGTTCTCGTGGCAGTGAAGCAGGACAGCAGATGCAAGCACAAAGAAGGTGGGGAAGATGCAAGCAGAGAAGCATCACCCGGGTTTGCAAGGGGAAAGATAATGGACCATGGGTAACAGGATTAGCAAAGGAGAGGAACCTACCAGCCTGCAAGCAGTATGAAGCTGACTGTACCGAGGGCGGAGTCAGATTTAAAGCTGAGATTTAAGTACTGAGATTTAAGTACTGAGTCTAAAGTGTTAATGTGTAAACTCTGTGCATATTCATGGGGCTTCAAATTCCTCCTTAAGGGGATACTGGCCTTATAAGAGTAAATGAGTTGAATTATGCAAAATACACACATGTAGCATTGGTTATTGTTATTTCATGGAGAAAACTAAAAAGACTTCGAATTACTTCTCAGACTATGCTATATGCTCAGACTATGAAGCAAAGGCTGGGGTATAAAGTCAATCAAAACCACAACGACCCTTTCTTGAGCCAGCACAGCAAGTTATGACTTCTTTATCACTGACACAACAGAACAAGAGGCTATTCTCTGAAGATGTTGAATTAAGAAATTTCTGAAATCCAGAACCTCAGGACAACTGAAAAGAGGGGATTCAGTTAAGTGTTAAAGTTATCAGGAAAAGGTCTAGCTGCCTGACACCATCAGTTGTCCAACATGGATATCTGTTCTACTTAAGATCCACCAACCGATAACCTTGCTGTTACAGAGCAAATGCTTGCATGTCCCTGCCACTTCCTATGCTGAAACGTCTCTCTAACATGTGATGGCATCCGGGCTGGTGTCTTTGAAAGGTGAGAGGAATGAGACGAGATCATGCTAGTCCTCACCAAGAGGATTATTATCTTTCCAACACAATCCAAGGATTGCTTCCTCTCATGTGAAGAAGTCCAAATCCCCCTGAAGACTCTAATCTGCTGTCATCCTGATTCCAGAATTCCAGATCCCCAAATGGGGAGGATTAAATACTTGTTGATTATAAGTCACACATCATCTGTACTTCTTTTTTTTTCCCTTGTGGTTTATTTGGTAGTTTGAATACATTAAGCAGCTAAGCACAGTGGACCACGCCTATAATCCCAGCACTCAGGAGGATGAGAGAGGGGGTCCAAGTTTCAAGTCATGTTTTGGGCTACATACAGTAAGCTCTAAGCCAGTATGGGCTACACAGACACTACCTTACACCAACAGGCAAATGAATAAGACATGCACGCACACACACCTCATTAGCTTTTCAGTTCCCCCAAAACAGCACTAACACTTAAAAACCACTAAAAAGAGAGGAAGTCCCTGACTAAAACAGAAACTGAGAAAACCAACTATTGCTCATGACATCAAAAGGCAGCGTGGAGACTTACAAATGACCAAAAGTCCTGACACTAGAAACATGACCCTCAGAGATGTATGAGGAGATGCAGGCCCTCTGAGTCAAAGCCAGAATGGTGTTTTAAAAAATATATATAGAGGGCAGAAAACAGCACGTACTCCTATTTGCTGCAGACTACCAAAACTATAAGAAAGAAAAACTCAGTAGGGGCTGAGACTACAGTTGAGAAAATCACCCCAAGAGCAAAACAAAGGGAAATTAAGAGAATAATAAAACTGGAAGACAAAACAAGAAAGTACAGCATGCAGTAAGATTTCTTCATAGAGAGAAATAGGGAAGCAAAGAAAAGCAAGAAATACCCCAGAACTGAGCACCACATTCCTCACTCCCCAGTGATCTTTAGGTGCTGCTGTTTGAGAAGCTAACGGGAGTGGCGGGTCAATGATCTAAAGCCTCAGGTGGACTGAGGCACTCTGGACAGGAAGGCAAGCGACTGCTAATACCCGTGGGAGTTTCTGATCAGATCAGAAGATCCACATACCAAACCTGCTGCTATCTGCCACTTCCAGACTGCAGGGGAACTGCCCTGCAAATAGACTCTTCCATCTCCAAAGTCCCCCCTTTTCTGGTCCATAGGACCCCAAGACCCCCATGCCATGTGTGCACAGCGTCACTCATACATGGAGAGACTGCGGCCCTTCAACCATTCTGATTAAAGAACACTCCTGCCTCTGCCGGAGCCCGTCTTTCCTTCAGCCTCTCAATCTATATCTAACGAGGAGCATGTGCACATGTGTGTCTCACGTGTCTGCCTGTTTGTTTAAAGTGGTGTCTAGTGTGGCCTGTACTGACTCTTCTTACTGTATATAGCCCAACTGGCCTCAAACTCGAACTCCTCCATCTCATCCTCCCGAGTGCTAGGACTGCAGGTGCGGGTCACCACACTTGGCTTCTTAAAACATTCAAGTTGCTGACAAAGTGCAACTTACAGATGGCTTAAAACCAATAGATTCTTCTAGTTCTTGGGTCTGAAAGTCTGAAACCAGGGTGGCAATCAAAGTACACAAGCCACACAAAGGCAACTCATTAAGAAGTTTTAGCACATCAGAAATAAAGACGGGATCACAAAGCTCCCAGAAACAAAGTGGTAACACACAAGTGAAGACTGCTGGGTTCGTATTTTTTTTCATGTGTTTTGCTTGCATGTGTACTACAAGCATGCAGTACCCACAGATGCCAGAAAAGAGGGAACACCCCTCTGGAACCTTGGGGTAACGTTAACTGAAAGACCCATGTAAGAAAAGAACTTTAAGTCTTTGAAGAAAGAAATCTAAGAAGACATCACAAAATGGAAAGATCTCACATGCTCTTGGATAGGTAATATCAACTTAATAAAAATGGCAATCTTACCAAAAGCAATTTACAGATTCAATGCAGTCCCCATCAAAACCCAAGCACAGTTCTTCATAGACCTCAAAAGAACAACATTCAACTTCAAGTGAAAAAACAAAAAACCCAGGATAGCCAAAACAATCCTGTACCAAAAAAAAAAAAAAAAAAATTCCAGAGGCATCACCTTCCCCGACTTCAAGCTCTACTATAGAGCTATAATAATGAAAACAGCTTGGTATTGGCATAAAAACAGACAGGTGAACCAATGGAATCGAATTGAAGACCTTGATATTAATCCACACATCTATGAATACTTATTTTTGACAAAAAAGATAAAATTATAAAACAGAAAAAGAAAGCAGATTCAACAATTGTTGCCGGCATAACTAGATGGCATCATGTAGAAGAATGCAAATAGATCCATATCTATCCCCATGCACAAAACATGCATTTCCAAATGGATCAAAGACTTCAACACAAATCTGACCACACTGAACCTGACAGAAGAGAAAGTGGGAAGTAGCCTTCAATGCATGGGCACAGGAGACCACTTCCTAAATATAACACCAGTAGCACAGACATTGAGAACAACAATTAAGAAATAGGACCTCCTGAAACTTAGAATCTGTAAGGCAAGGATATGGTCAATAAAACAAAACGACAGCCTATAGAATGGGGAAAGATCTTCATCAACCCCCACATCGGATAGAGGACCAATCTCCAAAATATATAAAGACCTCAAGAAACTAGACATTAAAATACCAAATAATCCAATTTAAAAATAGAGACGTCTCAACAGAAGAATCTCAAATTGCTGAGAGATACTTAATGAACAGCTCAACATCCTTAGTCATCAGGGAAATGCAAATCAAAACAACTCTGAGATGCCATCTTATACTAGTCAGTATAGCTAAGATCAAAAACACCGATAATAACTTATGCTGGAGAGGATGTGGAGTAAGAGGAACACTCCTCCATTGCTGATGGGAAAGCAAACTGATACAACCACTTTAGAAATCAGTATGGCAGTTTCTCAGAAAATGGGGAATCAATCTACCTCAAGACCTAGCAATACACTCTTGGAGTTACAGATGGTTGTGAACCACCATGCCAGTGTTGGGGAACCAAACCTGATCCCTCTACAAGAGCAACAAATGCTCTTACCATTGCACTATCTGAAGCTCTCAGGTTGCAAGATTCAAAGGCAGCATTGAAATGGACTGGGGTAAGAAGTTTATTAGAAGAGTTATACACTGTGGACAGACAAATAACAGCACGGGAGATACTCCAAGGAGGAATCAGGCCCTCACAGAAGAGTCAGAGTCCTTCCTGACAGGTCTCTGAGGAAAGAGGTAGGTTTCAATACAAGTCTCCACCCTAGCAAGTGGCAGGGAAGAGGGTGAGCAAAGGGACAGTGGCTGTCTGCTGTGTCCCAGCTTATAAACTCATTTCCCCAAGTGAGAATCCAGGAAGTCTGGTGCATTAGCTGGGGATTTAGACAATGCTCCCAAGGGGCGTCTGTGAGGCTAAGGACGGGGCTGCAGGGATAGGAGCCTGAACAGCAGATTGGTCTGGATTCTAATCTTCAAGAGAAGAAGTGAAACAATAGGGCAGTGCCTTCAAAGTTTAGAAAACAAGTTCCAAACCAGAATTCTTTCAGACAAATCTCCAATTAAGCACGAGAATAGAAGCAATCTCAGCATTTCTGTCCCTGCCATCCTTCCCAGAATCTGACAGCTAGGACAGCAGAGGTGAGGGCATGCCGGAGGTGAAACTCAGTGTTGGGACGGTAGGCACAGAGCTGTTTAGAGAGACAGGGCTGAGTAGAAAGTTCCAAGTGTGCCCTGTCAAGGGAAAAAGAGACTGGAAGAAAACCTAAAGGAGAGGAGGTTTACACTTGGATTGTTGAGGATGAACCAGTGAAGATGCAAAAAAATTATTTCCACAAAATCAAGTCAATTACTAACTTCCTGGAGGGAAAAGGTACACAGGGAATAAGAATCTACTTGTTTACCAGTTGTGAAGATCTTACATAGTCATGATGCTAAAGGAATACTGACTTACTACAGATCGTGAGAGCAGTTTGAGAAGATGGCAAGCAGGAACCTGTGAGAGCTTTCTATGTGGTAGAGTAGACACAGGTTTCATTTCTTCAACAAAAGTCAACAGAGAATGGAAAACAGCACACAGCTAGGAAAGGAAAGTGAACCAGAGTGATTTGCAGTTCAGAGTGACAAAACAGTTCTACCTTACAAATCACCAGCTCAAAAATACAGAAGTGACAGGTTGAAAAGACAACTTCATAGTCCTATGGGGAGCATGGATTCCTACCAGGTTATCAGTTTGGTCCTAAAATCATCAAATCTACGAAACACGTGACAGGGAACTGGATGCACAGTGAGGAGATACTGGGATCACTGTGTTGTCTGCATGTGCTCTGACTCAGGACTGAAGGGTGAGCTTTGGGGTGGGGAGATGTCTGTTCTATACTTTTTGCTTGCTGTTTTCTGGTTAGCACTCCTTGCTCTTCCTGGACTCCAGACTAGAAAACACCATACAGCTAATATTCCTGATGCAAAGGGTAACTGCTCAAACTCTAATCCAGACAGCAATCTTTTGTGTCTGTCAATGGCAGACCACACACAGGTCAGTCAGAATTTACATATCCTTTAATATGGTAAAGCACAGAACACAACAAGATTCATAAACATGGCCTTAAAATTTACTATAGTGTGAAGAGACACATACTAACTGGCGCCACAAGCAAATCAGACAAATAAAAGAGCCAGGGTAGCTTGGAAAACAACTAAGTGAGCTCACTCCCACGTCAGTATTGTAAGAAGAAACTGAGGTGGATCAAAGCAGATCAATGTGTGCTCCTGATGGAGTACAATAAAATAACCTCAGAGTACACTTCTGGGCAGCTGGAAATGTTACCTATAGTCTGGGTATTAGATCTAATTTCTGAAACTAAACGGTAGAATGCATTTTCTAAAGAAGACACTATATATGCTACCATTCTGAGAGCAGTATACAATTTCTCTTCCTAGGAGTATGTGTATATCTGCTTATGACATATGGCCATAGTCAGAAGTGGTGATGTTTGAGTAGTGGGAATATTATGGCTTGAGTTACTTTAGTGTGTATGCACACTTTTTAAATCATATATAATACTTCTTAAAAACTACTAATTAAAAGAAACATAATGTTTGTGCTATTTTGGTTTTTTAAAGTAGGTAACAGGCAAACACATATTTAATTTGTTGTGGAGACTTCTCATTTTAGAGTTTAGAAAAAGAAAAAGCTGGGCCTCGTGGTGCATGCCTGTAATACTAACACTTGGGAGGTAGGGGCAGAAGAGTTCAGAGCCAGACTGGGGTACATGAGAACCTGTCCCCCAGGAAAGAGAAAAGAGAGAAGTTTAAATGTGAATATCTTGTTCCTGCAATAACACTTTTCTTTTATTGTTCCTAAGAATTTTGGACGCTGACACTAACGACAAATAGTTTGTTCTAATTTCATCTTTTGTGTGTTTGCTCCAGCCCAACTTTCTTCTACTCCAAAGCTTCAAGCTGAATATTGTTGGAAACATTTAAACATCATCTTGAAAGCATTTTTACTATTTGAAAAATAAACACAGGTCACTAAGTAAGGTTACCTTTGATCCTAGTTCTGTCCAGTGTGACATCCTTGGCTCCATGTTCTACTAAGGAGCACTGAGTATCTGAGTTACCAAAGATCATTAGGATTTCAACTGTACTTCCCTGCAAGTCCTAACCCCACAATAATGAAGAACAGAGGCTGTTGAATGCTTTACACCAAGGACTGCCAACGAGAAAACAGCAAGCAAAAAGTGTGATGTACACATCTCCACCCAAGTCAGAGAACATGCACACAACAGCCCAATGGTCCCAGCATCTCCTCATTGTGCATTCTCAGGCTTCAACCGGCTTCTCTGGCTCTAGATATGTGCTCTCTGAGCTGGAACAAACAGCCTGGTGAATTCAAATGTTCTAATTCTTTATAATGGAATACAAATGAAAACTCACACAAAGTTCAAAATGTGAAAGTCACACTGATTTGGAATGGGCTAAATGGCTATACAAATCCTACACAACCCATTTTTAGAAAGCTCTGTCTCTTAGGAAAAAAAAATGTCTAGCTAAATTGCAACACAATTTTATATACTAGGAATTCCAGCAACACAACAGCTATCACACACCCTGTTCAAAAAAATCCTTTCTTGAGTACTTGAGAGTAACTAGTGTTCCCTACAAATCTTCTATACTAACTTTAGACCTTTGGACTATTCAGTAATGTGCCTTCTATAATGCCTAATATGCTAATAATTTTTTTTTTTGGGTACTCCTCAGTTTATCACTCTGAAGGTAGTACTACAACTACAATAAAAGACACAGGGTCTGCCCCAGGGGTTTCAGCACAGACTGACCACAGCCTCCCTGAGCACTGATGATTTGTTCTCAACAAAGCAGTGTTAAGAGTGTTGTTCAGCATTTACTCAGTTAAAACCCTTGGGAATTAATGTTGTTTCTCAGCTACTTAAAGGAAAGGATGCTCTTATCTTTGTCGGGCAGTTCCTGCCTGCATGAACAGTAACAATCAGCATTACTGTTAGGGGAGAAGCATCACCCTGCAGGCCAAGAGCACATTGTACAGAATGAAGGGCCTTTCTGAAGGAAAAGGAATCTGTGCATTGCAGAAGGGATGTCAGCAGGACTTGAGAGTTAACAGTTAACAGGGAGGAAAGGTGACAAAATGCAAACCAGAGACCCTTTCAGAGAGCAAGTGGTGAGCAGAAATCTTTTGGGTTCAGTTATTGCGTTCTGAAGACGAAAGCCAGTGTGGGTGATACTGGACACCAAGGGGTGAGAGCTTGAAGGTACAGGAGACTAGCTTAAGGATTCTGGAGGACCACTAAATGGTTTGAAGTAGGGGGGCAATAAGAAGGTGTTCATAGTTTGCTATGTAAACACCAGTTAGTGTGTGGAAAATGGATTTCAGAAAGAATAAATGTAGGGAGACCAGTTGGTGGGGAGGGAGGGAGCGAGTGGTAATGGAGTGAAAAAGAGATACAAGAAATTTAGGACCTGATGACAGACTTTGTGGGAAGGGTAAGGAAGAAGGATGCGTTAACTCAGGTTTTCTGAATAAAAATAGGATGGAAGATCTGTTATCCTACCTTACAGTAAGTATGTCATATGTGCAAGAAATACTGTCAAACCAGCTCCTGGCCTGACCCTGTCTAGCATTCTAAATTTACTGTAAAACTATAATACTAATATCTATCAATTTTTGTTTCTTGGCTTATATTTCCAGTCAGTTCATTTGACATCTGCTCTTTGCTTTCTATCATAAATCTAGTAAGTCATAATCTGTCATCATTAACTAATTTAATAAAAACGAGAAAAGGGGGCAGAGTCACAGCTGAGACCTTCAGCAGCCACTGATAGCCTTTTCAGGTCAGCAATGGTCCTTCAAACAAGACAAGAGAAAACTAACCGGCAGCAGCAGAAGCAACAGGCTCTGACTTCCCTATCATACCTGAAGTCTACTGTGCTATTTGATCTGTGTACTAATTTATTAATGGAGCCTACAACAACAGAACTTGATTCTCCCTATCAAACTCAAGTCCACCATGCCATTTGATCTGTGTGTTAGTTTATTAGTGGTGCCTACAGCAACAGACTATGCCAAATGGTTTGTGTGATACTCGGTTCTTTAATCAAAAGTATTTATTAAACTTTTGCTCTGTACCAAGAACTGAGGCAGGATTACCATGACCATGCCAACTTGAGAGTCGAGAAGACTCAGACTGAGCAGTGATGTCACAGTCTCCAGTCACACACCTGGTATAGGGGAGCATTACAAAATGAACCAGAGCTAAACACTAACAACTACCGAATAGTCTGTCAAATCCTGGGTTTTTATTCCTTATAGGTAAATATTAAATTTAAGAGGGATAAATTTGGTGTAAAATCGTGCTAGCCCTTCCGCTCTCTCTATTTTGAAGTCTCACTCTAGGATGCATGAGCATGTGCGTGCATGCGAACCCCCATAAGGGGAGTTTCCACATTAGCTTCTCTCTTCCCTTTACCAAACAACTTTGCAGTATTTTCTTAAAGATCCGTTTTAATTTTCATGTTTTTAATAGCATCTTGCTATAGTTTGATTAAAGGTGTTTCCAACCCTCCTCAGTACTCTATGTTCTCTGCTTCCTGGCTTGCTCCTCATGGCTTGCTCAGACTGCTTTCTAATAGAACCAGGCCCACAGCCCAGGGAGAGCCCTACTCACACACCCACCACTAATTAAGAAGATGCCATATAGGCTTGACTACAGCCCCATTTTATGAAGACATTTCTTAGTTGAAGTTCCCTCTTCTTAGATGACTAGTTTGGATCAAGCTGATAAAGCTAGCAAGCATGTCTGTCATTTAAGGTTCAGCATATGACTGATGAGTTGCACTGCTAGTGGAATCTTAGGGCCCGGCTTTTCATGCACTGTGGGGACTGCAAAGGCTACTGGTTTCAACAGCAGGAAAACAGCTTTATATGCAGAGTTTTTTCCAAAAACACTTGACACACTTTTTCATGATAGAAGACATTAAAATATTCCCTGAGCGATAACATGCCTAAGAGCGTCCAGTCACCTTTAAGTTTCTGTAGGTCCTCCTTTAGATCTGGCCCCGCAAGCATGAAGATACTTTCTGACACAGGATTCTTATCTGTGAGGCTTTCATTGCTGGTATTCACAATGGCTGTACAGTTCAGTAATGCCACGTCTCCTTTCCTGTGAAGCCAATGGATAAAAAAGCAGTTGTGGGAAAGAGAAGGGAGATAATTTCTCCAAAACCTTCTATCTCTGCAATATTGGCTTTGCTAATTCCCAAGCCAAGAAATAGCAAAGCAAATGCTTGGTTCACAATTAATCTGGTACCTGTGAGCTTTACTGTAACTGCTCCAACCCCAGAATTCACAAAGCCACCATGCCATACATTTGCCCTTTGCCACATTGCCTTCATTAAAACAGAATGTTCACACTGTTGAAAGTAGTTGCTTTAAAAAGTTTAGAAACAGCAGCAGTCATAATAGCCAAGAGAATATAACAACCTAACTGTCCTTCAACTAGTGGGCTGATAACGTGCTTTTAGGTGTGCACCACGGAGCACTGCTGAGCCATGAAAGAGAAGCAGTCCTTTGTACTGGAGTGAAAACATTGTACTAAGTCCAAAAATCTCACTGTGAAACTTCATGTATGTGAAATGTCCAACGCAGGCAAACCAGCGCGGAGATTAATTCTGAAGAAGATGGGACTATCACTGTCTTAACTGTGAGGAGGGTTTCATGGCTGCATGCACATAGTAACATTTACGCTGTACATTTAATTCTGTACAGTTTACTGTACGATAATTATACCCCAACAAGGCTGTATGTGTAAAAGCAGTATTTCAATAAGGCTAGGACTTAAATAAAAAAGAACTTTGGAGGAAAATAATAAGGATTCATACACAGTACGATATAATGAAAAAATTACCAAAGAACCACTTTTCCATTAATGTCCCGATTATAAAGAAAAGGTGATCTGATGGTGTCCTCCTGGAATGCCTCAGCTGTGCTGTCATGGGAGTTTAATTCATCTTTATACGAGTCACCCCAACTTAGCAGGGTGTCCACATCCACAAACTGGGAAGGTGCACCCAAGGGATCCATGGAATGGGAACTTCAGCTTGTATCTCAAACTCCTCAGCAATTCAGCAATCCTGGGAGACTTTAGCTAAAAAGAGAAGAAGAAATCATTTTAAACAAAAGCATAAATGTTACTCACAAATATTACTTTAATTCTACTAAGCCAACAAAGCAAACTCTCCTGTGGAATGGAATGAGCCAAGAGTACACTATGTGTCCACAGTCACTGTAATGGTCGATTAAAACAAGGACAACAAAAAAAACCCCTAAAAATGGGAATAAGGAGGGATTATATAAGCATAAATTCCTTTCAATAACTGCAACCCTTGTGATCAAAATCATCACAAAAATCACACCAGTTCTATTTTTCAGAAAGGACTATTCATTTAACATTCTCTGCAAAATAAGTAAATAAAATGCTCTATGACATGCTATAAGATATAAATTGATTATATGCATATATAAATTAAATAATTTCATTTGATAATATACGTATAAGTTAGTAAAACTGAATGAGACAAGGAAGTCCCTACACTTAAGTAGTAAGAGCTAATAAAGGTAAGGAATAAAAGAAGATAAACGAGGCTTGGATTTAAGAGACAGCATATGGGAGCTAGAAAGATGGCTCAGCAATTATGAGTGTATAATGCTCTTGAAGAGGATGAGTTTGTTTCTTAGCTCCCATGTTAGGAAGCCTACACCACTTATAACTCCAGCTAAGTTATATGATGCCCTCCCTCTTCTGGCACCTGCATTCATATATATGCACAGACCATGCATAGACATACACATATATATACCTAACTAAAAAAGTGAATTTTTTTTGTTTGTTTTTTGTTTTTTTGAGACAGGGTTTCTCTGTGGTTTTGGAGCCTGTCCTGGAACTAGCTCTGTAGACCAGGCTGGTCTCGAACTCACAGAGATCCGCCTGCCTCTGCCTCCCGAGTGCTGGGATTAAAGGCATGAGCCACCATCGCCCGGCTTAAAGTGAAATGTTTTTAAAAACGAAGTAGCATACAGAGAAAAAATGAACAGGATCTAGCCATACACAAGATAAGATATATGGGACTGCCCATGGTAGAGGAAGAAGAAGGTTATAGAAAGACATACAGCAGCATCTAGAGCGGGACTTGGTCATGGAAATGACTGGAGAAAGAGATGCTCAACTTACCACTGAGTCCTATGGCTGTTTCGGGGAACAGCTGACTCATTCGTCCACTCTAACTCTGTAAGCACTTGGTGCATGTTAGGTACTGTTCTAGGTCCTGGGAACACGGGTCACAGCGCATTTCTACCTTAGGGAGCCCATGCGTCCCCAGAGAAGAAAGGGGAGGATAACAGTGTAAATGGACTGCGTTACGGAGAAAGGTGACATGTGAGGAGCAAGGTAAATTGAGAAAGCAAAACAGGAGGGAAACAGCCAGGGCAATGACCAAAGGGCAAGAAGAAGTGAGCTGCAGTCCAAGAGGAGCCAGGAAGTCACTCTGGCTGGAGAATCTAATAGGTAATGAATTGATGACAGAGTTGGTGCAGAGGAAGGCTAGATGATGCAGTTTTAAGTCATGCCAAAATCCTTAGCTCTTACTCTAAAGATAAGAGAAGCCACTAGAGGGTCTTGACCATCACAACTAAATACACTGAAAGACAACTCTAGTTAGGGAAAGCAAGAGGGACAAGAGTAGCAGTAGAAAATTCAGGCAGGAACTTAGGAGAGAGTGGCCATGAAAAATGTCAGCTTTGAGAGATAATTGACAGGTAGAACCAAAGGACTTTCATAGAAATACAGAGGGTGAGGAAGCACATAAGCCAGACAATGGCTAGACTGCTTGCTTGAGCAACTGAGTAGGATAGCAATGCTATTTATAGAAAAGCAAGATTGGAGTTAAGCTGTAGGGTAAAGGAAAAACAATGACTTTCCCTTCCCATATGGCTTTTCGAATATGCTGATTCAAAATGCTAATTACCTGGCCATGTGCTTATTGTCAAACTGACAACTGGAAGCTTGAAGCTAGAGCTCAGAGCAGAGATTCAGATAATAGATCAGCTAATAGTCTCAGCTAGTGCAGTGCTGAAAGCTACAGGAACTAGATAAGACTGCCTGCAGAGTGAATGCAAACAGGGAAAAATAGCTCTCAGGACTGAGTCCTACAGCAAAATATGTACTAAGAAGACCATATGGGAGAGAGAAGGCTAGTAAGAAGGAAGGAAGGCCTGCAAAGGTGGTAGAGGAAGGCCAATAGGAGAGGGTATTCGTGGAGTGCTTCAGGAGGACGGTCAGAGCAGATGCTACCAAAGGACTAAGTGGGCTCAAGAAGTGAACAGACAGATGAAGACTGAAGAAATTCAATCTGGGAACTAGTTTTTAAACAGCTTCTTGACATGACACCAACATTTATTGTCACATTCAGGGAGAACACACATGCTCTTCCAAAAATAATTTATTGGTGTTTCTTGGTGAGAGGCACAGATACTAAGTACCAGATACGCTAATTCTTTTACATACATTGTTAGGAAGAAGTGTGGTCATTCACAGCAGTTAAAAAAAAAAGATCTTGTAGATTACACCAGGATAATTTGTCCTAGTGTTCAATATTTATACTAAATACTTCTTTAAAACTGGTTTTTCTAGATGTGTGCTTAGTTCACAATCAGCCTTTGAACCTGGAGGCAAACCTAACTTTGCTATGCTTACAAGTACTCAGACTTGCTCGAGGCAAACTGAACAGAGGACAAGTACCACTCACTCAATGTAATGACTATCTGCAGAAATTCCTGATTGCAAAAAAACATGCTGACACATGCTCAAAGTTCTTAGCCATAAGATAGAGATAGAAAGAGAGAGAGAATTCATGGAACACATAAACGGCTTCAAGACTGCAAACTTGCATGTCAACTTTCAGGATGAAATTGCTTTTTAAATGTATATTTCTGACTCTAACACCTGCTTCTAGAAGATTTGAAAATCAACAAAAAGTTAAATGATCAAGGAAAAAAAAATCTCAACTTTGGTGTAGCTCTCCTTTATTCCTGTGACAGAGGTAAAACCATATTGTGTGCATAACTTTGAACCTAGCTTCTCTTAACTACTGTCAGGTGACAAAATTACACAGTGCTACAGCGCAAGGTATGCTCAAGTCATGAGCCCCTGTGTGTCAAGGTGGCATAATGCAAGTCATGAGCCCCCGTGTGTCAAGGCCTAAGTTCGGGTTCCTGACTCACCATCTGTGAGCTGTGATCCTTGGGGTAAAGCTAGAGTTTCTATCGAAGCAGCTGTGATTAATCCAGGCTCATTGTGAAGACTAAATGTTCTGAAACCAGAGACCTGACGCAAAGCCAGGCACAGTGAATGACCTCTTAAGATGTCCTCAGGGCCAATGCAACCACAGTCAGGATGAATGAAGTTATATTTCCACGTGCATCAAAGACTCAAAGTCCTCACTGTCAAATCACCATGCAAGATAAAAGCTGGGTGCTGAGCTAAGTTACAGACATACAGATCTTGGTCATGGTTTTTCTTGCCATGTCTTGTTAATCCCTGAATAGCCCAACATCTGTCTGTTCCTATGCCACAAGGGTATGGAAAGCACACAAGCTTGTAAGGAAAGCAATCTAGACTACATGCCTCTCCACCAACACTACTCTTTTACTCATTCCCATCATCTCTCCAAGTGACTCCCAACAGCACCTGCAGAAAGAATCTTTAGAGTCCTTCAGTGACAATCGCCTTTGGCATTCATACTGTACCGTTTCCTCCTGGTTAACCTATGTGACCAAGAAGATAGCGCGGAGCGATGGTGGGGCATCTTCCCTTCCAAAGATAGCTAGAAAAGGCACTGTGGCCACACCCTGTCTCTGTCTCTGTCTCTGTCTCTCTCTCTCTCTCTCTCTCTCTCTCTCTCTCTCTCTTTCTCTCTCATTGTGCTCTGAAGGTGTTAGGCTCCAGCTGGGGAAGCTGAGGTTCTCTGCCGAAAGCTAACACCATGCCCAGGCTTTTGAATGAACCACTGTGGAAGTGTGGATCCTCTGGCCTTAGCTGACCTTAAAACTACGTCAGCCGCAGCTGGTTCTTTCACAGCAACCTCATGAGAGATGCTGAATCAGAACTTCACAACAATGCAACAATGCACCTCCTGAATTCCTGCGCTGGAAAACCTGTGAGAAAATAAACATTCCTTGGCCCATTATGTTCCAGGTTTTCATTCATTCATTCAAGAAGGTTGGACACTAAATGTCTAATGGAAGAGACAAAGCCACAAAAACCACACAAACACAAGATCACATAAACAGTGTGATAAATGAGCTACGACAAATGGGAGGCAGGGAGAGAGCAGTTTAGGCTAGAAAAGCAGAGATTGTCCCCTTCAGAAAGTAGCAGTAAGAACGAAAAACTGCAGCAAAGTTTTACACGGAGGGGAAAGTAATTCTGAGAGCCATACGTGAGAGTTTGGGGCATGAACAGATTCCCAGTGAATGTGACAGGTACAGAGGGCATGTCGCAAATACGCTCTCCAATTCTTACGTCACTCCCATGCAGCAGGTATTAAGACTCTTGTTTCAAACTCAGGGGCACAGTACCAGTCCAAGGACATGTAACTACCACGTGGACGCTGAGGCCACATGCAGGGCATGGGTCCTGAGGCCCATGTCACTCTCTCTGCTCTCTTTCCTTCCTGCTGTTCAAAGCACTAACTGCTCCCTAGTTCCAAGTCCATCTTCGTGCAGACTTTTCCAACTTCTGAATGATCTCTGGGTATATTCTGTATGCCTAAGCCTGCCAAAAGGGCGTAATTCAAGCACCAGCTGCTCTTCACAAGAATAGCATCAATTCTCCATTAACATCTTCCTCTCTCCCCGCCAGCTCCTCCTGTTCTTGAAAATCTATCCTATGGCAGGGCGGTGGTGGTGCACACCTTTAATCCTAGCACTTGGGAGGCAGAGGCAGGAGGACCTCTGTGAGTTCGAGGCCAGCCTGGTCTACAAGAGCTAGTTCCAGGTCAGGCTCCAAACTCTGTCTCGAAAAACCAAAAGAAGAAAGAAAGAAAACCTATCCTCCCTCATTTCTTCTTCAGACCACAGATACATCTTTTCAATGGTACTGGGGTTAAACCTAGGGCCTCAGGCATGCTGGGCAAACACTATCACTGACCTATAGCTCCAGCCCTCCCTTTACTCTTTATTTTGAGATGGAGCATCCTAGGTTGCCCAGCCTTGCCCACTCGAGCTCACACAGAAGCTCCTGCCTTGGCCTCCTGTGTAGCTAGGACTTCAGGTCTGTGCCACTGGGGCTGGCTCTCCTCACCACTTCACACTGTGTGAGTGTGTATGGTGTACGTACGCATGGACATGTGTAAGTATGGGAATGGGGGTTAGAGGTCAACAACAGGCGCCAATTGCTCGTTCCACTTATTTTCTGAGACAGGGTCTCTCACTGGGTCTGGTGTTCAGTGATTCAGCCACTAAACTACAAGGATCCTCCTGTCTCCTCATTCCAGAACTAAAATTACAGGTGCACGCCACAGCTTTCTACATGGGTGCTGGGGATCCAAACCCAGCCCTCACACTTGAGTGGCAGGGCTAAGAATGAGACATCATTCCAGTCCCCTCTTCACTTCTGAGCATATGTTGCAGAGTTCTGCTTTCCCTTTGTTTACTCAGCCTTTTGCAATTTTCCTTCAGCTCAGCAATGATTAAAGCTCTGATTCCAAGGTCAACAGAAATGTCTTAAGTTTACCATTTCCTCCTTGAAATCCTATTATTGTCTTTGTTTGCTGCGCACTCTGGGAGCTCTCCCATACATTCAATCATATCCAGTTGTTGGTTGGGTCTTTCCAGCTACCACACCCATTGCTTCCCACACTTGTATCCCCGGAGGTGGTGGTGCACACCTTTAATCCCAGCACTTGGAAGGCAGAGGCAGGCAGATCTCTGTGAGTTCAAGGCCAGCCTGGGGTACAAGAGCTAGTTCCAGGACAGGTTCTAAAACTACAGCAAACCTTGTCTGGGAGAGGGGAGGAGAATGTAAGGTTCTGTCCTTGTAGTGGACAAGAAAATGAAGATTAAGCTGTGCTATCTTATCCAGTCTGTGCACGCCTTTAATTCCTGCACTGGGCAGGCAGAGGCAGGCACACCTCTGTGAGTTCAAGGACAGCCTGGTCTGTGGAAAGTTCCGGGACAGTCAGGGCAACACAGTGAGAATGCGTCTCTCAAAGGGGTGGGGGTTGGGGGGAGGATTGCTGTCTTAGCACTCCATATCTAGACTAGGCTGCCTTCTGAGTGCTAGGATTAAAGTTATGACCCAAACCTGTCTTTGATCCCGTGATTAAAGATGACATCAGCTGGCAATGTCTAACGGTTGGACTGGCCTGAAAGATTCTATACTATTTTCCCACCATAGCATACATTTTTCCACCTCTAACAAGGTAATGCAGGAGGTAAGGAACATACACACCTATCCAAATGCTCCTTCCCTGCTTGAAATAAATCTATTGCCGCAATTTCTTGCCTTCTCTTTCCTCTAACCAACAAACGTATTCTTGTTTCAAAACACCCATATTGCTACAATCACCACGTATGTGTCTCCACCAAAGCAATTTTCTTAAAGATAGAAGATGAGGGGAACATGTTTTAAAACATAAAGAAAACTATACCTGGTAAACAATCCTTAAAAATTAAGCAGGAAGATAAATCTAACTGTCAACTACACACTTGTCTATCTATCTATGTTCTAGGCTGGCTACAGACTACAGAGGGCTTGCTTAATAAGCGACGTAAGGAGACACTTTTTTGTTTAATTATATACCAGCTTCAGTTCTATATAGACAGGCACAGACATCAGAGCTCATTCTAAAACTTCTAGACAGTCCAAGGATAGAAGAGGGCAGAAGTCAAAGAGAGAAAAACTAATTCCCTCTTTTCAACAGAGCAGAGTCTCTGTCTGCAATCAAGGACGGGCCAGCCCAGGGTCACTTCCCTCTCCAGTGGCCTGAGAGCGGAAACACAAAGCCAGGTCAATGTCACTCCAGGGACTGCGGGGTCCCTGGACAACTCAGCATCCTGGGCTCGGCGTCTGCCCAAAGCCGACGCAATCTACAGGGCGGGCTAGACTCGACTTGAGCCGCCAGCCGCAGGGCTATCCGCCACACCGCGTTCCGGCATCCCGAGACGTGAGCCTCCAGAGCTCCACGCCCAAACCTGCCCTGGGTGCGAGCCCCAAAGCCCAGGCCGACAGGCCAGTCTGATGCCTTCCAGCCGCTGCACTCGGCCGCGCCACCCTCCCCTCCCGGTTTCGCCCGCCTCTCACGGCGCTCGGGCGGGCCCATCCGGGCGGCGGTTCGCAGCTCAGCTCCGTCGCAGAAGGCGGGCAGGTGACATCTGCACACAAGGACTGCCAGAGGCAGAGACTGAAGGGAGTTGGGTCTCCAGAAGCCGGGATGACTAGCTTCAGCTTTCTGACAGCAAAGGCACCCGCTTCCCCTCCGCCACGCCGCCCAATCACAGCGTTCCGCCGTCACTTCCGCCCTAGAAGGTAAGAGGAACGCCGGGCGGAAGAAACTACCAACCGGACCGGAAGGGGCGGGTCCGAGGGCGGTGCTGCCTGCTGGAGCCTCGTGGAGGTGAGTGTTGCTGGCTGCTTGAAGGTTGCGGCGAGCGGTTCCCTGCGCTGTGGTGCTCTGGATGGGCGGACGGGGCGGAGGAGTCCGTGCTGTGGACACCGGGCCGGGGAGAGTCCTGTGTCCGCGGCCGTTTGCACCACAGAACCCGGAGTCCGCACCACTGCTCCCAGGCCGGCGAGTGCGTGGCCGCCGGAACTGCCCGACTTTCCTGGGGTTGAGGGGTGGGGGGTGATGTGCAATAGGAGAGTAGGCAAGGGAATAATATGAGAATGACAAGGTCGGAGGAAGGGAAACAAGAGAAGTTATTTGAAAAATAAGCAGCTGGTTAAAGTAACTGGCTCCCAGTGGATCCCTGCTTTTGGCTAACAGCTTAGCCCTTTATAGCCCAGGGCGGTGCATTTGAAAAGGGTAAGTTGAGGGTTTCTATGAAGTGCTGGGTAGCAAACTGTTGCAGCAACTCAGTGGTGACAAGCTGGGAATAAAAGTCCTGCTCAGTGAAAAACAGATGCTCTTCAGGGAAACCGTCAAGGGAGATGACAAACATAGAGACGTGTTTAGCGTGGTGATTAGCAAAAAATATGGAGTTAGGTTGGCTATAGTGGAGCATGGCTTTGGTGCTTCCTGGTTGATTTTGAGCTACTTGTTCAGCATCCTTGTCTGTAAAATGGATAAGAATAATGGCCTCTTCTGTTATTGAAGAGAATTTTTGTGACACATTTTCAGTGTACTAGACACTTACTGTTTTGCTTCTGCTAATGAAGTTACTACATGTTGTTAAAGAACTGAATGTGTTATGCCCAATAAATCATTTACTGTACTTTTGGAGCTCTAAGCCTTGCCACTATCTTTGTTTTTTGTTTTTTTTTTTTTTTTATAAGTCAAAGGTTACTAGAAACTCTAAAACCTTAATAGCTGGGGAGATTGTTTTAAAGTAAAATGAGATGAGGGATTTAGGAAGTAAGGTAGTCCTGTAAGGTACTTGAGAGGGGGTACTCTATAGATGTTTGGAACTCTTTATGGACCTAGATATAGAGATGTGGTGGTCCCCAAGCCCCAGCGTGCTGTATGCGTTCTCCACTGATAATACTCCAGAAGGGTATCTAATGAACGAGTTAGACTGGAGGAATAAGGATAAATGGAGAATTGAATTTATTTATTTATTTTTGAGCTAGGGTGACAGTCATATGTAGCCAAAGCTGTCCCTGGACTCCTTCTGTAGCTGAGGGTGACCTTGAATTTCTGAAGTTGCAGCTCTGTCTTCCCAGTGCTGAGATTAAAGGTGTCCACTACCATACATGGCCCTTTTAGCACTGTCGCTCGAACCCAGGAACTCTAGTATGCTAGACAAGCTGAGCTACGTTCTTAGCCCGTCGTCTTCATTGGCTCAGTCTCGGTTCTCATTAGAAGAAAGTGAAGCTGGATTTACGGTCATCTTTGATGCAGCCATTCAGTCTCAGCGGACCGGTTTCAGTGTCAGAATTTTGATAGCGGTTGACAGGGCAAAAGAGAATTGTGTGGCTGCCGTGAAGCTTTCATGTTATATGTTAGTGAAGTGATTGTGACAGTGGACACTCAGTGTACACAGAGGAAGGTGTTGCCACTTTCGTGGGCCTGGGGCATCTGAGGTCCTTGACATGACTGTGTTCATGTCAGCAGGCCACATTCACCCAGGGCTTCTCTGTTCCACATACAGGATCTGTCGGCATTTGGAGTTCATGGAGTCCAGCTAGGCTGACCCTGAGCTCCAGGGATCTGTATCTCCGCCTTTTGAGTGCTGGGATCATATACACATTTCTCAGTGCCTGGCTTTTGGTATGGCTACTAGAGATCGTGCTTGTATAGCAAGTACTTTACCATGAACCAAGTTATTATATGCTTTTGACCACATGAGAAATGGTTTGTGTTTGTTAGCCTTCCGGAACCAATGTACTGCAAAAACTGAATTTTGTTTATATTCACAGATTACCTTCCCGGTGGCTTCAGGCGTCTTACCATGGGGCTTACCAAACAGTATCTCCGATATGTGCCTAGTGCTGTCTTTGGCTTGATTGGCAGCCAAAAAGGTAACATTGTGTTTGTGACCCTTCGTGGGGAGAAAGGACGCTATGTGGCAGTGCCCGCCTGCGAACACGTTTTTATCTGGGACTTGAGGAAAGGCGAGAAGGTGAGTCCGAAATGAGGAAGTTGACACTGACTTTGGTTGGGGAGAGGCCTGACTGGCCTGCCTGCATTAATTTGTGTGAGAGCCCTCAAGTGATCATGTCCCTTTGCTTCTAGACAGCTCGCACCCAACAGCTTGCTTCTTAGCTGTCTATCCCTGTTAATTGTCATAGGCCATTAGTTGTAGCTCTTACTCACTTCTCCTTTTGTTTACAAATTCTACTTTTCAAGTTCTGCTTGTGTGCACAGCCAGTCGTATAATACTAGGATTTCAAAAGGACTGTTATTGCACTGTGTGAGTGGAGCCTTCTTATATATGCTGTTGAGATCTAGCAGTTGCAGAACTCTGCTTTGACTGTGACTGAGGTTGTTCCTTTTCGCTAAGCACATGAAGGTAGGTATTTGATTCATCCCTGTTTACTGTGTGACTCCTAAGAGGTGAGAGGATGGATAGATTAGGTAGGTAGGTAGGTAGGTAGGTAGGTAGGTAGGTAGGGAGATAGATAGATAGATAGATAGATAGATAGATAGATAGATAGATACTTGTTGCTACCCAGATAGGTACATAGGTAGGTAGGTAGGTAGGTAGATAGATAGATAGATAGATAGATAGATAGATAGATAGATAGATAGAT
>JABTXL010004201.1:1617176-1659807 GCA_025134845.1 Neodon shergylaensis
GATAGATAGATAGATAGATAGATAGATAGATAGATAGATAGATAGATGTTGCTACCCAGATAGATAGATACAGACAGACAGCAGACAGACACGCACACTTGTTGCTACCTTTAGCCTCTTGGAATGAAACCACTAGTGCTATAGTGCCACGAGGTTATGTTAAAGCCAGGCTGGGTTTATAGCCCTTTATGAAAATACACTCAAAGTAGTTTGGTGACTTATTTCATTGTCTGGATAGTTTGCATGTATCTACCAATGTCAAGCTTGAGAGTAAATGGATACCTTTTGAAGATCTCGTTGTCTCTGCTTGTAGATTTTATCATTGTGCACCAGTGACTGTAAACTGTTGGTACTCACTGTGTTACTGAAATCATGCCCACGCCGGTGTCTTCATGCATGCCTCACTCCTCTGCATTGGTTTTTATGATTTCAGATCCTTATCCTTCAGGGGCTTAAACAAGAAGTCACTTGCTTGTGTCCTTCCCCAGATGGGCTGCATCTGGCTGTTGGCTACGAGGATGGATCCATCCGAATCTTCAGCCTCCTCAGTGGTGAGGGAAACATAACCTTCAATGGACACAAAGCAGCTGTCACCAGCTTAAAGTACGATCAGCTAGGAGGCAGACTGGCTTCTGGGTCCAAGGTGAGCCTCGGAAGACAGGTGTCCCACTGTGTAGAAACAGATCATCTCATCAGTTGTTCCGTGAACCTGGATTCTCAGTGTCCAAGCTAGTGCACAGTTGGGAGAAATAGAGTGAGGAAGATGGGTTTACATGGGAGGGAGTATGCTTCTTATTTTCTGTTGTGTTCTCTGAAAAAAAAAAATGAATAATGAGAGAATAAGACAAAGGTCCTCTGGAACCCATCATATTGTGGAAGAGCTACCCCAAACTATAAAACAGGGGACTGTGAAAGAAAAGATGGTAATAATTCGCCAGCAAATTCTGTAAAATTAATATTATTCCTATGTTTTAAAAAGCTAATGAGTTAAAGCCAGGCATGCTGCTGCTCACCTTTAATCCCAACAGTCAAAAGATAGGGGCACTGCATCCTTGTGAGTTTAAAGCCAGTCAGCCAGGCTATGCCCTCCAGAGGATACATAGTTGAGACCGTCTCTCAAAAGAGAAAACATTATTTCCCCAGCACAGAAGAAGGGGAAGTGAGCTGTTTGCAATTAATAGCTACTGGGAGAGGAAAATCAGTTTTCTTCAGTGTAATGACACTATGTATATTAGCCACGCTTCAGGCAGGTCCGGTGCTTGGGTAATTGGCCAACATAAACCACACTTCGTTTTTGTCGTTTGTTTTTGTTAAGGAGGGAAAAAGAACATGAAGTTGGGTGACTGGGAATGTTGCAGGGAAGAATATGATTAAAATATGTGAAATTCTCAAAAAATAAAAACACAAAGAAGATTGATAGATTTGAAACATAAATTTAAGACATTAAATTTTTTACATTTTAAAAAAGTATAAAAAGAAAAATACAGCCTATAAGAGGTAACACCAATTACGTTAAAAGACACAAGTGAACAGTTTTAAAGAGATGAAGGTGGCCATTATTTCTCCCAAATCGTGGGAAAAGTGAGCATTAGGGGTTGAGATATGGCCCAGTTGGTAGAATGTTTGCCTAACATATAGCAGTCCCTGACTTTGGTTCCTGGTACCATGTAAACTTGTCGTATGCCTGTAATCCTAACACTTGGGAGATAGAGGCTGAAGATCAGAAGTTCAGGGTCATCCTCAGCTTCAGAGTGGAATCAAAGCCATTCTGGAATGCATGAGACCACATCTTAAAGAAACAAAAATATCACTAGTGTTCAGAAAAACAAATTAGAGCGGTTATGAAGACCAAGCATTCTTCACTGAAGAAAGGAAATTGACTGTCATTTCCAGAAATGTGATAATACCCAGAGTACACAGGTGGGAAGCTGGTCTTCTCATGCATGTCTTTGGTTGTTGTATAGATAGATTCAGTATAAGGACTGCTTTAATGATGTGAATCTAAACTGTAAAAATAACCATATCCTTTAACCAAGAACATCAGACTGTAGTAATTATATGTACTAAGATAAATGTACAAGGATTTATGCATGTGAAATGATCCATATGTGTAAAATATAAAATTTAAACTGTGATACTAGAAACTAGAGTACAGCAGATTTAACTACCAAAATGCATTAAATAAGAAGATGGTTATAAAGTGAGCACATAGCATGAACTCTCTTTACCTCTTTATTTTGTTTTGTGTTTTTGATGTGGGGTCTTACTGGACCGTCCAGCTTTTCTCCCTCGTAGGTGGGATTACAGGGGCCTTTTGCCATACCTAGAGATTAAGAAAATAGCCCAGAGAGCTCATGCATTTACAACTAGAACAATGTAAATCGAAGTTTTTGCTCCTTATTCTTTGATGAAAGGGTAGGCTGCTGCCTAGCCTGCTTTCCTAGTTGTATAGGACAGTCTATACAACTGTCGCGATTGAGTCCCATTATTTGTAGCCTTTGGCCTTTTGTGGTAAGAAGAATGTTTTTTCTTAAGTGTTACTTTATCCCTAAGGATACAGATGTTATTATCTGGGATGTGATCAATGAGAGTGGCCTCTACCGTCTCAAAGGACACAAGGATGCTGTCACACACGCTCTGTTCCTACGAGAAAGGAATCTGCTAGTTACAAGGTAAAGACGATGAATTTCAGAGTTTTGAAGAGTTGGCCTTGCTGCTTGTTGCTCCCTGCTGTGCTCATGCATGTGTGTCGGTATGCTTCCTCTCGAGCTGCCAGCTTTCCCCCCTTCTGCCTCTCAAATGCTAGAGTTTTGCCATGAGTCACAGCATTTTGAAACTTTCTTTTCTGATTCTCTTGTCAAGTGGGCGTTTGTTTTCTAAATCTCTAGAAGGCAGAATGCTAAGCTATGTGTTTAGTTCAGCCTGCTTTTTGAGGGAAAATGTGTCGCAGGCGTAATCAACATCTGTTAAATTAAACCATTTGAAAATTTTAATTTTGTTATGTTAAAAGAGATCAAATATTGTCATCTTTATATGGCCCAGCCCACTGTAACCACTGTCTGTAAGGCGTTCACTCAGGAAAGACTAAGAGCATAAGGTTTGTCAGGCAGTAATTAGAGAAACATTGTAGTGGCTCAGGAAGAGCCCCAAACCCTGTCCCAGTGGAGATTTGTTAGGGGAATAAGAACAAACAGGTTTTGAGACAGATGTGAGAAGAGCTTGACCTTGATTCTGTGGAGAATATTAGTCAACTTTAACAATAGGTTACCTCGGTGTTGTGGGATGAGAAGCAATGGACAAAGAGACCATGTGAGAAGCTGCTGAATTAATGCAGGTTGGAGGAGACGTCCAGGTTTTTACAGATGTGGATTAGGAGTCCAGCTTGAGAGACCCCACAGAGGAGGTGTTTTCAGTGTGGAGAAGCTGGTGTGGGTGACAGGGAGCTGGGAGGTCGCAGATGATCCTGTGCTAGAGAGTGGCGGTGCTGTAAGTGAGGTGGGCGGAAGGCAGATGGGTCGTGTGTTTCGGAGCGGAGCGCAGTCACTTCTGTGTGTAGGAGGGAGCTCCTTATTTTCACGGGAGAGTTGGGATTCTTCACGTACCAGGGCACTCAGACTAGCTTCCAACATTCCTGCTGTGTTATTCTAAAACAACAAATGAGTTGCTCACATCCCTGTTAGTTTAATGAATCTTCCCAGTAAGATTCCTTTCTGGTTTTTCTTTTAGTGGGAAAGATACTATGGTAAAGTGGTGGGACCTTGATAACCAGCACTGCTTTAAAACAATGGTCGGCCACCGGACTGAGGTACGTAGGGGTCTTGGGCTCCAGAGAAGCGTGACAAAGCAAAAGGCAAAAGATGGTTTCTCCCCTGGCTTTTCCTGGCTCTTCTTACTACTAATACTGATCTGTGTGCTGTCTTGAGAGATAGTGAGGTTTGCTGGGAAGAAGCAGTGGCAGATGTAGCTTTTCTGGTCTTGTACATATAAGCCCTTGGTGGCTTACAACCTTTGAGTTCATTATTTTAAACTCACCTGTGACTGTTGTATTGGAATTCTCTAGAGGAACAGAACTTATAGAATGAATATATATGTATGTATGTATACATAAAGGGGATTTATTAGAATGACTTACAGGCTATGGTCCAGCTAGTCTCAACAATGGCTAGCAACCTATGGAATGTTCCGAGAATTTATTAGTTATTCAGTCCATGAGGCCGGATGGCTCAGCTGATCTGTGAATGCCAGGCTCTTGAAGAAGTAGGCTCTAGTGCCAGTCAAGGGATGGATTTGCCAATGAGAGTGAGAGCAAGCAGGCAAAGAGAGAGCAAGCTTCCTTTTCCCACGTCCTTTATATAGGCTGCCAGCAAAAAGTGTGGCCAGATTAAATGTGCATCTTCCCACCTCAAAAGATCTGGATTAAACGCATATCTTCCCACTTCAGGGATCCGGATTAGAAGCAGATCTTTTCATTTCAAATGCTTTAGTTAAGAAAAAAATCGCTGGCAGGTGGTGGTGGCACATGCCTTTAATCTCAGAATTCAGGAGGCAGAGGCGGGTATATCTCTTGAGTTTGAGGCCAGCCTGGTCTACAGAGCAAGTTCCAGAACAGACTCCATAGCTACTGGGAAACCCTGTCTCAAAAAACAAAAGAAAAAAGAAAAAAAATTCCCTCACAACCTCACAGGTGTGCTCACTCATTTGCGTTAATTCCAGATGTAATCAAGTTGACAAACAAGAATTAGCCACAACTGTGGATTCATTTAATGATATGTGAATTGCCTTTCCCAGGTGCATACATAGAGCAAAAGGGTAGTTTTATGTTTACCTGAACAAGATTTATTCAGCCAAGTTCAGAGGATATTTTAAATATCTTTGTCTTCCTTTATGTCAGGCATTCAAAAACATACTTGTAGTAATGAAGGATTCTAATAAAGAGAATTCTATGAAAATTTATTGGGAATAGTATTGCTGTGTCTCTACTGTTTAATTCTTGGATGCTAAAGGCTGAGGATTATGAAGTAGACATTAATAAGGCTCCTTTTATTTGCCAGACATTGCCATAAACAACATGAGACCCCGAATCGTGGATTGTGCTCGGTACTTGTGTAGCTATTATCTGAACAGGACAGTAGGAAAGTAGAGAAATCCTAGTAGCACATGAACAGTTTCCCACTGGAAAAGTGCTTCACTTAGTGGGTTGGGAAAGCTCTCTTAATATACTGTTCCTTAGATTTGAAATGCCAGAGGGACTTCAGTATAGTGAATGTACACTTTTGCAACACTTCATTATGCCACTTGGAGTATTAAAGATTGATCAAGCTGTTTTTTATTCCTAGGTGTGGGGCTTGGTTCTGGTTTCTGAAGAAAAGAGATTAATCACTGGGGCTGCAGACAGTGAGCTGAGAGCCTGGGATATCGCCTATCTGCAGGAGGTAATGACTGTGTTCAAATCATGGCCAATTGCATGTTTTCGCAGTTCATTTCATTAACATAGAATCAGATGAAATAGAAGGAATTCTTACGTTGATGACCTGAGTGTTCTAAACAAGACTTTTCTTCATTGTGCATTCTAGCTTTGGTTTATTTAAGCTGAAAAGAGAAGATTATGGCTTAGAGCTTCTGGTAATAATGTTTAGGTTGTGGCATTTTAGCCTTGTATTCCTGGACCTATGGACTTATCTGGGTGGACTTTAGAGGTCTTCCTCTTCAAACAACAGTCTTTGTAGGATGCATGCATTTTTGTACACATATTCTCAGGAGTCTTACAGTGGTTCTCAATTTATGTGTGTGTGGGGGCGGTTGTAAGCTTTAGGCTTAGTTGGAGTTAGTGTGTAGCCATACATCCAGTAGCCATTGTGATGGGTTTTATATATCTTAGCCTCGCGTCTGTTTTTCCTGTGTTTAAGGAGAAACTATAATATACCTTACACTGCCTCTGCCAGTACCAATACCAGTGGCAAGCTTTCGCTCTAGAATCTTTTTTCCTACAAAGAGAAAACTTTGAAGTTAAGGAAGAGTTGTGCCATTAGTTTTTAGTACTGTTATCTACTCACATATAGTCCTCATACTATGGAAATTCAATGGAGATTGTATAATCAATAGTGTTTTGTTGTATATAATGCCAATTTCTAATACATTCTGAAACTTGTCCTGACATTGAAGAAGTTTATCAGAGGTCACCAGTCAAGATGTAAGTCGTTGAGAGGCTTATAGGTCGTTGGGGTTAAAAAACATACCTGAGAGGTTGTAACTTATTCTTCCATCTTTATAAACTAGATTGATGACCCAGAAGAACCAGAGCCCAAGAAAATCAAAGAGTGTCCTAGAACACAGGACACACCTGAAGCAGAGGATGGTGCTCTTGAGGCGGATGAAGCATCTGAAGAAGATGTAATCCATTTTGTTTCTTTGGTTGGACTGAGTTAGTCGGGCAAGAAAGGGCAGATTTTAGGTTAACCATCTCCAGTATCATTTTAGGGGATGTCTTGTCACCTGTATATATTAAGTTCATGCCTTTTCAGAGGCTTTAACAGAGCAGACATTTAACCCCCACATCCACTTGCTTCCTCTGTAGCGCATCCTGTCCTGCAGAAAAGCTGGCTCCATAATGCGGGAAGGAAGGGACAGAGTTGTGAGCCTGGCTGTGGACAAGACAGGCCGGATTCTTGCGTGCCACGTGAGTACCAGGCTTAGAGAACAGTCACACTGCTCCTTCTCAATTTTAGTGTTTAATAATTCAGAAAATGGGTCTGGAATGATAGCTCAGTGGACGAGTGACGCACTTGCAGAGGACCCGGGTTTGGATCCCATTGTCCATGTTGGGCTTTTCACAGCCACTTGTGACTCCAGCTTTAGGGGATCTGATCAGATGTGTCTGACCTCTGCAGGCACCTCCACTCTCATGCACATACCCACACAAAAACACACACCATATAAAACTTAATTAATTTAATTAAAATGAGTGTCTAATGTTCTAGCATAGCATTTATAACATGAATGAAGGTAACTACATTTGTTATTATTAAAGACCACTTATTAAAGACTAGCTTTTCTCATCAATGTTAAAGGCGCATGCTCTGGCCTTCAAAGGAATACTCAATAGGAAGTTCTATTCCCACTTATAGACAAGACGACAAATCCAGAGAGATGAACTTGTTCGTGATGATTCAGCCAGTAAAGGAAGACACATAAATGTTGCTGTTTCGTTTTTGCAGTGTATAAGCTAAATTGTAAATTGCCCGTCTTAGACTCACATTGCCTGCCTTTTTGCCTTTCTAGGGAAATGATTCTGTGCTAGAAGTATTTTGTATCCTTTCCAAAGCAGAAGTTCAGAAGAAAATGGATAAGAAGCTGAAAAAAGCTAGAAAGAAAGCAAAGTATGTTTAAAAAAAAATAGTGATAATAAAATATCTTGGGTAGCCATATACTATAGAAAAACTGACTTTAAAAGAAAACACTGACGTGATTACCATATTAGAGCTAAAAACTAGAGAATTTGTGGGGTACTGGTACCACAAGGTTTGAATTTTTGATTCAGACTTCTTTATTCCTAACACACTTCAGAGTCATATTAAGACCCTCACAAAAATAGGCTGCAGACTCCAGGCACACTGGGAATGTCTGTGCGAGTATCAGGGACATGCAGGCAGCGATTCTGCAGCCAGCTGGCCAACCAGGAGCAGAACCCAAGGACTCCAGGTTCCCTAAGAAACACTGAGACAGTGTCTCAAGTGGAGCATAGTTGAGGAAGACAGGCATCCTACATGGGTATCTGGCCTCCACACACTCAAACATACCACAAAAGACCAAAGAAAGAAAAAAGTCTCTAATGGGTGGTTTATCAGATTTAAAGGTGATTTTTAAAATCATCTGATCAAATGTTTTAAGATGTGTTTTGGTTCACATGACAAGGTTCAACTAACTGCGGGTCAGAGACTTGCTGAGGAAGTTCTAGAGTTAGCTAGAGAAGTCCATCAGGAACACCTCAGTGCAGAGACTTGATTGATGGAGATCGCAGGAGATGATATGGGCCGGTTGCATTCCCAGGCTGTTTGCTAAGAGTGACCAGTGAACTGTAGTCTGCTCAGTTCTCAAGGTAACCCTGGTGGCCAGGCCACTCCTCCAGCATCATCCGCTTGTTTGTCCCAGGACCAGAGTGTCGGTCGGTAGAGTGAGAATCTCCTGGGAAACTGATAGGTGATACTTCAGGTGTGTTTCCCTTGCTAGGCTGAATACTGACAGCGGGGAGGAGGACCCAGAAACTGGTGTCTCAGTGACTCTGCAGGATGAGATCCATCGGGTGGCCAATATCAAGGCTTCTTCCAAGATCAAGTAAGTGAAGATTTAGTGTCTTAAGTATCCCTGGCATGTCACAATATTTGCCAGTGTGTGTGTGAATTAAATTAGAAGGTGGTGATCATGTCACATTCACAAGCCTACATGTCCATGTTTTTATTATTATTTATTGATACTTTCAGGCTGCTAAATATGTGTCAAAACTAAGAGCTGAACAAAATGTATTTATTTATTACTTTTTTACTTTAAAATCCTATGCTGTGGGTCTCTGGGGTGGTTCAGCAGGTGTAGGGAAAGGTGTGCTTGCTGCCGTGCCTGACAGCCTTTGGTCCCTGGGGCCCGTGTGGGAGAAGAAGAGAATGGGCTCCTTCAAGTTGTGGCCCATATACATGTGTACACACATACACACTCAAATAAGTAAAAGCAATAAAAAATTTTAAGGCCTGTGCTCTACTGCTGCTCAATACCCAGAACAGTATTATATCTAAAGTTCTGTATGCACGGTTAAACCGTAGATTGACATAAGCTTTTCTTAGGAAATGTTGACTTCATGAGCCAAGACAGTAGCCGGAATGTTTGTGATGACTCTGCCTTGCAGATCCTTTGACCTGATTCATTCACCTCAAGGAGAGTTAAAGGCAGTCTTCCTGCTGCAGAACAACCTGGTGGAATTATATTCACTCAATGCATCCCTGCCGACCCCTCAGCCTATCAGGACAAGCAGGATCACCATTGGAGGCCACCGCAGTGACGTGCGCACTTTGTCATTCAGCTCGGATAACATAGCTATGCTTTCAGCCGCAGCTGATTCCGTTAAGATCTGGAACAGGTCTGTGAATGATTCCTGTACCTCCATTGAGTAGAATTGCCTTTTCTTTGAAATGTTTTTGGTACTCTTGATGATTGGCTTTTATTCTCAAGAACCTAAACACGGTTCAGTTAAAAGATACAATTGGTGCATTTTGGCAGTTGGTCTATGGAGCTTCTATCAGATTTTGGTGTGGAGCTGGTGAGACTGCTCAGCAGATAAAAAAGTACTTGCCACTAAGGACCTGAGTTTGATCTTTGGAAAGTGGGAAGTGAGAACTGGCTCTTGCAAGTCGTCTTCTCTCTCTGTGTGTGTGTGTGTGTGTGTGTGTGTGTGTGTGTGTGTGTGTGTGTGTGTTGGCTCCTCTCCATGAATAAAATGGAAAAACAAAATTAAAAAAATTAAATTTGGAGTAAAATAAACCAAGATTTTCCTTCCTTTGAAGCTTTGGCTGCATTTGGCTAGAAGGAAGCATGCAGCCAGTGCTCCTTTGTATCTGAGTCTATATGCCATCAGAAGTCTCTCTCACACTCTGCCCTCCTTCCTTTCCCTCAGACCTTGGGTAATTCCAATACTCTAATGCTGATGGTGTTGCTTCCTAGTTCACCATCTAGAATCATATTCCGTGTGCTCTCATAGAATGTTAATTTAGCTAATTTAGTGAATCTCTGCTAATTACGTTTGTCTATGTCCATATATAGTAAACAGGAAGTACGTGAGGCCGTGACAGGTATAAGAGAGCATACTCTTTTTACAGAACCCCCCTCCTCCAGGCAGGGTTTCTCTCTGTAATAGTCCTAGCTGTCCTGGAATTCACTCTATAGACCAGGCTGGCCTTGAACTCAGAGATCTGCCTGCCTCTACCTCATGAGTGCTGGGATTAAAGAGGTGCGCCACCACTGCTCAGCCTTACAGAAAATTTTTATATAGACTATACTAAGTATAAAAATCAGTAACAAGTTGGGTGTGGTGGTGCACACCTTTAATCCTAGGACTCAGGAGGCAGAGGCAGATAGATCTCCATGAATTGAAGGTCAACCTGGTCTCAGAGCGAGTTCCAGGATAGCAAGGATTATTACACAGAGAAACCATGTCTCTAAAAACCAGACCAAACCAGTAAGTTATTAACAGTGTTATATGCCGTACACGATATGCTGCACTTTACATAAATTTCATCTCAGGTTTGCATGCATCGGCTTCACTAAAAAAATCTAAGTACACGCAATGCACTACAGTGGCAAAAAAGTTGTTTTTAAAGATTTGTTTTTATTTTATAAGTGTTTGTGCATGCCTGGAACCCATTGGGGTCCGCACTGGGCATTTGTATACCCTGAAACCTGATAACAAAACAGGCGTGAGCTGCCATGTGAGTGATGGGAATCAAACCCGGGTTCTCTGGAAGAGCAGCAAGTGCTCTTAACCACTGAGCCATTTTCTACTCCATTATAGTCTTAACAGGACTTCCAAGTATGTGGTGTGTCATTAACGAAAACATTGCAAAGAGGTGTATGTCTGTCTGCATTTGCTGATTGAATAAATGTTAACATTCTATTAAATGAATTTGTGGACTGGAGTGAGAGCTCAGCAGTTAACAGCACTGGCTTCCTTTACAGAGGACCTGGGTTCAATTCCCAGCACCAACATGGTAGCTCACAACCATTTGTAACTCTAGTTCCAGGAGATCTGACACTCTCTTCTGGCCTCTGAGGGCACTACATGTCTATGGTACGCAGACATCCATGCAGGCTAAATATACATGTACATAAATTAAGAGTAACAATAATAAAATTAATTTTTAGATATTGGTAAAGATAAGACATTTCAACCTGAAACTCTAAGGTCTTCTCTCCTAGGCCTTGGAGGCTGGGCTCTATGGAACCCAGCCGATACCTTGCTTTCCTCTGCTTTTATATGGTCTCTTTTGTGACTAAGATGAATGTGAGCCAAAAGTAAGACTTGTCTTCTGTCATGTCAATCTCTATGTGTGGCTCGGTGCACTGAAACACGTACTTCTAAGGTGGGAAACGTTGCTTTATTGTGAGCTCCATGTCCCTTCTTTCCCGCAGGTCTACCCTGCAGTGTATCCGCACAATGCCTTGTGAATATGCCCTCTGCTCCTTCTTCGTTCCTGGTGACAGGCAGGTGGTCATAGGAACAAAGGTAAGGCTGGGCTTCTTTGTCAGCGGCTCAAAAGATGTTCAGGAAGTTGGATTTTTTGGAACATATTGGTAATTAATTTATTAGAGGTAGATAATAGCTTATTCACCTTTTTGGTGTTTTTACAATTTTACTTTCTTGTTTAAAAAAATCATCTGTCAAATTACAAAAAAAAGGCATTAAAGTCAATGAGGTAACTGCCATCGGCATTTTGATGATTATCCTGACATGCATCTTATAAATGCATGTAATTATGTTTAATTGATGGTAAGATATATTAGTTGTAAATAATAAAATAAATATATTATCAGGTTTGACAGAACATGGTACTCTAAAGCCATGACAACCTGACCAGGTCTTCATTCTTAGATTGTTGTCAGTTTGGGACAGCCATGATAAGACATGGATTTGGATTCAGATTGTCTTCCAAACCTCTCAGAGAATGCTGCTTCACCTGTATAGCAATGATGACATGGCAGGGCCCCATACTCCAGCACTTAGTCTCTTTGCAACCTTTTTTTTTTTTCTTCGAGACAGGATTTATCCATAGCTTTTGGTTCCTGTGCCTCCCAAGTGCTGGGATTAAAGGCGTACGCCACCACCGCCCAGCTTCTTTGCAACCTTTGAAAGGTTCCTTTAGCCCTGTTAGCCTTGCTTCGGAGTGCAAACAAGCAGACTGGTCCCAGCAAAAGCGAGTAGTAAGAGTAGAATGGAATAAAGTTTTTTGGGGGCATGTGTTTGTCTTGAGACAGAGATTTTCTTTGTAGTCCAGGCTGCCTCAAACTTACGATTCTCCTGTCTTAGCTTCCAAGTGCTATGACTATGTAGGGTGTTTTGAGAAGTATTTTTTAAGCTGGGCATTGGTGGTACACACCTTTAATCCAAGCACTAGGAGGCAGAGGCAGGCGGATCTCTGTGAGGTCTAGGCCAGTCTACAAGAGTGAGTTCCAGGGCAGGCTCCAAAGCTACAGAGAAACCCTGTCTCAAAAAACCAAAAACAAAAAGAAAGAAGGTTTTCATTTGAATTGTTCAGATGTGTCTATAGCCATGGTGTTTCCCTTTTGAAGTGTGGAACCAGTGAAAACAGCAGAGTCAAGAACTGCAAGGTTGTACTTTCCATAGCTGTGTATGAAGGCAGTTCAGCCAACATTAACTCCATGTTTGAGTGGGTAGCAGTCTGTCTTCAGATAAGGAAAACAGACAGTATTTAGACAGGATCCATTTTCTGAGCAGTTGACCTGTGTTGTTGTTGCTTTTCTAAACTCTGTAGGCATGAATCATGAAGTTTGTAGATGTGCTCTTTACAGCTCTGTTCCCTTTCCTAGACCGGAAATCTGCAGATTTTTGACCTGGCCTCGGGCAACCTCCTGGAGACAGTAGCTGCCCATGATGGAGCTCTTTGGTCCATGTCTCTTTCTCCAGATCAGGTAACTGCAATGACTCTACAGCCCTAGGCCTCGGCACTTGGGCTGCACTGTCTAGTGTTGCCTCAGAAGGCTCGCCTGTGTGTCTGATCTTTAGATTTCACAGAGATGTCATCTCACTCCTGTGGTGTGAGTAGCTTCCATTGCAAAACTGAGTAGTTCAACTGTTGATTCTCAGTAGCGTGGCTTATTTTTAAACAGTGGTTTGTGGTACTTTACAGAGGGAAACATTTTCTGAACACATACAGAGGATGAAGTACACTTTGCCCTTCCCGCTTTAGTCCAGCAATGACTAGAGAAATTATTTAGCAAATATTTGAGCCCGATAGCTCAGTAATAAGTGCTTGCATTCCTAGTGCTTCCTCACCCGGAAAACTGCACGTTGAGCCTAATCCAGGTGCTGCTCTGATGTTTTGAGTTTGGTGGTCTTAGGTTCTTTTTTTTTTTTTTCTTTTCTTTTCTTTTTGATAATACTTTGGCATTTATCCAAATATTCTCAATGATAGCAATTTTTTATCCACTGAAAGTATGTACTTTTGGAAAAAGTAAATACAGAGTTTAGCATAGCCACTGTCTATTAGGATAATGTACATGTGGGTATGTGTTTATGAGATGGGACAGCAGAGACGGCAGTTGATTTTTCTGAATTTGGGAAACCCTTGCAAAGGTGCTTAAAGCAGGGACATTGCAGGAATAGTGCGTATGTTTCTGAGGTGAACACTGGAAACGGACTATTCATTGATACATGTGTATTAAACTAATCTCACTGCTTTGTAGCAAATTTGTTTGACTTCTCTCTTAGATGAAGTTGAAAAAATAAAAATAAAAGAAACTCCATCATATTCCGTAAAGGCTTTTCTTAATGATGTTACCTAGGACTTCAGCGATTATACCTGTCAGTGTTAGTCAGGGCTGAAATTCTCAAATGAGGTCTGGCAGTGCCCCAGTGGAGCAGTGGGGCGTGGGTAGACTTTTCTTCATTCTTGTCAGCCTCCGTTAAGTAAAGAGAGTTTGAGGCTCTTTTGATGTGTGCTCAGCAGAGTTTTGGGGCTACACTGGTTTTTAACTGACGTGTCATTTAATTTTCAGCGTGGCTTTGTGACAGGTGGTGCTGATAAAACTGTCAAGTTCTGGGACTTTGAGCTGGTGACAGACAAAAACAGTACCCAGAAGAGGTGAGCGGACGTTTGTGTGGGGCTTTGGAATGAAGGGAGAGCTGTCATTATGTGTCTCTGGGTCAGGTTTGGAACTGTGTCTGTGGAGTTCTCATCTGTCACTTCTTCCTTGCTGCTGTCTGGGTAGACTTTCTGTGAAGCACACCCGAACCCTGCAGCTAGACGAGGATGTCTTGTGTGTCAGTTACTCCCCCAATCAAAAGCTGTTGGCTGTGTCGCTGCTGGACTGCACTGTGAAGGTTTTCTATGTTGACACTTTAAAGGTACAGTGGTTCTGGCTGGGAATCATCTTTCTCTGCAACCTTGGAATTTGGGATGATCTAATGTGGCTGTTTTGTTTTAGTCAATTTTTATTGTGTTACACTTTCTTATTATCTCTTAGATGTCTGTTCTTCTCTAGTGAGAGACAGAAGGGGAGTGGATCTGGATGGGAGGAGAAACTAATCAGGATATTATGTGAGAAAAGAATATTTTCAGTATAAGGGGGAAAAGTTGGACAATATCCAGCAATAGTATATTTCTAAAAATTGTTTATGAGAAAAACTTAAGGGTATTAGAGACACCAATTGTGTTACAGAGTTTGTCGGTTTTGTTTAAAACAAGCACTAGTTCACATGTTCAGAAGATCTGTAGACAGAAATCCCTGTCCTGTCATAGCCAACAGCTTTAAGTTCTGCTAATGGGTCCCATACCCAAAGTCTCAGGACTGCATTGGCCTCAGAACAATTGTCTCAGAGATACATACTGTGTGGGCAGACTCTGAGGTGTAAGTTTTGGGGAACCTGACTTTCTACACTGAGCTTTAGTGTTCATGACAAGTACATATAGGGTCTGCATAGTAGACACAGGTGATCTTAGCAAGCAGCCCAGAAATGTGTTTAGCATTATAAATTTATATTTGGCTCATGTGTAACAGCTTGTATTTTGTAGACAAACATGAATGATTTCTATTCTTTTTTTATGTTTAGTTTTTTCTCTCACTGTATGGACATAAACTGCCTGTTATATGCATGGATATCTCCCATGTAAGTAAAGTTTGTGGGTTGTCTTCTCCAAACCAAACGCTTCTCTCAATTCTCAGTGTGCTACTTGGTTGTTCAGCACTTGCACCATTCTGTTGAGTTCATTACCCCTTCCTCCAAAAAGTCACAGGTCTGTATTACAGTCATAGTGTAAATATGCTAATGTTTCATAAACACTATCTAAGTCCTTCAAAATACCCTGGGACTCTGGCAGATTGCTGCTCTAAATTCCACGATTGAGAGGCCATCCTAAAACACATGGCTTTACAGCCAGCGTCCTTTGCTGTAGGATGACACTGGTGAGGATTTGAATATTGAGGTATTCTGCTTTGTATAAATAGTTTGTTGCATTTCCCCCCAATGACTACAAGTGAGAATGTGTATTTGAAAAGTGTCTGCTTTGCACCAAAAGGGAACTAATGGAGCCCATAGCTGTAAGATCCTTGTATTAACACAGCCACTTAAACTTAAGCATGAGAGAATAGTGATGGGCTGTGGGATAGAAGGCTCGGTCATAAACCTTCTAGTAGGGTCTTTTCCAGCCTCATTTTCTCTTACTTTTCCTGCTCTCTCCACAAATCTCGTTGCAGAGATGAGAGCACCCCCCCGCCCTTTCTTATTGAACTGAATGAACAGTTAGCTGACATTAAGCACAGCACTGTTGCATTCTCCTGTGACAGGGTCAGAGTTCGGTGCATGCTTTCACTTGCCAACCTCTAAAAGCTCTAGAGGTCCAGGCACAGGTTTTCTGGGTAAAGAAAATTCTTGCCCTATTTTAATATTTTTTAAGAAATGAGTTAAATATTCTGCGTTTTTTTTTTTTTTTTTGTCTAGTTTAATGAAACATTGAACAATATGTTATTTCTGTGCCCTAGGATGGAGCGCTAATAGCAACCGGCTCTGCTGATAGAAATGTGAAAATCTGGGGTCTGGACTTTGGGGACTGCCACAGGTCTCTCTTCGCACATGATGACAGGTGGGCGTAGTCTTAGGAGAGGATCTATTGATGGTCTCAGGTAGTGATAAACTGAAAGTCCCAGGGAATAGGCATTCCCAGTTACTGTAAGTGTGCCTCGCTTACTGGCCTGGCATTCCTGACACCTACCTCCTTCCACTCTTAGTGTGATGCACCTACGGTTTGTACCTAAGTCTCACCTCTTCTTCACCGCTGGGAAGGACCGCAAGATCAAGCAGTGGGATGCAGACAAGTTTGAGCACATCCAAACACTGGAGGTAACCCTCGCCTGCTGTGCCTGACCAGTGCTTTTGGAACTTTCTGTGCGAATGCTTACCGTGCCCACTAGCATAAGCAGGTAGTAAATGATAGTAAGTTGTAATTCCTTGCGTCGGTTTGGTTTTCCATTGTCCAGGGGCACCACCAGGAAATATGGTGCTTGGCTGTCAGCCCCAGTGGAGACTACGTTGTATCAGCATCTCATGACAAGTCTCTGAGACTCTGGGAGAGAACGAGGGAGCCTCTTATTCTTGAGGAAGAAAGGGAAATGGTAAGACCTTTAAGTTTGTTTTTAGGTCTGGTAGAGTAGCTTATAGACTGTCCCTGCTGAAGTTTCCTGTCCAGTGCAGTCACGCTCACACAGGAGGTGTTTACAAGGCCAGAGCCAGCTGTTCCCCACAGCCAGGGTGACACAGGTGCCGTTGGTGTCCTGATGCTCTGAAAGAAGCCCTTTCCACTGCTTCCTTCGCTCTGCAGAATCTGTTTTTCCCTCAGTATAACTTCTGTGTGTCTCTTGGCAGCAAAGGGAAGCAGAGTATGAAGAGAGTGTGGCCAAAGAAGACCAGCCATCAGTAAGTGAATCTTTTGGGGATACTGGAGTTGCTTAATTTCAAGAACTTATAATGACCTTGAGATTTCAGTCCGGTGCTCCAATGTGGGTCTCTCCTTTCATTGCCTGATGAAGGTTAATATTCAGGAGGATGCCTATATGTTTTTCTTTGGGTTCACCTTCTTATATAGCTTCTCTAAGATCACGAATTATAGGCTCAATGTCCTTTATTTATGGCTAGAAACCAAATATGAGTGAGTACATCCCATGTTCCTCTTTTTGGGTCTGGCTTACCTCACTCAGAATAGTGTTTTCTATTTCCGTCCATTTGCATCTCAATCTCAAGGTCCAAATCAGGAGCAGAAGGAGAGAGAGCATAAGCAAGGAACTCAGGACCGCGAGGGGTGCACCCACACACTGAGACAATGGGGATGTTCTATCAGGAACTCTCCAAGGCCAGCTGGCCTGGGTTTGAAAAAGCATGGGATAAAACCGTACTCGCTGAACATAGCGGACAATGAGGACTACTGAGAACTCTAGAAAAATGGCAATGGGTTTTTGATCCTACTGCACGTACTGGCTTTATGGGAGCCTAGGCAGTTTGGATGCTCACCTTACTAGACCTGGATGGAGGTGGGTGGTCCTTGGACTTCCCACAGGGCAGGGAACCCTGACTGCTCTTTGGGCTTAAGAGGGAGGGGGACTTGATGGGGGAGGAGGAGGGAAATGGGAGGCGGAGGTGGGGAAGAGACAGAAATCTTTAATAAATAAATAAATAAATAAAATAAAAATAAATAAAAAGAACTTATAATGAGAGAGGAACTGAGATTAGATGCCAGAGGCCCTGCCAGCTAATGTAATGTCTTATTCAGTTATAAAGTCAGTTCTGTGGCCAGCTTGTATGAAGATTCTCATCATTAGATGCTTTCTTCTTTTTGGAATGAAACTTTATAAGAAATTATAATTATTGAGCAAAACAAAAATTTAGATAAAAGGATTGAGAAATTGCATACTTTATGAGCATTTGCAGGATAATGCTAATGATGATACAAATAAAACATTTAATATTGTGCCTGTCCTCAGTAGGAGACAGTGACTGTGGCATTTTTGTAAAACAATACCCATCTCGTTATTTCTTTGTTTCTGGCAGGTTCCAGGAGAGACTCAAGGTGACAGTTACTTCGCTGGGAAGAAAACGATTGAAACAGTCAAAGCAGTAAGTTGGCAGAGTGCTGTATCATCTTGTTAAGAGGATTCTGACTTTTTAGTAAAAGCCTTACCCTGTGCTAGCCGCATAGCCCTGTGTGGCACAAAGGCACCGATCATCGCCTTTGTCTGATGCCCTTGGTCTAGCATCTGACCAGGTGTAGCTCTTCGTGAGGAAAGCGCGTATCCTCCTGAGAGTACACCTTTGGTGTTCCCAGGAGCTGCTCAGGTGTGTCCTGCCCAGTGTGGTCTCATCTGAGCCCCTGGTAATTTGTCTCTTTCTTACAAATTAAAAATAAGGAAAAATACTGAAACCTGAATGCTGCGTTGCACTCTAACTGGCATGTCTTTATTAAGCCAATTCAGGCTGTCACTAGCCCGGCCTTCTCGTTTCTGAGTCTTGGGCCGATGGGTGTGTGTTGGAATGATCTCTTCCTTTGCCATCTTCTATGTAGGCTGAGAGGATCATGGAAGCCATCGAGTTGTACCGAGAAGAAACTGCAAAAATAAAAGAACACAGAGCCATTTGTAGAGCAGCGGGGAAAGAGGTGAGCTTGTCCAGCAAGTTATGCTCTAGGGAATCTTTGCAAAAGAATTCTGAAAGTCATTTCAGATTTAACTGTAATTCACAGATTAAAAGAAGTAGAGGAACTATGGGAGCAAAGAGGCTTCTGTATAAACCAGGAAGGATAGGAAATAACAGACCAAGGTGATGAGTATAAATGTGTGTTCATACATGAGTTTGCAGAACAGGATATCCGCTTCAGATTGTTAGATAAAATATACTCAATTCATCCATCCATTCAGAACTGCAAGGCATGATTTCTTTTTTGGTATTCCTTCTGGTGTTTGGATCTTTTTCAAAGTTTTAAAATACCACTAATGTTCCATTTGCAACAAACTTCGTCAAAACCTATTTTTAATGACTGGGGCTTAATAACTTCTTCATAGGTTCCTCTTCCTGTCAACCCCATTCTGATGGCTTATGGCAATATTTCGGTGAGTACAATGTCTGTTTCTCTCCTTAATGGTTCAAGGGTTAACTTCAGATACATGAAAGGCATTGTGATTTGGGGGTAGATGCCCTAGGAAGCCCTTTGTCTCCAAAAGTCTTTCCTGCATCTTGGTGTCTGCTAAAATAGCTTGTGTCTCAGAGGGCTACTGATGAAGCCAGCTTCCCCAGGAGGTGTGTGTTATACCAGCCCGCCTCTTCCACCTTTAGTGCTTCATTATGCTCAGAATCACAACCTCTGAAGAGGTGTTCGATTAAATGAACTCAGACGTAAATCTTTAGAGGACAAGTTGAAGAAGGGAGGAGATGTAACAGGAGAATATGTCTATCTAGGAGTTGCTAATTGTTGGCTATTTTACTTTCATGTCTCATTCATTACAATAATCTTAGAAGATCTTCGTGATATAGATATGAAATGGTCCTAGCTTACAAGGAAGTACAGCCAATAAAGGAAATAACTTAATTATAACCCCAAATCTGGCTAACTCCAAGCCTACACAGCCCTGCCATGTTAGGCCCTGGTGGAAAGCACGAGAGATTCACTAATGCTGCTGTCCTTCCTTCGTAGCCTTCAGCGTATGTGTTAGAGATCATTAAAGGGGTCAAGTCTAGGTAAGTCCCTGTGCTGTTGGAGCTCGCCGGGATAGTCATGGGTGTCTGAGAGGGGAGTAGACGTTGGAGCTGATACTCACCTTCCTTTTCATTTTGTCAAAAATTTAATGGAGCCGGGTGGTGGTGGCGCACGTCTTTAATCCCAGTACTCGGGAGGCAGAGGCAGGCGGATCTCTGAGTTCGAGACCAGCCTGGTCTACAAGAGCTAGTTTCAGACCAGGCTCCAAAGCCACAGAGAAACCCTGCCTCGAAAAACCAAAAAAAAAAAAAAAAAATTAATGGAAAACAATTCATTCTAATAACATTTTTAGGGGACTGGAGAGATGGCTCAGCAGTTAAGAGTACTGAGTCCTGAGTTCAATTCCCAGCAACCACATGGTGGCTCACAACCACTGATAATGAAATCTAGTGCCCTCTTCTGGGCTGCAGGGATACATGCAGGCAAAACACTGTATACATAATAAATAAATCTTTTTTTTTTGAAATACATTTTTAAGTATAAAAAACAGGAAGCTCCTGAAGTATGAAGGATATTTTAAAGGACAAATGTTATAGGTAATAAAATAGTAAAGAATCAATCAGATGCCACCTGAGAACCTGTTCTGTGGTGTATTTTGTTCCACTTAGTTTGTGTGTATACACAATTGGAACCGTAAACGTACTAACCAGTTGGGCCAGTCATGCTCCAGGGAGTCACTGTATAGGTTTGTGTCTTATTCTTGCTCACACAGGCCTTGAACATTTGTTCGCATTATTAATATTTTTCAAAAACACATGGAATTGTCGAGCATTTCCTGCAGTACAAGGAAGTATCATTGTTTGCTGCATTTCTTGCTATTATCAATGTTGCCTCAACAAACGAGTTTATATATGTGTCTGTGCTCTTATTAAATATTTTAATATCCTTTTAACATATTCATTTGATTAAAAGTTACAGTCAACAAGTATGCAAAGTTTCAGTTGATCTTTCTTTGTGTTCTGGGGTAGTCAGTCTGATTGGTTCTTAGAATTTCACATATTGAAGTTCATTTTCCTAAATTGTACATGTAACTCTTATAAAAAAGGAATAAAGACTTCTGAGGATAATACTGAGCTTTCACTAAAGGAGTGTAAAGGGAACTTGATAATGGAGTGCAGTAACCCATTCCAGGATGGGAGGGTTCTGTTCTGAATTAAGGAAGAAATTTCCTATCTGAACTGAAATCCTCTTGAGATTTCTAACTGGAATTGACATGGTACTGGAACTTGTTTTAGAAGAAACAAAATTAAAATGGTTAAGGATCAGTGTGCTAATCACTCAATCATAGTCATCATTATAAACTCTAAAGCCTTGAAATACAGATGCACACACATACTGTACATCCATATACATACAGCCAATATATGCATAGAGTATTCACACACTATACGTATATATATGTGTGTGTATATATGTATATACACACATACAATACATAAATTCAGTGTAACAGTATGTGTGCATGTATATCGTGAGAGAAGCATCATGAAGTTGGAATAGAATGGAATTTTCTACATGGCTTTGTGAACAATTTTTCTGTAGTACTTATATTTTCCTCATTATTCAGGGACTAAAATATTACCTAAACAGATGAAATATTATATATGAAAGATGTTTAGAAGAATCATTTTGAGTGTAGGTGAATATTAAGTAAATTCTGAATGGATAGAATCGAATATAAAGCAGGAAAAACAGTAAAGGGGAAGATGGGTAGCTGACGGTCTAAGGAGTGCGGTGTTTGTTTTTCCTCCTCAGTGAGCTGGAAGAGGCTCTGCTTGTGCTACCCTTCTCCTATGTCCCCGACATTCTCAGGCTACTCAACGAGTTCATCCAGACGGGCACGGACATCGAGCTTCTGTGCCGCTGTCTCTTTTTTCTCCTCAGGTAACGTTTTCACAAATACTGTCTGTTCAGCCAGACTACTTCTGGTCTCGGCTAGCTGAAGCTTGCACTGCTTGGGGATCGTGTTTCAGTATCAGACTGTTACAAAATAGCGCTTACCTTTGGGTGGTCATTCTTGTTTTTAAAACAAAGATCCCAGTGACCCACTTTTCAAAGTCACATGTCTTGGTGAAGCTAAGCTGCAGCCCAGGATGCGGTCTACAGTGATGCTAGGTAGCTTGTTCCCTAGCCAGCTTACTCCATTCCTTTTGCTTTTAAACTGTTGAGCTTAAGCTGAGCTTTGTGCTCACAACATTTAAAAAATAGCCGAATAATTTCTCTGGGTGTCTGCAGGCACAAATGGAAATGGAGGGGACACAGGAGGGGACTAAAGGACTTACAAATAGTTAAACAGATACTTGGTGAAATGACTTAAGCATTTGATTTTGCTTGTTTTGAGACAGGATCTCGCTGTATTTCCCTGCCTGCCATGTAGACCAGGCTGGCCTCAGATTTGCCTGCCTCTGCATTCTGAAGGCTAGGATTGCAGGTATATGCCACCATAGCTGGCCTTACTTATTAGGTTGTTTTGAGACAGGATTTCATTCTAGCCTGGGCTGACCTTGGACTCACTGTATAGCCTGAGCCGTCTTGGCCTTAATAGCCGTCTTGCCTTAGTGCCAGGATTAAAATGATGATCTACCAGGCTCAGCTTTTTCCATGAGTGCTAAGCTTAGAACTCAGGCCCTCATGCTTATATGGGAAACACCTTACTCACTGAGCTCTCTCTCCAATCCCCATGTTAGTTAGCATTGTTTCTTAGATTCCATCTTGTCTCTAGAGATTTTCATTGTCAGGATTTCTCTGGTTGGGTGGTAGATTTCTGAGAAAAGATGTGAATGTATCATCAGGTTTAGTGTAGTATTTTTCAAATTATCAGACTGAATGGTGGGAAACTTAGGTGATTTTTGTTATTGTTTTTGTTGGTTGGGTTTGTTAGAAGCCTGTGTTTTACTCTCCTAATGGTGAATTGGATCTATATCTTGTCATCTGTTTACTGTTTCTAGGGGGCTGGTAGGGCTATGTCCTCTCTGCAGCATGACTGTTTTCTTTTAGGATTCACTTTGGCCAGATCACCAGCAACCAGATGCTCGTGCCTGTAATAGAGAAACTAAAGGAAACAACTATTTCAAAAGTCAGGCAAGTCCAGGTAAGCATCTGTTACAGACATGTGCTCTAAAGGTGCCATATGCTAGGCCCCATCTGTCACAACACCAAACAGACATAACCCTGTACTTAGGGTTACTTTCTGTATTAGTACAAACAGAATTTTTAAAACACTAACAGCAAGAGTCCTTAGAGAGGGGAAGAACTACAACACATCCTCAACAGCCTCTTGCATTAACAAAACAGCAAAGAATTCCATTTCCTTTCTGTGTTCCTCCCTAGGATGTCATTGGCTTCAACATGGCGGGTCTCGATTATCTCAAGAGAGAGTGTGAAGCCAAGAGTGAAGTGACATTTTTTGCTGAAGCTACTGGTCTCTTGGAAGAGAAGAAGAGGAAACGAAGAAACAGGAGGAAGATGATTTTGACGCTGACTTAAAAACTGAAAGGCTGTGGGTTTTCCTGCTTCCCCTAAACTCTAAGGAACATGTAAACTAAGCTGTGGTGGAGTTGGCATCTTAAAAATACCAAAAACAATCGTGTTGTACATCTTCGGGTTCAGCTGTCAGCTGAGCTGAGGAAATGCAACACAGCTGTGTGTTCTGGCTCCCATCCTTTGGACTGAGCAGATTTAGTTTAAAAATCTGTGTTCTTCAGAATTGAGCCTTTATATCGTAACAAGGAGCAAAAGAATATTTTTTTGATTGTGTATTTGGTTTATTTGAATTGAAGTAGGCATTTCAGAAGTGTCTCATATTTGTGGCAGAGTATTTGTATCAGAGCTTTTCCATTTAAGATAATCATGTTTATTGTTGTCCACTAACTGAAGAACCATGAACTAATAAAATAGCTTTTTCATTAAAACCATTTCAGATGTCTTGGTGACCGTCTGAATAATGGTGAGTAGGGTCTGTTGTAAATATGTCTGTCTACATGGTAGGAATTTGGGGAGGTAGGGGTGTCTAGAAAAAGCCCTCTGGGTCTGAGCTTTTCTTTGTGGGGAATTTATATCTTCTTAAGATAAGAACGAGAGGGAAGGCCATGCTGAGTTTGTCTTCCAAAATTCGTGTCTAATGGAACCTGAAATGTGACCTTGTTTGTAAAATGATCTGTGAATATAAAGTCTTTGAGGATGAGGGTGGCCTCTAATCCGTGCAAAGGGTGACACAGAGAAGCTGACAAGGCATGTAGTATGTAAAAGAGGCAACGGATGGAGCAATGCTAATACTTGCATCTAGACACTTAGAAAAGTGTGTCCCCTGGAGCCTCCAGAAGGAGCCAGCCCTGCTACTGCTGGTGCCTGGAGTTTAAACCTGGGGCCAGCAGGCTATGAGAGAATGACTGTAGCGATTTATTGTGCTTCTCTGTGGAGTTCAGGAAATGCACAGACATTGTCATTCCCTTGGTTGCTCACTCTAATGGGACAGAGCAGAGTTCTCAGAGGCTTTATGATGGTACTTACTTAGAACAACAGATTGCAAGAATTCTGTGTTTGATGCTGACAAGATTTCTAAGAATGTAAAGCAGTGCCACTGCTAAATTTTTGTGTTAGAAAAAAGTGATTTGTTTATTTTTATCTGTAGCCCTCCTATATACAAATGACAAATGGACTGAGAAAACAAATAACACCTTTTACAATAGCCTCAAAAAATATGAAATATCTTAGGGTTATGCTATAACCGAGCAAATGAAAGACTTACTTACATGATAAAAACTTCAAGTCACTAAAGATATCAGAAGATGGAAAGATCTCCATGCTCATGGATTGGCAAGATTAATATTGTGAAAACAGTCATTCTACTGAAAGCAATCCACAGATTTGATGCAATCCCCAATAAAATTTCAAAACAGTTTTTCACAGAAATTGAAAGGACAGTGTTCAGCTTCATATGGAAATAATGACAGCTAAAAACAATCCTGAAATTGAAAACTACAGGAAGCATCACCATCCCTGATTCAAGCTGTACTACAGAGCTATTGTAATAAAACCAGCATGGTATTGACATAAACAGACATGTTGAACATTAAATCTAGTTGAAGACCCGGACAATTGCACACACCTATAGACACTTGATTTTCTTTTTTTTTGTTTTGATTTATTTGTTTATTATGTACACAGTGTTCAGCCTCCATGTATGCCTGAAAGCCAGAAGAGGGCACCAGACCTCATTACAGATGGTTGTGAGCCACCATGTGGTTGCTGGGAATTGAACTCAGGACCTCCGGAAGAGCAGTCCATGCTCTTAACCTCTGAGCCATCTCTCCAGCCCAGACACTTGATTTTCTAAAAGCCATAAACATACACTGGGGGAAACAAAAGCATCTTCAACAAATGGTTCTGGTCATCTGGATGTAGATGAGTCCAAATAGAACCATACTTACCATCCTGTATAACTTAAACACCAATATCTCAATATAAAGCCAGACATCCTGAACCTGATACACAAGAGAAAGTGGGGGATAACCTTTAACTCATTGACATGGGAAAAAAAAATTCTGAACAGAACACTATTAGCATAGACACTAAGATCAATAATTAGTAAATGTGACCTTGTGAAACTGAGAAGCTGCTGCATAGCAAAACACTATCATTCAAAGTGGCAGCCCACAGAATAAGGAAAGGTTTTTTTTTTTTACCAACTCCATATCAAATAGAGGGCTAATAACCAAAATACACAGAGAACTCAAGAGGCTAGATATCAAGAAAAGAACCCGATTAGAAAAGAGTACAGATCTAAACACAGTTCTTAACAGGAAACTCAGATCGCTGAGAAACAGATGTTCAGTATCCTTAGCCATCAGGGAAATGAAAATAAAAAAAAAAAAAAACTACTGAGATTCATCTTACACCTGTTGGAGTGGCTAAGATCAAACTAGTGAAAGCTCATGCTGGCAAAGATATGGACTGAGGGGAACACACCTCCATTGCTGGTGGGAGTACAAATTTATATGGCCACTATGGAAATCAGTGTGTCATTTCTTCAGGAAGATGGGAGTCAATCTACTTTAATATTCAGCTATACCACTCTTGGGCATATACCGAAAGGACACTTTATCTTACTACAGAGACATTTGCTCAACCACGTTCATTGCTGCTCTATTCATAACAGAAAATGAAAACAGTCTAGATGACCCCCGACAGAAGAATGCATAAAGAAAATGTAGTACATCTGTGCAGTGGAGTACTACTCGGCTATTTTTAAAAATTGAAATTTGAAAATAACAAAGTTAGACTAAGATGTTTTTGTTAAATAGTTTTGAGGTGAAAAAAGACAACAATCTCAAGTTTTAGAAAGGCACAGAGTTGAATGTGGAACTTGTTAAGGTCAGGGAACAAGAGCAGAACAACCCAATTATCTTTGTGCCTTTCCTGCTAGGATTGGTTGATGACCAAAGGTGATAACTAATTCCTTACACCCATTTCTGCCCTCAATCTCCTGATATAAAAAGCTATTAATGAGTGGGCATGTACCCTAAAGATTTGAAAAAGAGCTGGTTGATTCTTTTGATATATAAAAGTTTAGGCTTGTGATTCCTTTAAGGTTCCATATAAGATTACCTTTCAAGATAAGTAATAAAGTAGTTGGCCCTTTCTTTGTAACTGCAAAATGCAGCCTGCCAGTAAAAGACCTGACAAGAACACTTTGCCCACTTGGTGTTGATCTATAACAAGTTGCTTGGGATATCCCAAGCTTGGATATAACAAGTTCTTGGCTATCCCAAGAACTAATTTGTTTTTCACCTGTCATAAATAAAATGTTTAATCATGGAAGGGAGATGGGAAACATGTCATTTACTGTTTGTTTCGTATTCATTGTAATCACTCAATTGAAAAACAATGTAATTACATTGTAATTCCTACATTGCCTGAAAAACTAGGTTGGAGTATATAAGCTGTAGGGGAAAAAAAGTATGTAGTAAAAAGAACCCGAGAGAACAGAGGATAAAGAAGCAAGCCATCAAGAGAATTTGTGAATGTTTCTTTTCCTAAACCTCCCTCAGATAGCTTATGCTGAGTCAATGGATTTTTCTCAAAGCCCTGTGCTGCTGGAGGCAGGACCCCCAGACAGCAGGAAATATAAGAGGATGGAGGATACCAAGAAAACAAGTCCCTCTAAATCAACACGATCAATGCAGATATGAATTTACAGAGACTGAGGTAGGATGCGCAGGGCCTGCACAGCTAGCTGCACCAGGTCCTCCGAGTAAATGCTATGGCTTCCAGTTTAGTGTTTTTATGGGATTCCTGGGTGTGCAAATAAGTGCGTCCCTAATTTTTTGTGCCTTCTGAGCTCTTTTCCTTCTGTTTGTCAAGTCCAATTCCAGTGTGACAGCTAGAAGCTTCTGTGTCTTCTAACGGGAGAGAGAAAGGATCTGGATGGGGCCGGAGGTGGGAAGAAGCTTGGAAGAATAGAAAACCATAATATAAAAAAAAAATCTACTTTCAATAAGAGGGGAAAAATAAAGGCATTTACTTTATGAGGTGGCCTTGAATATTTGGATGGCAAGGATGGAATGTCATAGTTTTAATACGTCATATTCCTTAGAGGATCACGATTTGGTTGCTTGGCCTATGGTGGGGGTGCTATTTTGGAGACTGTGGGAACTTCCCAAGGTGGAGCTTTGCTAGAGGAAGTCAGTCACTGGCTGCCGCTCTTGGACCCTTCCTGACCATATCCTGTCTGCCTCAGGGGGCATTGTGACGGCATCTGATCTGCTCTAGCATGCTGTTGTTGTGAGCATCATCACCACCTGGTATGATATACTGAAATTTCCTAAATGGAATGAGATAAATCTGTCTTCTCTAGCAAAAGAAAGCGATGCTTCAAAACTCTGTATCGTACATAGTGGTTTCACTATTTGTTCAAATAGAACTTAAAATTTTCCGGTTCTGATTCTTCTTTGGTAAGTATTAATACATTTTATCCTTGTAAATAAAGCCCTTTGGACCAGGAACACAGCTCTAAAAGGAATCCTGAGTCCAAAATGTTAGAAAACAACTGATTGGAAGGTCAATTCTGAAAACGCTTTCATGTGGGGCTGTATGACATCAGGGAAAAGCCTGAAGTCTGAGAGCGCTGAGGTCAGGTGGGAGTGGTTGACAAAATGGCATTCAGTGCTTACAGATCCTAATGATGACGATGACGCGTGGACTTGCGAGATGTGAAGACTCCAAGTGCGGAGGAGGAGATTGTGGAAGTCCTGTAGACCATGGGGTTTTCTTTTCCCTGGGGAAAGTCTTTGGGTCGATTGTCATAGTTACTGCTTGTTAAAACTAGTGAAAGACTCATTAAGGACTATGAACTCCACAGTTAAATGATCTTTTTTGCAGCCCCAGATGATGTTTTAAAATCTTAGTCTCCAGAAGCATCAGTTCATATCAGGTACCCTTCTCTGTAAGCTAAACTCTTAGGTACATGAGTTGGATCCTTGTGTTTTAACTCTTCTTTTTCCACAGTGAGTTTTCCTCCCAATGTCCTGGCTTGTCTGTGGAAGACTGTCACCACCAGTCCCCAGGCCTTACCAAAAGGTGATTTCACATGGTTAGGGTAGGGATAGGCTCAATTTTGGGACACTGACTGTGAGCCATCTTTAGGAAATAAAAATTTGAATAGAATCATTTTCTTGTCTGTGTCTAACTGGTAAGTGGACACAGTGGCTGCCTATTAGAGACACCTTTGAAAGAATAGATGGACAAGGGAATTCACTTCCATTTCTACAAAAACGAAGCTTGCTCGATGGGTCCCCCAGCTTTCACCTCATCTCAGTGTTTCAATCCTCAGCTGTCTTCATCCTCCCCCCTCGCCAAGGCTAGCCCTTCACCGCTACTCTTGCGTCCTCTCCTGTCCTCTCTAGGATATTTAGTTACTTTTAGTCATGTTTTAAATGCTTCCCCACTCCATTCTCAAGCCTAGAAATGATCTACACTAAACAGAAAGCCTTTCCTGTACTTGTATCATTAAGGTAACATTCTCTGGTCCCTTTGGCCCCTTTTGCTCCTGCTCCCTAAACAGATCCCACGATTCTCTTCCCCATACCCTCAAACATCAGCTATGTGCAGAGGAAATGAGACTCCTCAAAATCTTCTGTTGCCAGCTATGATGTTTCAGCAGAGATCTCATTACTGAGAACTGCAGTTCAGTTTCTGGCTCTAAAGTGGACTTAAATCATGTCTTTCCATCTGTCTTAATAAGTCCCACTTTAGTTTTTGCTGTTTCCTCCTTATCCCACATCCTCCATTCCTGTCCCCCATACCTGCTATTGCCATCCTATGTATAGTTCTTGGCCTAGTGAAGAACTAATGGACACTTTGGCTTTCATGCCTTCCAAATTCATTTCATTTCTGCACTAGACATGGTTACAAAAAGTGCGCTTTAAAGGATATTTGCTTCCACGGGTAAGAACAGAATATCATGCTCTGTCATGATCTCGATGTTGTGGGAGATGTGTGCCGACCCCTTGGCACCGTCTTCTCCAACAGCCATGGCGAAGAGCTCTATCTGCAGCTCTGCATGCAAACCGGCAGCCACCTGTAAGACATCAAACGCTGGGTTAAAACCAATGTGGACAATATATTAGACAATAATTCTCTAAACTTTAGTTTTCTCGTCCATCAGTTTGGCACTAATAAATATAAGCATTAGGTGTGAGGACCAGGTGAAGTCCCGAGTAAATGTGTATCATTGCCACAGACAGCCCGTTGGAATGGCAGAGCCTTTTGCTGACCCTTGGTCAGAGTCTGAGTGTTGACAGTGCGTGAAGAAGGTATCTATCGCAGCTTCATTTCTCACAGTGTTTTCTGTAGAAATCTCAAGACCAAGAGTGGCTAAGCCTACCTCCTCATTCAACTATACGCAATAAATAAACCTGCCTCTTCCATTCAGAAGTGTAGATAAATGTGCTGTGTTCCAGGCTGGTGATGCTGCCGTCACTACCGTATGGCCCACCTGATCCCAGCTTTTCTGTACATGTGTCTGTATGTCTGTCCTTTCTTTATTCCCTTGTCACCCCAGTGGTCACATTTCTGTAACCCAGAAGTGTGGGTCAGGGGACATATGACAGAACTATTTAGAATTTTGTAGAATTCCAAGAAATGAATGGGACTGAACACAAACTCCTGAAGGTGTTAGAGTGTGCAGCTGGAACATCCCCAAAGGCCATACACCAGAAGTTTGGCATCAGCAAGAGTTGCATTAACAAGAGCTGATGTGTGCTTACTGCAAGGAAATGAGGTCATCGAGGGTGTGCCCTTGGCCCCTCCTCTCGTTCTCTGCTTCCTGGAAGCAACTTTGCTCTCCCATGTGGATGTCCCTGCCTGATGCTCCACGGACCCCCAAACACAGGGCCAAGTGATCACGAGTAACACTTCTGAAGCCCTGGGTCAGAATAAGCCTGGCTTCCTTTGACGGGCACAAAGGCACAAACCAGGTGCTGCTTGGGGTCTGGGGAGTGCCAAATGACAGGATGTTGTAGGTGAAGGGAAACTACCGCGGTGCCCATAGTTTTCCCTCCTGATTTCTCCTTCTGTTGCCACTGCCCCTCTTCCTCCTGCTTCCTAAACTGATACCGAACTTCTCTTTCTCGTATTCTGGAACATAAGCTATATGTCGAGGACACTTGAAATTTTTCTATCCCTGACTTCTCAACTGAGATCTCATTACTAACATCCACAATTCAGTCTCTGACCCCTGAACCTTAAGTCGCGTCCTTACATCCACCCTATTTCTTTATTCTTTTCTTCTCTCTCTCTCTCTCTCTCTCTCTCTCTCTCTCTCTCTCTCTCTCTGTTTTGGTTTTTTCGAGACACAGTTTCTCTGTAGCTTTGGTGGAGCCTGTCCTGGAACTAGCTCTTGTAGCCCAGGCTGGTCTCGAACTCACAGAGATCCGCCTACCTCTGCCTCCCAAGTGCTGAGATTAAAGGCATGCACCACCATCGCCTGGCCAAATTTAAAGGTCTTTTTTTAAATTTTTTATTTATTTTTCATCCTATTTCACAAGTGTTAGTCATGGGTTTCTGTCTACTGGCTGATAAAGGTAAATTTCATCCAAGACAGATATGGATGTAATATAAGAAACCTGGTGGCTCTCCTGCCTTTGGTCTCCAGTAGCATGACAGGGCCAGCAGAGGGAGACAGAATAAGTGCAGACACCACGCTGCTTAGGTCTAAAAACAAGGAAGAGGTTTGCACCAACAGAGATCCAAGATATAGTGAGGAGTCTCAGCAAGGCATTGGGCTGCTTGCCCTGTTCTTGGAAGACACACTAGCCAGCAGAGGGGAGATGTTTATGTTTCTAAGCTGTCTCTACAGGGGGTGGGTTAAAAAGCAGACTTGGGAAGGGCTCTCTGGAAAAAAATAAATCACACAACTATCACATGGAGAGCAATTAGATTCAAATGGAAATTTAAAATATAGTTTTATAAATAATAGAATTGAAAACATTCTATTTTTTTTTCAACAGTGTATGTGTGCACGTGCTGGAGCAGACCCAGAGACTATTTCTAAGGGTCCGGGCTCGCTCCCTGAAGCCCACCAATCAGGACTGGGTAATGATGAAATTCCACAGAGAGCTGGAATGGTGCCACAGTGCAGCTTACCCAGGGTTGGTGCGCGTTCATTTCGGCCTGGCAACGAACCAAACTGAACAGTGCTTAGATTTACATAGGCAGAAGACTGTAGATTTCATATATATATTTGTCAGAGCCAAAACCCACTGTCAGAAAGGGGAAAGAACTACCCTTATAGCATGGTGAGCTTCAAAGAATACACACTGAGTTTTTACTAGTTAGAAAGGTTGATGCAGAGTCACCTCGCTGTTAGAATGACCTGGTCTTCAGATTAAAATGTGATTTACTACGCAGAACAGTAGAAAGGCTTGCTTTGATTTTATTTATTTATTTATTTTTTATGTTGTGGGGAATCTGACATCTTCTCAATAAATGTTTGTTTCAGGATATGAGTGCGCAGGCTTTGTTCACGGACACACGTTTGCCACAGGAGGTGCGCGTGTATGGAGAGTAGAGGACAACTTTCAGGAGCGGGTTCTTATTTTTTTTTTACTGCATGGGTTCTGGGGATTGAACCTGGGTTGTGAGGCTTGGTGACAGGCACGTTAACCTGCTGAGCCATCTCGCTGGCCCCAGGAGTCTGAAATCTTGACATCGTACAGTGGTGAGGTCAAAGAAATGAACAGGCATGGTGTCGTGAATGCAGTGTCAACGTTGACATACCTTTGTGTGATGTTCCAGCCTGTCTCCCACCGTTCTGCCATAGATTGTGAGAGATGCAAACTGGGAGTGGGCTAAGAACATCGGGTCTACATGACCTCCTTTACAGACGAGGGAAACAAGGCTCAGAGCATTGACGCCTGACCTTGCCTGCTGCAGAGCAGTTGTCACAAGAAGCCTATGGGCTCTACGGTATACTAAGCTGATCCCTCTATGAAAGTGACAAGCGTGGCTGCTTTAGTAGCTTCCCTTTGCTTGCTGAGGGACCACGTACCCTTCCTGCCCGTTCTCCTAAGCATACACACACTCACTTCTGTGCCTAATGATTCACAAGCCCACTAAAGTTCCTACTTCCTTCTGATCATACCCATGTAAGCTCCTGCTCTATGCCTGATTGTGTTAGGTGCCTAGATGGTATTTTTAACATCATCTTTGTGCCCTGCCTCTACTGGTGCACATGACAAGAGCTTAGCATTTACTGCTGAAGTAGCCACTTGATGTGCTTACAAGTATGGTCAACTTATAATTTGAGATAAACTTGTGTTTATCTTATATAACGTTTCTAAATTTATATTGTTAAAGAAAGTAGGAATAAAATATTGATATCCACTTGATATTCACCTTTTTAAACTAAACACCCCATTTTGAGAATGCAGCAAATTCGGATGGGTTTAGGGTTAGTTTTTGATTTTCATTTTTCTTACAGTGTTTCTCTTTAATGGAAACACAGAGGTGTCCATATTTATAGGGTGTGGTGTGATGTTTGGACACTTGCACACAGTGATGCTCATCCTGGGTAATTAACATATCCATCACCTCAAACATTGAGAGCACTGATGAAAGAAACACAAAACAAGGCTTTTGTCATGTAACCAAGTGTGGCAGTTTTTTTTGGAATAGTCCTAGACTTCTTGTTTTATGGGCTGACATTTTAAAATTTGTGTTTTGAGAGCTTTAGATATATAAAACAGCTGATAACTTTAATCAAATAATTTGATTTCTTATTGTTATGCTAGATAATAATCTCTGGAAAGCACTAGAGAGTGACTAAATTTATATAAAGTATCAAGTTCAGGATGGTCGTTTTCATGGAGGACATGTCACTTTTCAAAAGAATCTCATTTTAGGTTTTTTTGTTTTATTTGTGTGTGTGTGTGTGTGTTTCTTTGCATGTATGTCTGTGTAACTGCATCCATGCAGTGTCTGAGGAGATCAGAGGAGACTGTCAGATCCCCTGGAACTAGACTTACAGGTGGTTGCGAGCTGCCAAGTAAGTACTGGGAACCGAACCTGGGTCTTCTGCAAAAACAGCATTTACTCTTACCGCCCAGCCGACTCTCCACGAATTCAGCTTTTAAAAAGGTCATCTTCACATGACTGCGCATGACTGTACTCCTGGGACAAGTGAGAGGCATGTTTCCAGCTGAAGATAAACTCTTTCTACTCTGAGCATTTTTGTCATGGCTCTTCCCTGGAACAATGGCATAGAGCCACACAGGGGACCAATCTAGGATCCTCCTTATGAAACTAGAAACATTAAACCTACTCATCATTTAACCTGGACATCAGAATGATATAAAAGACAACTGTGATGGAAACATACATACTCACATATGCGTGAGCAACACACACACACACCACACACACACACACACACACACGTGCTGGATAACATATTGACTTACAGGCCCAGGTTTATATGTCACTTTCAGTCCAGTGCTAGGTGGTGGCTGCTTCACTTTAAACCTACCAGGAAGAAAAATGGAAGAAGATTTATAAAAACAAGCAATGAAGAAACTCGGGTGCTATAAAACCAGGAAGGTGTTAATCTAGAGGCCAGGGAGTCCATATCATCTATAAACAACCAAAGACCTTAATATTCCATTGAGAGAAGAATTTGGGATCCACCCATTTCACGACAGTCTTCATCCACATGAAGCAGATGCCAACCTGTACTCCCCCACTTGGTACCGGTTGCTGATGGGCCCAGGCAAAGCATTGCCAGGGTTTGGCTGGCTTACGCCTTTCAGCGTAGCTGTCAGTATTAATGTGAACACTGATAGCCAGGCCATGCAGTTACAGAATTACATCACTTTGGGGAATAGCAAAGCATGGGGGCCAGACTGCCTGCGACTTGGTGCGGGCTTTGCATGCTTGGAGGAGAGGAGGGACCAAAGGAGATCAGGAAACGATGAAGGGCTTGAGAAGTTCTTTGCTTGCATGTGCTGCTTGCTTGCCAATCTCTTTTTCTGCCTGCGGTCTGTGGGTTCTGCCTGGGAATAAGAGGCCTGAATAGTCTGCAGAGGAGAGTCTGCCTCTACACTGACTGCCACTCTCTACCAGCAGCTTTGCTGCCCAGCCATCGCAGCCGAATCCAACAAGCAGTAGGGTGAAATCTCTAAAACAGAAACTCTGCTGGAGAGACAGGTCTACATAGATAGGTTTTTACTAGTTTAGGGTTAACTCTGTTTCCTCCCACCCATTTCATTGGTAATAACAGGGAAAGGAGAAAAAAACTAAGTCTTAACTAGTACCCTGAGACCCTTCATCATGTTTTTTCTTAGGGAGCCAGCATCCCAGAAGTTGGGGTTTGCCTCAACAAAAGGGTGACAAAACTGGATGCTTCTGCCTCTTTATTTCATTTCCATTCCAGAGTTATAAACATTTAAAAGGGGTTGTTATTAAATAAGAATAACTCTGCAAGAAAAGTCTTTATTCCATTTCGATGGCAGCCTTTCTACCATACACATCATGCTTCAGCTCCATTCAGAACAGAACTGAAGACTCTGTAATTCTGAGTGGCCTAAGCATAGATTTATGGTATACTGATCCAAGGGAAATGATCCCATGTGGCTCTGGTGACCACAATAAAGTGAAGTCCACAGATGTAGTAGAGATAGCAATGACTTGGTTAGTGCCCAGGAATTTGAGCCCTCTCCTCACTCTAGCCCACAAGACCTTGAGACAGATTGTTCAGTTTCCTTATGTAGAAGACCTCAGAAGGTTCAAAGATTCTTTTGGCTTGTATCTATAAAAATGCAGGTATGTTTTTAGACCCATGTATAAACTGAATTGTGAGTTGAGTTAGATCTTCATAACTAAAATTACTATTGTTATTTCTTTTTGCCTCAATTGGGCAGAAAGAGTGTGGAAAGGGTCAAAGATAAAAAGAAGTTTAAGGGAAAGGACGACAAAAACGTCCAGCCCCAAATGAAGGAATGATGATGAGATTATCATCAGTTGTCCAGTGGAAAACTTGTGGGTCGAGACAGAAAGAGGTAATATCTTCAAAATGCTGAAAGGAAAGCTCATGTACAAGTAGATCAAAGACCTCAACATAAATCCAGTTACATGGAACCTGACAGAAGAGAAAGTGGGAAGTAGCCTTGAATGTATTGGCACAGGAGACCACTTCCTGAATAGAACACCAGTAGCATAGACACTGAGATTGACAATTAATAAATGGGAGCTCCTGAAACTGAAAATCTTCTGCAAGACAAAGGACACGGTGAACAAGACAAAACAGCAGCCTACAGAATAGGAAAAGATCTTCACCAACCCCACATCTGACAGAGGGCTGATCTCCAAAATAAGTAAAGAACCCAAGAAACTAGACATCCAAATACACCAAAAAATGGGGTACAGATTTAAACAGAGAATTCTCAACAGACAAATTTCAAAAGACTGTGATACACTTAAAGAGCTGTTCAACACTCTTAGCTATCAGGGAAATGCAAATCAAAGCAACTCTGAGATACCATCTTACACTCTGAGATACATCTGATACTTAGTCAAAACAGCTAAAATCAAAAATGCTAATGACAGCCTATGCTGGAGAGGATGTGGAGTAAGGGGAACATTCCTCCACTGCTGGTGGGAGTGCAATCTTCTACAGCCACTTTGGAAATCGGTATGGCAGTTTCTCAGAAAATTGGGACTCAATCTACCTCACAATCCAGCTATAACAATCTTGTGCATATACCCAAGGGATGCTCAATCATACCACAAGGACGCTTGCTCAACTGTGTTCATAGCAACATTATTCGTAATAACCAGAACTTGGAAACAAGCTAGATGCCCCTCAACTGAAGAATGGATAAAGAAAATGTGGTACATTTACACAATGGAGTATTACTCAGTGGTAAAAATCAATGACATTATGAAATTTGCAGGCAATTGGATGGAACTAGAAAAAAATCATTCTGAGTAAGATTATCCAGATCCAGAAAGACAAACATGGTATGTACTCATTCATAAGCAGATATTAGATGCAAAGCAAAGGATAACCAGGCTATAATCCACAGCCCCAGAGAAGCTAGGTAACAAAGAGGACCCTAAGAGGGACTCATGGATTTCCCCCAGAAGGGAAAATAGATGAGATCTCCAGGGTAAACTGGGGGTGTGAGGGGGAGATGTGGGGATAGGAACATGAGAGATCAGGTTGGTCGAATTGGGGGCAGGATGGAGGGGGAGAATAATGAAGTATCTTGATTGGTAGAGGGCCATTTTGGGGTTAGGGAGAAACCTGATGCCAGGGAAACTCCCAGGAATCCACAAAAATGACCCCAGCTAAGATTCCTAGCAAGAGTGGGGATGGGTGACTGAACTGGCCTTCTCCTGTAATCAGATTGTTGACTATCCACACATGCAGAGATACACAGCCAAGCACTGGGCCACGCTCTGGGAGACCATTTGACAAGAGGGAGGAGGGAGAGTACAAGCAAGAGGGGTTAAGATCATGATGAAGACACTCACTGAGACAGTTGACCTGAGCTAATGGGAGCCCATGGACCCTGGACCAACAGCTAGGGAGCCTGCCTGGCATCAATCTAGGCCCTTTGCATGCGTGTGACAATTGTGTAGCTTGGTCTGTTTGGAAGGCCCCTAGCAGTGGGATCAGGACCTGTCCCTGGTGCATGAAATGGCTTTTTGAAACCTATTTTCCATGCAGGGATACCTAGCCCAGCCTTAATGCAGGGGAAGGAACTTGGTCCTGCCTCAAAGTGATCTGACATACTTTGTTGACTCCTATGGGAGGCTGGCCCCTTTCTGAACAGAGGAGAAGTAGATGGGGGCAGGGATAGACTGGCAGTGTGGGGGAGGGTACAAGAAGAGAGGGGAGAGAGGAAAATGGTTGGTCTGTAAAATAAATGAAAAAAAATTAATTAAAAAAAGAAAACAAAAACAAAATGCTGAGATATCTGCCATCCAAATACTATGTCCAGCAAAGCTATCTTTAAGAGATAAATGATTTTATAAACTAATAAAAGCCAAGGAAATCCATTACCACTGAACTTGTCTTACAGGAAATTCTTAAAGAGGTTTCTTTGGGCAGAAACAAAAGGATGAAAATTACCATAACAAATATACATGCAACTGTAAAACATACTGGAAAAGGGAAATACACAGTCTAGTCAGAACACTCTAGTACTATAATATTGTTAACTGTACTTATTCATGATGATTGTAACATTCATATTTTATTATGTAGTCTAAGGCCAAACTGATCAAAAATATAGAGACAATAACTATGAAATATACCACGTAAAATGCAAATTCTGATATCATGAACATAGATTTTGCAAAGGTAAAAACTCCACATTTTTTGTCTGTAATCAGCTGTTATCAGCTTAACTTGTAACCACAAGATGTTTTTTGCAGCTGGGCATGGTGGTGCACCCTTTAATTCCAGTAGAAGCAGAGAGAGCTCTGTGAGTTCAAGGCCATCCTGGGCTACATTTCCAGCTCCAGGCCAGCAAGGGCACATAGTGAGGCCTGATTTAAACAAGCAAATAAGTTACATCTGGAAGCATTAGATCCTGTGCTGAGGCGGTCATGTGGAGGTTTATGTGGAACACGTCAGCTTTGAGTGGCAAGCAAAGCGGGCCCCTGCTGTGCTATGGTGGAGCGAGAGTTTGGCAGCTTCTGTAGAAGCCAGAAGCAGCGACCAGAGCATGAATCTTTCTGCTTCTAGAGGGAAGTGTTTGTGGGCACTTGGGGGGTTCTACACAGATTACCTTTCCAAGGTTTGACTCCAAAAGATGATCCCAGGCATTCGAATGAAAAGTCCAGGTCCAGATCTGATTCTAGGTCGAGGTTTATAAGTTCTCTAAGACGTTATACAATCTCGGTCCCACTCCCATAGATGATTAGATGACCTGGAACAGGTCTTACAACTGAGATTACTGAAGTTGTCTCAGATAGTGCAGCCATTCTCCCGTGTCTTCTCAAATGCATCTTGTTGGGGATTGGGTAAAACCTGACTGCAGCCGTGGTCTTGGAGTGTTTGGGCTGAGCCTGAGCATGCAGGTCTCTAAGGTAAGCCTTCTCTAAAAGCAGGCCCATCACATCTTTGTCTATCGTGTATGGACAAGCCAGATTTGTGAAAGGCTTTGTCTCGGTACATTTTCAAATGTAGATAATGCCAAGGAAGCTGAAGTATGGACTAATGGAATGGAGCCCGATGGAGGTAGAATTAGAGTTTATTTCTCTTTAACAGAGAGGGAACATAGCCCAACAGCAGAAATTTTCATGGAGAGACCCACTTATGGTAGTGTTGAGATTATGACAGAGGCTAGGATCAAGGCTATGGTGACTGTGGATATCACAGCAGCTCTCGTTAAATAGGTGGTGGGGAAGGAGGTGGGCAGAGAGCTTCTCAGACAGGTCACCCTCTCCCTACTGCAGGCATGGAGGACTCAGTTCCCATTTCTGAGCATGCTGCTCACCCCATCACCATCAAAGCATGGAGTTAAAGACTCCATGGAAGACTCTAACTTCCATTGGGAGCCTAGCATAGAGCTGCGATATTGCTTTAATTCCTGTTTAACAAAGAAACAGTGCCTAGTGAAGTGAGGTGACATTTACAGCTTTTATGATGACTACTTTGGGTGGAACTGACACCCCATTTTCATCCTGCGTTTGTGTAGTTCAGTGCTTTGTTCAAACTTGTTTTAGAAAAGTAGGCTTTACATATATTTTTACAGTTCAAATTTTGACAACTGAGATGCTTCTATTGCACAAAAGTTCATTTAAACATTTTTCCCCTACTAAATCCAGGGTGTTCTGAGAATCAAAGCCTGTGTGTAAAATGCTACCAAATGACAAAAAGGAACAATAAACACTTTGATTTTTAAAAATGAGCATATAAATGACAGCAGGAAAGAAATGCTGAAAACTATAGATAAGTATCAAACCACAGAGGCAGCCAATACGAGATTAAGGAAAGAAGCCAGAGAATCAGCAATAAAATGACAACACTGTCACGGTACATGTTGCCACGTGACAGGTTTAAGTTTCCTAGTCAGAAGACAGCAAATGGTAGAACAGATAAAAAATTAAACAAGAAATAAGGTTCACCTCTGGTGGCCTGTGAACAACTCCCCTAAGTTAAGGGCACGCCAGGCTGAAAGGGAGAGGACTTTTCATGCCAGTGCTAAATGAAAGACTGCGGGGGGCTGCACTATTATATGACTTGAAGATTCATTTCAAGTCAGAAATCATGAAAGAAATGAAAAATGAGCTCATTAGGAAATAATTTAATTTGATAGCAGGTAATTTTTTATAATACAGCTTTGTAACCTGACTGATTTCTGAGGTGCCAATGGGAATTTCTTTGCTCATTGTCTTTTTCTATTCCTTTTGGCTAACAAAAGCTCATAGTTGACACATTACAGATATAAATATCAAATATCAGAGCACCCAAGTACTCAAATAGAACACTAGTAAAAAATAAAGGGAAAATAAATAGCAATTCACCACTTTCTACAATGAATAGATCAACTAGAGAGATAAATAATAAAAAGCCCTTGACATGAGTTGAGTCTTTGACAAAATGGACCTAGCAGACATATACAGATGCTTCTATCTAATAACCGACTATAAGTCCATTTCTAACACACGTGGAACATTCTCCAGGGTAGATCAAATGAGTCACAAAACAAGTCCTTTAAAATGTATATGATTGCAACAATATCTAGTTTCGTTTCGGGCATGAACAGCTTGAAACTATAACTCAATTTCAGAAAGAATCTTAGAAAATTATGCATCTATTAAGCCCCATGCTTGTGACCAAACAGTGAATGGATGAAAGGAAAAACCAAAAGAGATTAGAAAGCAGGTCGAACTCCAAGAGGGAAGTTATCTCAATAAATGTCTACACTGATACTGTGTACCAACCTCCTCCCAGATAAAAGCCTCCATCTTGGAGGAAGCTCCTGAAGACATCCTGCTGGGAAGCTGCTTATGAGACAGGAAGTAAGGACTCAAAAGCTCCCAGAAGTCCCTAAGACTGACTAGATTTGGTAAACTATTCCCTCCCTAAGAATATGCAATCAATGAGGAACTCTTAGAGACACCCTGATACAAGTCAAGCTGACTAGAAAAGGCTCAGGCTAGCTAAGGCGCCCGGAAGGAGCAGAGATCAGGTGAACTGCCTGGAAGAGGTTCAGACTACCCGAGCTAGTGGAGAGAGACACGCCCACCTGTTGAGCTGCCTACAGGCTGTGCAGTGTGCTCCAAGTTTCCGTTTTTTCATGAACTGTCACCCATACTGGGATGGGGTGGGTGGGGCTTTGGTGATGTAGTCATTTCAGCTCCTGTAAGTAACCTCTCATCCATATTCCTGTGAATAACCCTGTAAATTCCTGTAAGTTCTCATCTATATTCCTGTAAATAATCCCAATAAAGCTCACTGTGCACCAGAATGGACTCTGGTGATATCCTTACTTTGGTCCATCATTGATTCCCTATCTGGGACAGGTAGACATTTGTTCATGTGTCCTCAGGAACAGTCTCACACAATTGAAGAAAAAAAAGGTTTCAAATAAGTAGTACAATATTATACATCAAGGAACCAGAAAAGGGATAAGCCTAACCCAAATTTGCAGAAGGAAAGAATAAAAACCAGAGCAGAAATATATCAACATGACAAGCAATACATAAATAAAAGAAGAGAGTTAATAAAACTGAGAATTGATTCTAAAATAAATTAAGGAAATTTATTAGCTCTCAGCCAGCCAAAGAAAACTAGAGAAAGGAAAGACAAAAATTTATGATACCTCAGAAATAAAAACTGCCACAAAGGGTTATAATGAACAGTTTTATACCACCATTTTATACCATAGAATAGCTCATATGAAATGTATATATTCCTTTCAAAATACAACTAATCATATAAGTCAAGTCAGGAAGAAATAGAGCAAGTGGGCAGACTAATAATAATTAATACAAGACTTCCCATTTTAGTTACTTTTCTCATTGCTTTGACAATGTACTTGACAGAAGCAACTCAAAGGAGCAGTGTTTATTCTGATTCCCACCTCAGGGATGGGCAGTCAGTCCATCACACAGAGAAGCATGGCTATGAGCTGGCTAGCTACATTGCATCCTCAGGAAAAGAGAGATGAGTGCTCCTACTCAGTTTGCCTCCTCCCTTTTTTGTCCTTTTTAGTCAGTGGAGGATCCTGCCCACATCCAGGGTGGTCTTTCCTCTAGGAAAACGCTTTCACAGACGTGCCCAGAGGTGTGTCTTCTACATGACTCTGAGTAGAATCAGGTTAACAAAGAAGATTAACCATTGCAAGTATTGCTCTGTCAATCTGACCCCTAAATTACTTAAATCACAGCATTCTGTCACTGGTCTCCATAGGCTCAGGACCATCTCAAAATGCAAAATTCATTCATTTCAACTCCAGCTTCAGCCTGACATTACCTTAATAGTTAAGCCAGGAAAAAAAATCCTGAGAAGACTACAGGTTATTGATGGACATTGACACAAAAATCCCTAATATAGCTTATGTATCACAGCCAAGTTAATTACACGTGTACAAATCACTTACAGATTTGACGATAAAACTGATAGTCACAATTGTTGCATAAAGCTTCTGACAAAGGTTGACCTATTGACCTAATTACAAACTCTGAACAGTTCAGGCATAGAGGAAATGTATCACATAATAAGGACACCCACGGAAGACCCAAAGATGACATCATCCCTCTTGAGAGCTGGTGAGAGGAAACCGTGCTCACTTCACCACTTCTGTTGCCCATGATGTAAAAAGCACTAAACGAGCCATCGGATGAGAGAAAGAAGATATCAGAATTGGAAAGGGGGAAACTAAAGTTACCTTTTCACATAAAAGCCAAATATTAACAAAGGAAATATTAAAAGTTAGAACTAATAAATGGCCTGGAGTTGTTGGGCACAAGGTCAACCTTCAATAATCAATAGCATTTTTATATTACAACATGGTAGCTAAAATTTTGAGAAGATAATTTCACATGTGATAGCATTGAAAAACCTATCACTTAGGTGAGGAAATATCAACATATTCCAAAACACAAAACACTGTGAAAGACACTGAGAAAACAGATGACTGCAAAGATGCCCCCGTGTCCATGAATTGGAAGAAGACTATTAAAGCACCCGTAATAAATGTGTTGTGGTAGCACACAAGTTACAGCACCAGCTCTTAAGCTGAAGCCAGAGGATCGCTGTACATTCAAGGCCAGGCAGTGATATATAGTGGACTGTGCCTTCAACAAAGCAAAACCCAAAGCGAAATGTCCATAATACTCGGCAATATATACTTGCAGCACAGTCTCCTCTGAAGGTCAATGGTTCTCTATAGATTGTGCTAGTTAGTTTATGTCAACTTGATACGACCTACAGTGATGGGCGTGGTCGATTGGTAGTTAGAATTAACCAGACCAGCTCAAAAACAACGAATATAATTTAATAATTGAAAAATGGAGAAACTCACACAACCAGGGTTCAGCGAGCACCACATGCAGCCCAGAGAGAGAGAGAGAGAGAGAGAGAGAGAGAGAGAGAGAGAGAGAGA